>CM021101.1:660041273-660518966 GCA_007115665.2 Sequoiadendron giganteum | reverse complement strand
AGAGAGAGAAAGAGAGAGGAGATATAGAGAGTAGAGAGGGGAGGGAGGGAGGACGAAGAGTGAGGAGGGAGGAAGAGGAGAGAAGAAGGGAGAAAGAGAGAGGAGAGAAAGAGGAGAGGAGGAGAGAAAGAGATAGTGGAGACAGAGAGAGAGAGAGAGAGAGAGAGAGAGAGAGAGAGAGAGAGAGGAGAGGAGAGAGAGAGAGAGAGAGAGAGGAAGGAGGGAGTGAGAGACCAGAGAGGAGGGAGAGAGAGGGAGGCAGAGGGAGAAGGTTAGAAAGAGATAGTGAGAGAGATGAAGATAGATATGGAGAGAGATAGGGGGAGAGTGGGAGAGAAAGAGGGAGAGGGATAGTGGGAGAGAAAGAGAGAGTGGGAGAGAAAGAGAGAGGGAGGGAGAGAGGGAGGGAGGGAGAGTGAGGGAGGGAGAGGGAGAGGGGAAGAGTGGGAGAGAAAGAGAAAGGGAGAGAAAGAGGGAGAGGGAGAGTGGGAGAAAAAGAGATAGTGGGAGAGAAAGACAGAGAGAGGGAGGGAGGGAGGGAGAGGGAGAGGAGGGAGAGGATGGGGAGAGAGAAGGAGAGGGAGTGGGGAGATATGGAGATAGAGAGGGAGGGAGAGAGGGGGATAGTGGGAGAGAGTGGGAGAGTGGGAGAAGGGGAGATTGGGAGAAAGAGAAAGTGGGAGAGAGTGGGAGAGATTGGGAGAGTGGGAGAGTGGGAGAAGGGGAGAGTGGGAGAAAGAGATAGTGGGAGAGATGGAGATATAGAGGGTGGGATAGATAGACTAAGAGAGAGATAGAGGGTAGAGGGTTAACCTCAACCCTTAAACCCTTAAACCCTAAACTCTAAAACCCTCTACCCTCTACCCTCAACCCAATAATCTCTACCCCAAATCCTAATCCCTCAACCCCTATACCCTCTTAATCATTCAACCCTCAACCTTCAACCTTTAAACCCTAATTTCTCAACCCCTATACCCTCTAGTCTATAACCTCTTAATCCCTCAACCCTAAACCCTAAACCCTTAAACCCTACCCATAAACCGTCTAACCTCTACCGTCAATCCTATAACCTCTACTCTCAACCCTAATCCCCCAACCCTTAAACCCAATTAGTAAAATCTCTACCCTAATCCCTTAACCCTCTTGACCCTTAATCCCTCAATCCTCAACCTTCAACCTTTAAACCCTAATCCCGCAACCTCTATACCCTTTTAATTCCTCAACCCTCAACCCTTATCCCTCAACCCTCAACACTTCAACCCTAATCCCTCAACACCTATACCCTCTTAATCCCTCAACCCTCAACCCTCAACCCTTAAACTATAATCCCTCAACCCCTATACCCTCTACCCTCTACCATCAATCCTCTAACCTCTACTCTCAGCCCTAATCCCTCAACCCTTAAACCCACTTAGTAAACTCTCTACCCTAATCACTCAACCCTCTTGACCCTTAAACCCTCAAACCTATACCCTTTACCCTATATCCTATACATTAAACCCTCAACTCTCAATTCTCAACCCTCAACCCTTAATCCCTCAACCCTCAATCCTTAAACCATAAACCGTAAACCCTCTACCCCTATACCCTCTACCCCTTACATTGGACCCTGAACCTAATCCTTCAACCATATACCCTTAAACCTATACCCTAAACCATCTACCCTCAACCAATTAAACCCTTAACCCTAAACCCTCAACCCTCAACCCTTAAACCCTAATCTCTCAACCCATATACCATATACTCTATAACCTCTTAATCCCTCAACCCTAACCCTATACCCTTAAACCCTACCCCGTAAACCCTCTACCATTAATCGTCCACCATCTACCCTCTACCTTAATCCCCCAACCCTTAAACCCACTTAGTAAACTCTCTACCCTAATCCCTCAGCCCTCTTGACCCTTAAACCCTCAACCCTTAAACACTCAACCCTAAATCCTTGACCCTCAACCCTCAACCCTTAAACTCTAAACTCTAAAACCCTCTACCCTCTATCCTCTACCCAATACTCTCTACCCTAAACCCTAATCCATCAGCCCTTACACCGTTAAATCCAAGAAAAATCTCTACCCTAATCCCTAAACCCTCAACCCTTATAACCTCTACCCTATATATTGGACCCTCAATGCTAATCCCTCAACCCTATGCCCTATACCCTGAACCCTAAACCTTAAACCCTCAATCTTCAACCCTCAACCCTTAAACTCACTTAGTGAACTCTCTACCCTAATCCCTCAACCCTCAATTCTCAACCCTCAACCCTTAATCCCCCAACCCTCAATCCTTAAACCCTAAACCCTCTACCCCTATACCCTCTACCCCTTACATTGGACCCTGAACCTAATCCTTCAACCATATACCCTAAAAAATATACCCTAAACCCTCTACCCTCAGCCAGGTAAACCCTTAACCCTATACCTTTAACCCTCGACCCTTAAACCCTAATCTCTCAACCCCTATACCCTCTACTCTATAACCTCTTAATCCCTCAACCCTAAATCCTATACCCTTAAACCCTAACCCATAAACCCTCTACCCTCTACCATCAATCCTCTACCCTCTACCCTCAACCCTAATCCCCCAACCCTTAAACCCACTTAGTAAACTCTCTACCCTAATACCTCAACCCTCTTAACCCTTAAACCCTCAAAACTTAAACACTCAACCTTAAACCCTTCACCCTCAACCATCAACCCTTAAACGCTAAACTCTAAAACCATCTACCCTGTACCCTGTACCCTATACCCTCTACCCAATACTCTCTACTATAAACCCTAATCCATCAACCCTAATCCCTCAACCATTACACTGTTAAATCCAAGAAAAATCTCTACCCTAATCCCTAAACCCTCAACCCTTATAACCTCTACCTTATATATTGGACCCTCAACCCTAGTCCCTCAACCCTCAACCCTCAACCTTAAACCCTCAATCTTCAACCCTCAACCCTTAAACCCACTTAGTAAACTCTCTACCCTAACCCCTCAACCCTCTTGACCCTTAAACCCTCAACCCTTAAACAATCAACCCAAAACCCTTGACCCTCAACCCTCAACCCTTAAACCCTAAACTCTAAAACCCTCTACCCTCGACCCAATACTCTCTACCCTAAACCCTAATCCCTCAACCCTTACACCATTAAATCCAAGAAAACTCTCTACCCTAATCCCCAAACCCTCAACCCTTAATCTCTCAACCCTTATATCCTCTACCCTATATATTGGACCCTCTACCCTAATCCTTCAACCCTATACCCTATACCCTCAACCCTCAACCCTCAACCCTTAAACCCTAAACCATTAAACCCTCTACCCTCTACCCTCTACATTAAACCCTCAATGCTCAATTCTCAACCCTCAACCCTTAATCCCTCAGCCCTCAATCCTTAAACCCTAAACCCTCTATCCCTATATCCTCTACCCCTTACATTGGACCCTGAACCTAATATTTCAACCATATACCCTCAAACCTATTCCCTAAAACCTCTACCCTTAACCAAGTAAACCCTTAGCCTTAAACCCTTAACCTTAAACCCTTCAACACTAAACCCTTAAACCTTCTAACTTATACCCTCAACCAAATACCCTCTACCATCGACCCTATTCCCTAAACCCTCTAACAATAAGCCCTAATACCCTAGAAACCATCAACCCTATAGGTCCTCCAGCCTAATCTCTCAACCCTATACCCTCCACCCCTATCACTTTCTCTCTATCTATACTTATCACCTCTCCCTCCCTCCCTCCCTCCTACCCTTTCTAATTGTCTCTATCTACCATCTTACTCTTTCTACGTACCTCTCATTCAATCAATCCCTACCACCCTCTCTTGCTCCCTCTATCCATCTCTCTCTATGTCCCTCCCACTCCTTCTCTCTCCCTCTCTCTCATGTCTCTCCCTCCCACCCCCCCTCTCTCTCAGGTCTCTCCCTCTGGCAACCTACCTAAGTAACTCTCTCTCTATCTCTCTCCCCTCTCCCTATCTATTGCTTCCACCCTACCTAGATAAGTACCTCTCAATCCACCCCCCTCTTTCTCTACCTCTATTAGGTCACTCCCTCCCACACCCTCTCCCTCTCTTAGGTCTCTCACTCTCACTCCCTCTCTCCCACTCCCTCTCTTTCACACTCTCTCTCACTACCTATCTCTCAAGTCTCTACCTCTCATCCCCCTCACACTCTCAAGTCTCTCCCTTTGGCACCCTTATACATAATTCTCTTTTTATCTATGTCTCTCTCTCCCCCCTCTCTATCTCTATGTCTCTCTCAATTCTCTCTCTCCAACCCCTCCTCTCTCTCCCTCCCTCTATCCCTCCCACCCTACCCAACTAAGTCCCTCTCACTCCAACCCTTCTCTCCCACTCCCTCTCTCTTAAAATCTCACTTCCACCCCCTCCATCTCTCCAAACTTTCTCTATCTAAATTCTCCCTACCTTTAAATACATACGTAAATACATACATACATGTGTAGATACAATCTTACATACATACATACAAAATATATGCATTGATACATACAAGCATACGTACATACATACAAGCATGCATGCATGACATAAAAACATACATGTACATACAAACACACAAATATATAAGCTTACATTCAATATATTGGCATTTAACATAAAGGAGTACATATCGCGAGTGTGTTATAACACGCTCACGTTATGTCTTAGTTGACATGTTTCCCGCAGAAGAAAAAACAATGTCAAAACTGAAATATAATGCGAGCGTGTTATAGCGCACTCGCATTATATCTTTCTTTGGGAATTCCCGAGCCTTAGGCTTGGTATTGGCTTTGGAATACCAACCCAAAGGCTTGGAAGGCATTCCCAACGACTAGAGATGTGTTTTTAAAAAATCTACCATATTTCACATAATCGCGTTCATGCTCACCGTCAAGATTGCACGTGGTTCAATATCAAAAAAATCAAACACATCAGTGATGTTGGGTTCTCTCTTAGCTATCGAATGATGTAATTGTTTTCACTTTCTGAAAATGTTAAGCCTTTCATCCATAATTTATTTTATTTGTATGTCTTTTTTTTTCCAAAAAGCAATGTTTGGTATTTTTTTCGTTATAAATTAACCATTTATCGAATTTTCAAATAAATTATATTTTTATAAACTAGACTCCATTCTACAAATTTTAAAAAATAAATAAATAAAATTCAATTAGTTTCCAAAATTTGTAGGGGTAGCACTACCAGAATTCTATTTTTCAAGAAATGTCCACTTCGAAAATTAGTAAAAAATCAAATATTCATTAAAAAATTATCAGAAAAATCATGCATCAACTAAATACTATTAGCTAACTTTTGACTATTGTGATTTTTAAAGTACTAAAAAAAAGTTCACTGTATGAGGGTCGTACAAGAGTTGCTATGTTATGTTTTTTTGACAAAAACAACACCAATTTGTGTATGTCCCTCTTTTGAACCCCTTAATATAAACCATTTCAAAAATAAATTAGTAGTTTAGAAAGTATACTCAGAGCACTTCGATCCTTGTTTTTGTTCGATCTCAAAATTTTGAGTGTAACTATCCTCAATTTCATGTCCAAGGTCAGTATTTCCTGATTTTAGAAAAAAATTGTCCACTTAAGTCCCCTTTTTGAGAACCATCTTTGTGCACTTACCCACTATATTAGTCGTACTTTGGTGGGATATGAGATAAAATATAGTCACATAGAGCATGCTTGTCTTGTAGTATTTTTTGCTACTCAAAAACTTAGGCACTACATGCTAAACCACCAAACCATGTTGGTCGCCAAGATAGATCCTTTGAAATATCTCCTAAGTAAAACAACACTAACAAGTCGATTGTCTAAATGGGTAATGATACTTAGTGAATATAACATCCAATATGTAGAAATAAAAGCTATAAAAGGGAAAGTTATTGTTGATCAGTTGGAAAATGCACCAATTAAGGCCGAGCATCCTCTAGTTACAGATTTTCTTGATGGGTTAATCTTCACCATTAGAAAAAGAACCACATGGAAGTTATACTTTGAAGGGTCCCACACTAATCATGGTTCAAGAGAAGGTATATTGTTTGACACCACAAGGTGACACTATTCCTAAGTCATTCAGAATTGCTTTTCCTTACACAAACAATATAATAGAATATGAGGCCCTTGTAACAGGACTAAAAATGGTAGTCCAATGGAAGATTAAGTATTTACAAGTTTATAGAAACTCTCAGCTGGTAGTCTGACAAGTCAATGATGAATATGAAACTGAAGAGGATAAATTTTCCCCATACAAGTGCATGGCAGACAGTTTTAAGAAATATTTTGATAATACCAGCTTTCAACAAATACCCCGCATTCAGAACAGGGTAGGAAATTATATGGAAAGCATTGGTTCATTATTGGATATACCTAGCAATATGCCTAAATTTGAGTTTTTTGTCGAACAACTTTTGGTCCCTTCCAATGACGTCCCTAATTCTATAATGGTGTGTGAACTTGTTGGTCCCACTTCCCCATGGTACAAGGACATATATGGCTACCTTCATGCCCAAATCCTACCCTTAGACCTTTCAAACAACCAACGTAGGACATTTATCCATAAGTCTTCCAAATATACCATCATCAAAGATACCCTTTATAGATGTGCCTTAGACAATTCCTTGTTGAGATGTCTTGATGCTCAAGAAGCACAAGCAACCTTATGTGTTGTACATGAGGGTATATGTGGATCCCATTCTAGTGGTCCTACCTTAGCTAAGAATATTATGAGACTAGGATATTATTGACCTACCATGGCAAATGATTCATATGTATTTGTCAAGAAATGTTGACAGTGCCAGTGACATAGAGACTTGATACACATGCCAGCACAGGAGCTCCATCTGAAAACTTCACCATGGCCCTTTTCCTAATGGGGACTTGATCTCATAGGTAAGATACATCCTCCATATTTCAATGGCCATAAGTTCATCATAACCACAACCAAATACTTCACCAAGTGGATCCAGGCTATTCCTATGACCTACATTACCAACACTCGAATTTCCATGTTTATCCTTAATTGCATCTTTTGTCGGTATGGTGTTCCTTAATTTGGATCGTCACAAATAATGGACGCTCATTTAAAAACCAATAATTCCACCATCTTTGTGAATAATTCCATATCCAACATCATTTCTCCACTCCCTATTATCTACAAGGAAATGACCAAGCCGAGGCGTCTAATAAAACAATCATCAAAATCCTCAAAAAGATTGTCAATGACATTGGTCATGACTAGAATTTACAGCTTAATCCTACCCTATGGGCTTATCGCACAAGCATCTGTACTCCCACTGGTGCCACTCCATACTCCTTTGTATTTGGTTCTAAAGCTATCTTACCTATTGAGGTTAAAATTCCTTCCCTAAGGGTATCTTTGAAAGGTCATATTGATGATGAAGAGTACTATGTATCAAGACTACATGAGTTATAATTCTTAGAAAAATGAAGACAAAAGGCACTAGATCATATTCAAGTGTATCAAAACCATCTTCATTGCAACTATAACATTAAAGTTTTGAATTGACACTTTGACATTGGTGACCTAGTCTTAATGGAAAATCAAAAGAATCAAGGAAAAAAGAGAAAAACCAGGAAAGTTTGAACCAAACTGGTTAGGACCTTACATTGTTACAAAATCCTTTGGATTAGGAGCATATCAACTCTCTACCCTTGAAGGAGAACCACTATCATCACCAATCAGCAAACTTCATCTGAAGAGGTTCTATGCATAGCTTTTGAGAGCCTTGTCTTAATCTTAAAAATACAAAAAAATAGGAAAGAACATAATAATTATTACCTTGATGAAAACCTGGAAAACAAGTTTCTTTGTAACACCAAAAAGAAAAATTGAAAAAATCAATAAAATAGTAAAGAGAAATTATTCGTCTAATAGTGAAAACCACTTCAGTGGTGCTTTGGATAAGTACCATGGTGAAAACCTAGAAAACAGGCCCCATGTGTAGTCAACTTCTCTCCTTTGTCTACCATCATTCCCATCGGATTTTTCCACCGTCACCCATAATAAATAGTTGTGCTTTCCATAATTTGGAATGATTGACATCAAGTCCATTCCATCCTATCAGTCTTATACCCGACTGGGGGAACATACTCGACCTACGTCATTTGGACCTTCCACTAGCTATTCCAATGTCATAAAATATCCTGAAAAAACCAAAAAACATCATAAAACCCCAAAAAGACAAAAATCAAAACATGTCAAAAATCTCAAAAACAGAGTCAGAGTCAGTTGTGTCAAGTCAGTCATAGACATAGTCAAACTATGTTGCCTCTATGATTGGACCTAGGCAAGTCCATCACTTAATGCACCCCTAAGGTATTAAGTCCGTCTTTCTAGGTTTGTCACATATCACACACATAAAATCATTACTCATTATTTGTACATCAAAGTCACTGGTCATGTTGAACTACAATGTCTCTGCATGTATAATGTAGGAAAGGTCATCAATTGATAAGGCCCTAAGGCCACACTAGGTCAGTCCATTAGGGTTTATCATATTCACAATCACACATGTCAGATATCATCAACTTCAAAAACTCTTTGTGAGTCAGTTATGTCAGTCAAAGTCTAGTCAAACTACGAGGTCTCTACATGTATAACGTAGGCAAGGCCATCAATCAATGAGCCCCCAAAGAAGCACTAGGTCAGTCCTTTAGGGTATGTCATGTTAGTCAACATAATTTGTACACTATCATCACACACAAACAACAGTCAAAACATCAAGACAAGTCATGTATCAACAAGACAAACAAGTCAATAATGTCATCAAGTCAAACCAAACAAATTTCCAAAACAATCAACTTATGTCTTATACAAGATGTGTCCTTCTTGACAAATACATTATCATTTAATCAAACATTATTAGTGCCTTAAATAGGTGGTCACATGATTGAAACCAGACTCAATGTCTTATACGATATGTGTCTTTTCTAAAACCAGGATTTATCATTTCCTTTGACAGGTAGTCACGTGATCGAAACATGATTCAATGTCTTATACAATATGTGTCTTTCCTACAATCAGGCTTCAAAAAATAAACAAAAAAGAAAATAGATAAAAATTTTGCAAATATTTTTACTGGCTATTGACTTTATGGTTTGTTTTGTCTTATCTTTTTTGGCTTTGTCTTTGATTTTGGTTACTAGATTTCTTGAGGATGTCCCATGAAGGATTTAGATAAGCAAGGATGTCTCAGGCCTCTTTTTCTTTGACTGATGTCTTTCAATTGTCTTTTAACTTGGTTTTCAACTTAGGTTACTAGCCTCCTCAAGGACGTCCCATGAAGGATTTAGAGGAGCAATAATGTATCCTTACTTTGTCTTTTTATTTGATTATTGTTTGTGGTTTGTCTTGAAAAAATACTGGGGCAATTTTTCCCTTAGTATGAGTCAGGACACTCCTTGTCTATGACTGTCTGTTTTAGCAAGTGTATGACTTTGTACACCTTGGTCTATCTCATATCATGGTGTTTATTATCTATTTGTGTCATTTAATGCCCAATGATTATTTATGGAAGACCTATTATGTATTTGAAAAAGTATTGAAGATTCTAAGATTCTTTTAACATCCATGTCTTCCATGCTAACATCCATGTCTTTTATGCTATTGTTACTCATCTTTTTTTCGCTCTAACATTTCTTCTTTTCTACATCTTCACCACCCTTATCTATGTTCCTCTATCATTTTTATCCTTCATCTTCTACTTTTCTCATCCATTTCGAGAGCACACTTTTGTTCTTCGAACCCGCCTGTCCTCTCGAGGGGGCATACCACAACCTCCTTGTCATTCTCCCTTTCACTGGGGCATAATTTTGATAAATTTTCTTTGAAACAATGTGATAAACAACATCATATCAAAGAGGGGAAAACTGTAGACACCAAATATTGTCCTAGGCCTATGACTCTTAACTTCTGCATAATTCTTACATCTTCATTTCTCATAATTAAATAATGTTAATTATTTAAATATTTTCTAAATTTGTATGGCCTCTACTAATTAAATAACTTTAATAATTTAATTCATTCATTCCCATCTTTATTTCTCTTCGATTAATTAAATAAATATTATTTATTCAATTACGTCACTAATTTAAACCTATTTTCTTTCTAAAATTAAATAAATGTTTATTTATTTAATTTTCTATGTCGCTTTCCACTATAAATAGAAAATTATTTGAATTATTTAAATATTTGTTGACCTTTTCTCTCTTTAATTAAATAAATCTTTATTTATTCAATTTAATCCAACATCCTTGAATTTTGAATTAAAATCATTATTTAATTCATAAAAAGATTTATCCATATTGCAATCTTCTATAATTAAATAATATCTTTATTATTTAATTAGTTGAATTAATCACTTAAGTCTAGATAAGATTTGATTTTCTCTAACAAATAGGTTTATCTATGTCAATCTTATCTTCTACATGCAATCCTCTATTAATTAAATTTAACCTTAATTATTTAATTAATTCATTATAACCTTTATTCTTTCTTGTTTAATTATGCCTCTAATTATTTAATCCTCTTTCTAAAATTAAATAAACTATTATTTAATTTACCCCCATCATATTTTTGACTATAATTAAATATTTATTTTGAATTATTTAATTATTCTTTAACCTTTTCTCTAGTCAATCAAATAAATCTTTATTTATTTAATTTCATCTCCGAATTTTGAATGTTGAATTAAATAATCATTTAATTCATAAAAATAATTATTCTTGGCATATTCCTTTGTGATTAGATAATCACTTAGTTATCTAATTTTTTATTTACCACTTAAGTCAAGATTTAATTAAATTGGTCAGTTATCTCCTGATTTAATATCTAATCGTTTCTAACAAACAAACTTTCTAGTTTAATCAGTCATTCTTATTCTTCTACGTGCAAATTATTATTAATCAAATAATTTTATTTAATTAAATAATTCATTTTTGCGTTCGAACACAACATTTCTTCTTTATCTTTTGCATGCAATGATTATTTTTCTAAATTTTGAACGGTCTCAATACCAAATTAAATTATTATTTAATGTAATCTTCATCATGCGGACTCTTTGACTCGTGTTATTATTGACACTGAATCTCTATCACATGGCATTCATTAATTTCAATTGTCGATCTATCTTTTGAATCTGGGCCAATTGTTCGAAAATCATTTTTTTATAAATTGACGTGACCTTTGTCATTATTCCTCCTCCCGAAATCTATATACTTATAGGAAGCAAATTCAATAATCTTTGATATTTTACTAAATCAATAATCAATAGACCATACTTGCATACTTATTAAAATTTGAGGGAAATTATATTACAACGATAAAATAGAGAAGTGCAATCGAGGTTATTCAAGGAATTATATAGATGTTCGGTGAGATTGTTCTTTTATATATATTCTTTTTAGTTTCCATTGTTCTTTGTTGTTAGAGTAGGATTAGATTAGTATATGCTTTTAATAGATTAATCTATTTGTTATTTTTCCTTAGCATTACACCTCCAAGTGTTTAATCCCATCCAATGCCTCTTAGGGATCTTTTATCACATCTCATTCCTCAATGTACATCTCCTTTGTATCTACAAATTGTGCATTACCTTCTTCTTCATAGTCTCCATGAATTGGACTATTAGGATTTCTTTCCATATTTTCTTAGTAGTAAATATATCATCTGGTTCTGAATCAAAAGTTGTTAGTACATATCTTTTCCTTTTATATAGTATATTCACATTACCAGGGGCATCCCCTTTTACTTCATAATTTGTTTCCACTAATGTGATATCTTCTTGCTACTGTTCCTTGTTCTTATTTTCTTCTTCGGGTTTTTCTATATTTTCTCTCATGGCACTTTGTCTTCTTAATCTAACTAAATTTCTAGGTGTGAGTACTTCTTTCTCAACTTTCTTCTTTTCATTTTGAACACCCTTCTTCTTGTTTGAAACATCATCCTTATTCTTTTGAGTATCTCTCTTTTTATTTAGTGTATCCTTCCTTTCTTTAGGTTTAGAAGGTGTAGAAGTGGTGGATGCACTTCCTCTCCTATTCTTAAATTTGTGTGATATTGAGGAAGATGGTATTTCCTCAATTATAGGTGGCCTAGATTTTGTATCTTTAGTTTCATCATTCTCACCTTGGCTATGGGTAGGTGAAGCCACAAGTGAGATGTGAATCCTTTCTTTTGTAGGTTCATTTTGGGGTTCTATATTCTCAAGTACTATAAGTGCATGCACGAAACTATTAATATCTATGCATTCCTTAAAATTCTCCCACTTCACTTGTGGGTAGTGAATCCTTAAACTTATCTTTATCAGTAAAGAAATCAAAAAGTGATGAGATAGAGAAGTATCACTCTATTTTCTTTGGTATTTTTATGCCATATGTTTCAAAAAATTATAAAGAAAGTGTGGTACATTCACTAACCTAGTATGCCTGAGGTGACTAAGTGATTTGAAATGAGCTATATACAAAAGGTTCTACCTATAACCATCATAGGTGATGTATCTGACAATGTAAGAAGCACAATTTTCGCATAACCAGGGGAGAGAAATTCCCTTCGTACCTTTTGATGATGATTCTAATTCCTCTCCTCATTCACAAAATTCTTCCCTGGGTATAATTGCATTAGCTTGTGCAAGAAATTCTACCCCCGTTCTTGTTAACCCAATGAATTATGCAATGATAGTCTCAAATGTGTATACTAACAGTCCCTTTACCATAGCTTCATCATATTCAAGAGTAGATACAAACCTTCTTGTCATATCATCACTAAATTCTATTAATTTCATAAATTAGTCGATCTAGCTAACCCTGGTAAAAATGGGTAGAGTTATTGCATCCTCCAGAATCTACTGATGAGTTGTTGGTTCCCTTTGGATGGCATTGCCTCCCATTCTAACTTACTTTCTCTACTCAATGTATTCTATTCAGATTTATAATTTAAACTCAATCTATTCTACCACCTTCTAACCCTTCACCTTCCTTTGTTTTCCTCATATATTTCTACTACCATACTAGAAACTACAACTTCCTTTCTCAATACCAACTTAATTTGAGCTTATGAATAGGTCCTAAGTTCGACTAAGCTCAAGTTCTTAGGGTTTAAAACTTAGCAATTTGGAAATGGAAGCCAAAATGAGATATAATTGGGAGGGTTTTACATGTCATTTTTATAGATATTGAATTTAATTTAGGTGGCATATTTCAAAAAGATTGACAAAAAGACTAAGTTGCACCCTCCCCCAACTTGATTGCTGAAGTGACCTCACTTCACATTTTTAATTGGAAGGTGGTTAAAATTTGAAATGATGTAAAATGGTGATATAAATATTTTGCATGAATGAATTAATATGAAAGATATAATGAAAGTTTAAACAAGACTAGTTTAATCATGATTACATACCTGAAGTATTGGGTGGAACATATAACTATGCACCACACATGTAATATGAAAATAATGTATTTTTTTTATTTGATGTGATAGAAAATAACTGCAAGGTAATGAATTGTGGGGTGGTGGGTGTAATGGATGGGATGGTTATTGTGGACATGAGGTGGTGTTGTGACAACTTGAATATTTGGAAGGTGAATTGTTAGCAAAATAATATTTTTGCAAGTACTTATTGTGAAAGGATGGATATTATATGTGGATATTTTGAAATAAATGTGTGTGGACTTATAGTCAATATGGTGACAGCTGATTTGAATTTTTCTTTTCTATTGACAAACGATGCTACAGGAACCTGTAATGTGAGGGCCCATTATGGATGTTGACAACTATTAAGCTACAAGTTCCTATGACATCAAAACCTTCCATGAATGTTGAAAATAGATCTCACTAAAGATATTTTGATCATCATTATAATGTGTAGTGTGTGCTTGTGAGAGAAAATGATAAATTGATTTTGATTGAGCTTAGGGATTGAGCTATGTAGGTCAACATTTGGATCACTAGAAGCACTTGGTATGTCATTTGTTACTAAAATATTACTTTTTGTGTCAAATTTGGTATTCGGTTCATTACGAGTACCATATTGTTCATTCTAGGAGAATATGAAATCATCCTTTTGTAATGGCTTCTTATAGAGCTTCAAATTGTGGTCATTTACAAGAAGTGAAAATATAACCTCATCTATTGTATAGAGCTCGACTGCCCCATTGGAATAAACTTTAATAATTTCATAGGGACCTAACCATCTAGATTGGATCTCTCCCTTGAAGCCATACCTTGAATCAAATAGTAGTGCCCAGTACCCTATAGTGAACTCCTTTATTTTTATGTACTTATCATGCCACTTCAATCTTTGTTATTGTACTACCTTAGTATGGTGGATTGCTTCCATCTTAATTTCATCCAATCCATTCAAAGTATGCAACCGCTCCTTTTGAGCTTTTATCAAGTACATTTCTAGTTCTACTACTATTCTTAGTGGTTTATATTCAAACTTAATAGGAAGGACTATCGTCTTACCATATACTAAATCATAAGGTATAAAACCAGTGGTGGATTTACAAGTAACTATTTCTCTAGGTACTTCATGCCTAGTAAATATATCCTCATATAATAATTTAGCCACATTACCATGTCTAGAAAACTATAATTCCTTTACTTCTACCCACTTTGTCAAGTAATCCATTCAAACAAGAATATATTCTTTGTTGTTCGATGTAGGTGAGATTGGTCTAATAAATTATAAACCACATTTTTCAAAAGGTGTTAATGGTAACTAATCCTATAATGGAATTTCATCTCTTTGTTGGTCTTCCCATCTATTGGCACCTATCACAGCTCCTAGTGTATTTAACATCTTTTTGTAAAGTGGGAAAATAATAGCTAGTTGTGAGTATCTTAAATGTTATTCTTTTTGCTGCAAAATGACCACCACATGGCCCATCATGGAAAGACTTCATGATATCAAATATCTCATCTTCCCTTATGCATCTCCTCATGATGTTGTTTGGGTCAGTATAAAATAGAAACCCTGATATCCGAGAATATGGGAAACATTTATATATCAATTGTTTATTTTTTCTTGGAGAGAAGTGTGATGGAATCTACCCTGTTACCAAATAATTTTCTATATCAGCATACCATGGAATGTGTACATTTAAATAAAATAGGTTTTCATCTAGAAATAAATCATCCACCACTCCTTTAGTTGATTGTATTGGTAGTCTTGATTGAAAATATGCCAATTATTGGAGGAGTAGCCATCTTACCAATCTACCTCAAACTACTATCTTGTTCATCAAATATCTAACTGTTGTGTGGTTTGTATGGACAAATACTGAATAAACAATGTTATAGTGTCTAGATTTATTAATAGAATACACCACTATAAGAATCTCATTTATGTTCTAGTATAGTTTAACTTTGCTCCTTGAATAATTTTTCTAATTTAGTAAATTGGACACTCTTTGTTACCCTCTTTTTGACCTAAAACTACTCAAATAGAAAAATCTGAAGCATATATATGTATATGAAAAGGTAGAGTCCAATTATGTCCTCTCAAAATAGGTGCTTGAGTCAAGGCTTTCTTCATCTCTTCAAATGACTATTGACACTTTGATTTCCCTTCAAATTCAATATCCTTATTCAGAAAAACAAAGAGTGGTGCAAATTTTTTATTGAAGTCTTTAATAAACCTCCTATAATAGCCTACATGACCAAGGAAACTTCTTATATCTCTTTTCTTTTCTTGAATAGCACTTGTAGATATAATTTCTATTTCAAGTGGATCAACCTAAATTACTACATTGGATATAAAGTGCCCTAATATAATGCCCTATGTCATAATCATAAAGCACTTCTCACTACTAAGTGACAGGTTGTATTCTTTACATCTCTTCAATAAATTTTCTAGATTATTGAGGGCTTCTTCATAAGTCTCACCATATTTATTAGAATCAAATATATATTTCCATACAATCATGATCATAATCAGAAAATATGTCAAGGATTGCTCTTTGAAAGGTAGTTGGAGCATTGCATAAGCCAAAGGATAAAATAGAATAAGCATAAGTACACGAGGGACATGTGAATGTAGTTTTGTCTTGATCATTAGGAGCAATTTTAATCTAGTTGTAACCATTGAAACCATCAAGAAATGAAAATTATTTTTCCCCAGCTAGAGAATCAAATACTTGATCTATGAAGGGCAAGGGAAAGTGGTCCTTCCTAGTTTTTGTATTAAGTTCCCTATAGTCTACACAAACTCTCCATTTCCAACCTTTCTTGGGAACAATTACCAAAGGTGAGACCTATTAACTATCAGATATTGGATAGATAAAACTTGCATCAATAATATTTTGAAGTTTAGTCTTCACTATGTCTCAAAAAGTAGGATTCATATGGCTTTGAGGTTTCCTAATTGGTCTATAATCCTCATTGATATAAATCTTATGCATACATAAATCATGATCAATGCCTTTTATATCATGGTAATCCTATGCATATATTCTTGAGTGTGCCTATAGGATGTTGTGCAAGGAATTTTGTTGTTCTTCAGTCAAGGCATTGTCTATGTTCAACATTCATCCCAGAATGACTTATAATCTCTTGGATGATTCTTACATAGATGAGAGGCCAAGGCTCAGAATGATGGGTACACACTACTATGGTAGTAAGGAATGAAATATCTCAGATATATCTTTTGAGGAATTGATAGGTATAATACTTTACAAGGAGTTTTGTAGGCATGTGAGATAGTCCTATTTTTGTGGGCTCCTTCTGTAATCATTCTAGATTATGTGAGAAATCAGCTCATCTTCATCCAGATCATCCAATAAATGGTTATGTTATATGGTCATCAATGTTTGCAGAGATTAGTTATCTTCCTCATCAAAAATGGTCCAAATAGTTTGCTCAAGGTTAGCATAAGGTTGTTTCGGATGATAGAGAACCAACTTCTTGGTGATTGTCCTATTAGATATTATCATATTTCCAAACCTACAACCTTTGAAGGCATCAAATGTAGCTAACTAGGGTCTTCCTAGGATGAGTGGGTAACCTACAAGGTTAATATTTGTCTAGAAAACTATAAAATCAGCAAGATATTCCTAAGAATTCAATGTAATAACTATCTTCAATAATTACTTTAGGCTTGACCATTGACCTATTAGCTAGTTGAAGAATAGTTTGTGTGGGCCTAAGGTTGGATAATTGGAGTAATTACATTATTTCTTTAGTCATAACATTGAGCGTAGCCCCAAAATCTATCAATTTTTTCTTGATGAGGGTGCCATTAATCTTGACATCCATTACTAGACTACTAGGATCTGTATACTTAGGGATAGTAATGTCCCCTAACATAATATTTTCAAGGTTTTCCAAGACATGCAATGTCTGAGGATCCATCCTTTTCCTTCTTGGTTTCTTAAGACATAAATCCCTCATAATTTTGGTATAAATATGAATGTTTTTGATAGTTTGGATGAGTGGAATCTTGATGCTCACATCCTTAAATCTACCTAATAGTTTTATCTCACCATGTGTGTGATGCTTTTGAATAGGTAGGAATCTAGGAAAACGTGGCTTGGAACTTGAGCTAGTTTGGTGTACTTGATTTGACTTAGGTTCCAAAGGTGGTTTTTCTGAATCTTCAATTGTAGGTTTCTCATCCTCCATCTCTATAATTTGAGGGGATGAAGGTCCAACAAGTTTTTTTCTTTACCTGAGGTGGACATGACTTGTCTCTACCCCATAAGTGGGGTATTGCATAGCTTTCTTAGTATAAGCCTATTGAACATGCTTAGTGTTCGGGTTAGGTGCAAGTTGGGTAGGTCTTTGTAGTTGCTTTGGAGGTTGGGATGTAGGATTTATAGAGACACAATGGATTGCTATTGTTATGGAGGTGGAAGCATAGGCTATTGATAATTCATATTTTTTGATGCCACTACTAGCCTTTTTGCCACTGAGGCTACCATTGATTCTACTGGGAAAGCCATTGTGGATTGTAATTGGAACCTTGTAATTTTTTTTGTGACCAAGGCTTTGGCTGTTGTTGGTTCTAATTTTTTTGGGGTTGTGTCCATTATTGGAGGTTTTGCCATTGGTTTTTATTTTCTAGCCAAGGCTGAGAGTTCCAAGCAAAAAGGTTTTGATTCCCAATAGAAAATGATAAATTGAAGTTGAGTAGGTCTTGTGGCATACCTTGTCATTGTTTCCATGGCCTCCTTTGTGCTATATAAAATATTTTTCCATCATCTCCTTCAATTGGCTAAAAATCAGGTTTCTCAACATTATCTTATTGGATACTAGCCACTCTCTTGTATTTATAGTTTTCTTTTCTTTGCCTACAACTTGGATAGTATTCAGTAAGCATAGACTTAGCTTCCTCCTTCTTAATGTGGAGAGTATCCAACTAGGTTGCTAAATGGTTAATAATGTCTTTATGTTACATAACAGGTTGGTTAACTCTATCTTTGAAACCCCTGTAGATGATTTACTAATAGTGGATGTCATATCTCCTCTTGGCCTTTTTGTGAAGGTATTGGAATAATTCCTATAGACCTTAAAAATGTCTTGAAATGGTATCTTTCAAATATCTCCTTGTCCAATGAGGTTCAAGGAATCCATAAAGTCATCATTGACTCCCCAAAGAAGACTAACTTGAGGGACTCTTCAGACAACTTGTTTTGTTGATTTTTCTTCAAAGAAAACTAAAATCTCTCCACATAATATTCTAGGGGTTCATCCTCCTTCTGTGACATTCTGAAAAAGTCATCTTTCCTTCTATTAGGTCCCCTATAGTAGTCCTGATACTTTTCTAAGAACAGTGCTTTCATGGTGTCCCAGTCAAGAACAACATCCTTGCCTAATCCCATGAACCATCTTAGGGATGCATCCTTTAGATTTGTAGGGAAGATTTTGAGCCTATGAGCATCAAAAGTGTAGTAATAAATTTTGCATAGGACATCAAATTTAAACAAAAATGTATTTGGGTCCTCAGTCATTAACCCATAAAGGATTGGTAAGGATGAAGGAGGGATATTCTTTAGCACTATAGCCCTTTCTTGGTAAGAGATTGGGAACTAAAATATTGCACGTCAGGATCATCATCTACTACATCCCCCATGGTGTGGTATGTTCCCTCTATAATTGTAGTATATTTTGGTGATATGGAAGTTTCTTCTTTAGTATTAAACCCTCACTCTAAGTATTGGGCTCACCAATTTATGCTATAGCTTCTTGGTGTGAAGAGGGAAGGAATCTACCCAAAGGATCTCTCTACCTCCACATACATGAAATATGGATTTATATAGTAGTTGTCCTACACAATGTTAGTGTAATTTCTAGTGTTAAAAATAAGATTAAGTCTCAAAGTCCTAATGCTGAAAACAAAATGTAAACTATGAAAGATTATAAAAATAAGTCTATGAAGATAGCACATCCTCAACAACAGGGCCAAAAATGTAGAGTCTTAACTAATGTGTTGTAAAGTTGGTAAAACCTACATAATTTAGAGATTTATTTGACTAAAATGTCCACTTAACATTGCAGGACTAAATAATGATGTCAATCAAAGGTTTGTAAACTTGTGATGGTGTAGCATAATATATTCCTTCAAAGACTCAAAATTACCTAACCTATCCTAATCAAGTTATTCTACTTGCTATAAATTCACAATATTATAAAATAGTAAAGGAATAAGCTAGAATTAATTCCTATGGGTACCTATAGCTTAGACTATAATTGAACTATTAATAATAAAAAATTACTGTGTCAACTCAAAAAATGATAAAAACTAATGACTCAACTAAATTAACCTTTGGAGTACTACTGGTTAACCATTCTATGCATGTTCATGAAAATTCATTAACAATAACTAAAAAATGAACTGAGAAACATTACCTTGAGTGGCCTTCTCAAGTGGTTGTTCTCATTGAATTGAAACCAAATCTAACGAACTAATTTTACACATCTAGTAATATTAATTTCATTCATCGTATAACGTGAAAGATTACATAAAATATTCTCACATATTGTATTAAATCATGTTTGGAAATTGAAAGTAATTAATAATCAAAAGACTGAAAACCAACTAACTATCTACGGATTTAACCAACAACTATATACAAGCTTGAGGTAATCTTATTCAAAACAACAACTAATCTAAATTAGTAACTTTCCACTGTAAGATATCAGAGCATACAATTAAGATTGAATTGTTCAAACTAACTTAAAATGAAGAAGAATCCTAATAGGATTAAAATTATGCAAAACAAACTTGCATGCAAACACACAAACACTTGTCAAAATTCTATCAATCAAAGGAATCCTTCTTTTGCTAGTCCTTATTAATGTGTCATAATGACACACATCCAACCTCCATCAAGTTCCATTAAAATCAATAAGCATCAAATTCGGCTTAATTTGGAACTCCCCTGTTTGTTGTTCCAATTTCCTTTTGTTCTAGGTTCAATCTGCAACTACTTCATACCACAATTCCTCTTCAGCTACAAACAAGTTAATTTTGCAAAGCATATACACAAGGATAACTATAATAATCAAAACATAGCATACCATTAATATTTCATACACATCTACATAGAAACCATACAATTTTCTAGTATATTATAGCCATATTTCTATCATTATATTTTAGGCCCAAGTCTTCATAACAAGTATAAAAAGATAGTATAATATGGAAGTGTTGTTTGGAATGTGCATCAAAGATCATCTAACGATATGCATGAAATTGATAAAATAAGCTAATATCTAGGCCCATCACTCACCACATGTTGAACTTGGTGATGTTCCTAGTACAACATTTGTCATTGTCCCTTTGGCTAGTTATCCACCTTCCTCATAAGATGAACAAGATTGAGATGCAGACGAATTGCTATAGGTTGACTCATATATTCTCTACTACTATTTTATTTGTATTCTTTTCATATTATTTTTGTGTGATTGAATGTGCATAATGTAATCCCCCATATAGTTCTATTTGACATGTATTTATGTTCATTCCTCTATTTGTACCTACATTCTTCTATATGTTGTAAAAAACTATCTTTTCTTGTGTTTTCCTTTTGGGGATGGTGTAAGGAATTGATACATTTAAGTCTCTTCCATGTTGACCCAAAATATTTTCTTCTTTTTTTCATTCTCTATGTGTCATTCTTCCAATTTTGAGTATTTGCAGAATTATGACATTTTTTTATCTCTATATATCATTGTAGCAAAGACATATGTTGGCCACAAATCCATGGATCCCTTATATGTTTGGGATTTTAGTTGGGGGCAATCCCTTTTCATGACGTAGCTTCATTTGAAAATATATTCTTGACATAGGGATTTCCAAACAAGCTCTCATGTACTTTTTATTTTTTAACATTTATCATTGGCTACTTTGAAGTAAGTTCTCACAACATGGTGTTTAGAAATTTCTTTAAAGTGGGGGCATACATTGGCATTATCATTTTTTACTATAATTCATGTTTCATAGTGTCATATTCTCAGTGGTTTCATTGGGTTTGATGTCCTTCAAAATTTTGAACTCTCTAAGCATATGTAATTCATCTTAGTGGTAATGCTATGTATTGCATTCCCTAAGTTGTGAATCTTTTATCCTTGACTTTTCCTCTCTTGGAGACATTAGGCACAATTTTCCCTAAGAGGAGACCTTACATGAACTAAGCAAAACCCCTTTGAACATGTCTTATAATATTTGCATGTTTTTTCATGAGTGCTTAGCATGGCATAGATTCCTAGCCTTGTGAAGCTTGAAGATACAATCTTCTTCATGGCCACCAAGCATAACACACATTGATTTCCTATAGGTCCATGTTTGTTCATGAGTGCTTGGAATAATTGAACCACCAAAAATATATACAAAATAGGGAAATAGGATTCCCTTTACTAGGCCCCTAGTGTTTTCCACCTAGGAGCACTTGATGTAGGAATATCACTCTTTCACCTTAGTGATATGAGTTTTGGTTGAGGTTCATTCAAAGGGTAGGGCTGATTGATGATGGTTTGTGATATGTGTGTGAGAAGGTGTGGCTAAGTGATGTAATGTAATGAAATAAACTAACTATGGAACATGAACCAAATGTAAATATAAACTACATGCAATGTGAAATAAATGACCTAAATATATGTAAATGGAAAGGACACTAGAAAGATCAGAAATTGTGCACCTAGAAATGAGATGTTGCAGATGAATGGCCCCATAATAATATGTAATCTATCAAAAATATTCACAGGGACACTTCCACCAAGTTGGGTGATCTATCCTCTTGTCCGGAAAATCTGTCAGAGTGGGTTTCTACCAAATGGGTACCTAGAGATGTGAAAAACCCATAAAAACAAGCTCAGAGCGACTAGGTCGTCATTATGGGTGACCTAGTTCTCTTCTAAGTTTTTGAGGATCTAAAAGTGGAGATTAGGGTGTTCGGTCCACACTCCGGGTTTTTGCAGGTGTCTAGTTCACATTCTTCAGAAAATAGGCTGAAAAGGGTCTCCAATAATCAACTAGTTCCTTGTTGATATTAATTTCTTTGATGAGCTCAAAACACCTTCCAAGCACCTTTCTCCTTGACAAACCTTCATACAAAAACACCTACAAACACACACACAAAGAGGAGACAAGGATTTGGGTCAAAGAATATGGGTTTGCCTTAGTCAATCCCCTTTGATGATAACCAAATCCAAATGAAATATAAGGAAAGGGAAGGATGATTGAATGAAAAAGAAAATACAAGTACTTACCAAATCCTTTGTTGAAGATGTCTGCAACATGCATGAATCAACTCCAATGGAGGTTGGCTTGTGATATCCTTGTGCTTGATTGGTTGCTTTGCAAGTCTTGAGTGTAAGAGTACTTGTGAAGATTGAGTGAAGGTGAGAAAAATAAAATTGTTAGGGGGGAAAATGAGGATGAAAACCCTTATTTGTACATTCAAAACCCTAAGTTTCCCAAAAATGACTCATGATAGGTCGACCTTAGGGTTTTGAGGGAAAATTCCTACAGGATTTATGTTTTAATTTTGAATTCTATGCCTAAAAGGACTAGGTCACCTAAAGTAGTGACCTAGTCCACTTGGGAAAATCCAAGTGGTGGTTAGGAATAAAATAGTGATTAATGAGGTTTATTATCCTTTCCTCCTGAAATACACTTTAATCGGGCCTAAAAGTACATTAAGGGGACAAAACTAGCATTGAAAAGGGTTAATTAGTGGATGATAAGCCTAGAAAAGTGTGATAATGCATTACAACACTTTACAACACTTTTTCATAAGGATTAGAAAGGTGTAAGATGGTGTTTTTTAGGTGAATTATGTTGAAAGGGTCTTAGAAAAGTGAGAAAATGTGTTACAACACTTCACAACACCTTAGTAAAACACCATTAGGATGTTGTTGAATTGCAAGCTTTCAAGACTGAATCCAAGGGAAAAGGCCAAAATGAGTGAAAAAGTGTCAAGGTATACATTTTTGGTGGCACATTGAGGCCCCACTTTAGTGAGATTATGAACTTACTTCAGACTCACACTAAAGTAGTTGAATCATGTGTGTTGAGTGGATCGAATGTATTCACGCTAGTAAGGTGAGATGACTATGATCAAGAGGGATGATCAACCCCCCAGGATCAAGATCCTATGGAAAACTAAACATAAGCACAAAATATCACACAAGGAGTGATGTGAAAGTGTGGAGAAAAGTCGGATCAACCTTCGACTGTTTGTCCATCTAGTTGTGGATCAGATCTAGGCTATTTGTTTGAAAGGAAAGGATGTACTCACTCTGAGCTGATGAGACTTTCGGTTGTCCACCAAGGGAGAATGCCAAAAGGTGGTGAGACACATACACATGGTTGGTATGCACTCACACACAAAAAGGTGGCTATGGTAAAATTTGTGCCACTACATGGGCTTCCCGCTCAACCATACCAAATTTATACCTCTTGATAACTTTGATAAGGCAACATAAAGACTAGGGTGTGGTTCATGAGACAACCAAATCCTTGGATTATTAGAACCCATGAACAAGTATGAGATGACACCACAAACATGTAAGTTGTGTTATGCAAGGTGGCCATGTATGCACAAATTCAAAAGTTTCAAGATGTAAAATGCAAAAAGGGGATGTTCGAAGGAGTCTTATTTAGTTCATGCAAGGTCTTTTACTTGGAGAAAATTGTGTCTAATGTCTCCAAGAGAGGACCAATCAAAGGATAGAAGATTCCCAACTTATGGGATGCAATGTGTCACATCAGGCCACTAAGAGGAATGTAATATTCTGAGATAAGTCACTTTCATGAAAGAAATTACTTGCAATGTCATCCACCAAGTGAGAGACTCATCGTATGAAGTGCCAAGGCTGCACTAGGAACCAAGGAAAATGCAAAAGGGAAATGATGTCAATGTATGCCCCCACTTTAAAGGAATTTCTACACACCGCTCTGTGAGAAATTGCTTTAAAGTAGAGAAAGGAAACATGGGATACATATGTCACATGCAAGCCAACTTAAGACATGTCGTCAACATCCCAAGCTTTCTCTTATATGTTCATGAGATTTTAACATCTAGTCAAAACACGAAACAATAAGTGAGATATGATGACAAGGCTAATGAAACCCGTGCCCCCACTTATTGCAAGGAAAAGGTGAGCCAAAAGGATGAAGGTATGTGTTAGGGAGAGAAATTAGGTGCCCCCACTAAAGGGAGAGCACCAAGTTCCGTGAGAGGTTTGAAGTTGATTGCTGGAAGGAAAGGGAGAGGAGGGAGGGAACCCTAAATCTTGCTTGAAAGAGTATGATATGTTAGTTGGCATTATGTTTTCATTTCATCCATGTGTAGGATGGAGGTTGTATTTGATATCATAACAATATTCTAAGCTATATGAATGGGTTGGGTGCTTTTGAGAAGGATTGGTTTCTATACAAGAATGTACAAATAATTTTTAGTGTTATGCATTGTGCCTTCATGAGGGATAGGAGTTATATGGTCCCCATCAGCACCATGGGGTAATGTTGTTGATGTGGAACCAAGTTCAGCATAGAAGACATATGGTGGTTTTGGTGTAGGTTGTGAGGTTTCACACTTTCCTTTAAAGGGAGGCATATGTGTAATGATATATGAAATATTCTACAAGATAGAACTAGGTTAGAACATGCATGCAATAAAAATACTATCAATCAATGGAACTCAAAGGAGAAATCATGAGAAAAGGAATGAGACTAGAACAGTCTCACCCATTTCTCTCCTCCATGGCTCATTTCCATTGTACCTCCTAACTTGTTGTGATAAATGGATGCCCTCATATTTGTTTGTGTGAGCAAACTATAAATGTCTAGACCTAAACAAGATTTGAAGGATTTATAAAAATGCTCTCTAATATGCAAACTAGAAATTCAATCCTAATATGCAAATTATTAAATAAGCATAAGATGATATGACAATTGATGATAATGAGATTGCAAAAATGCTAAGAGATAATAATGATTCATCCCAAAAATGAGATCAAACGAATGAGATGAGAGATTGAGGAATGCCTTAGAATCAAAGGTCAAGATTCAATAAGGCAACTCTCAATTAGGGTTAGGGCAACAATCCCCAAATGTGTGGACAAGATTTAATTTAAGAAATTAAATCAATGGTGGAGAATAAACGTGACCTTGAGATGAAATTAGTAAAAAATCAAAAGACAAGAGGATGAGATTTTAGAAAATCAGTAACTTTAGAAATTACTTGATTTGTAAAAGAATATTTCCCTTTTGAATTAAATTAATTCAAAATATGGATTTGTGAGATAATGAGTAATTGATTTTTGAAATTAATTACTAAAAGAAGAATCAGTTAACTGTGTGAAGTCATTTTTAAATAAATTACTTTATTTAAAAATAAGGAAATGTCACATGTCACAATTAAATAATTAAAAATAATTATTTAATTTAGAAGAAGTAGTTAATTAATTAAATAAATTATCAAATCTATTTAATTAAGAGGATTTAGGAATTAGTGACACATTAAATAAATATATATTAAATATATTTATTTAATAATCATGAAGAATGAGAGATTATGAATTAATTAAATAATTATAAATTATTTAATTAATAGTTGAATGTGGGTTAGAAACATAATTAAAATGTTATAATCATGTTCTGACGAAAGGTTGTAAAATAGTGGTCATAGGCCTAAGTCATTTTTAGGTGTCTACATTTGCCCCTCTTTGTCATAATGCAGCTTGTCACATTGTGGAAAAGAAAACAAGTCCAAAATATGCCCCAATGAAGGTATGGAGTGCCTATGCCCCCTCGGGAAATTTTTTCAATTTCGACCCGGGGTCAAAAAAATTTGGAAAATATCTTGACTAACTCCATTAATAACCAAAAAAGTGATGGCGCGATCCAATTCAGAAATGGAGGACATTAAGCTAGCCAAAATGTTAGTCAAAGGTTGTCAAATGAGCCTCCAGTAGAACCTACTAGGTCAAAACCCTAATTTTCAGCCTATAAATAGTTTGGAAAGGCCAATCCAAGTGTCATTTGCTCATTTGTTCAATAGAAAATTTAGAAATCAGAGCTCAGAGAGACAATGGTGATTCCAATGACTACACACTGTGGATACCGCGTGCACACATTCTGACGACCCGAGGGCGCAGAGGCACCAGTAAGTACCCTATCCAACTTGTCAATTTTTGCATTTAATGCATTTATTATAGTTTTAGGGGGGTCTAACATATGCGTTGCGACACAAATTAGGTCACATAAACCAAAAACGCCTTCGCATTTGATGCATTTGATTACGTCGTGATGCAAGTGCGATGGGTAGGTTAGGGTTTTTTGTGTGATTGAACACCCGCAAGGGGAAACAATGCAATCATCAGGCTGCGACGCAAGTGTGCCTTTTGTGATGCATATGCCATTTTGGGACACAACTGCCAAGTCAAATGATGCATTTTCCAAATTGAAATGTAATTGTCAAGCATCATGGTGCATTTGTTGTTGGATTGCGTATTTTTTGGTTAGAATGACGCATTTGTTGTTAGGTTGCGCATTTGCTAGTCAAAACGATGCATTTGACATATTGTGACGAAATTGCCATGCGTAGAGTCACAATTGACTAATTGTGATGCATTTGTGGTCAACGCGATGCAATTGTAGTTGACCAAAGTTGAATTTTGTTGACCTTGTGCTGAGATTAGTGTGCATGTACCCTTGACTTTCTAGTAGTAGTAAACTTTCCACAATGTTGCTCAATATGTGCTAATCCTTGGCTTTTCTTGTGCAGAGTTGGCTTGTACCGATTTATACCTGAGAGTTTTGACCAGTGACATATGCCTTCAGAGATTGCCTCAGTGATAGATAGAGACAATGGCTAATGGCCCTAGGTCTATACCATGTTACTTATATGCCCATTATTTAGGCAAACCAAGGTTTGCTGACAGCTCTTTGTGAGAGGTGGCACTCTAAGACCTCCTCATTTCACCTACCTACTAGAGAGGTGACAGTGAGCTTGGAGGATGTCTACCACATTCTCTGCATTCCGATTAGCGGAGAGAGTGTTGCCTATGATCTGCACCGAGGGCGATAGGCCCTATCCGAGATGTATGAGGGTGCTGGTGGTGCCTAGTTGGGCATGGACGGTTACGAGATCGCTTGGGACATTGTAGCTGATCGATTTCCCAGGTTTGATGCCATGCTCATGACCTTGATTTCCAGATTGCTGATCCCAGATCGTCGAGGTCATGGATTTCCCATTGGATGGGGGGATGTACTAGTTCGCATGCGAGGACAGAGGATTGTTTTCACTTGGGGGCCCTACTTGTTGGCCATGCTTTATCATCAGTTACATGAGGTCATCTATCACCAGGGGCACAGTATCAGCTACGACACTACCCTCCTAATGATTTGGGTATGAGAGCGCATTCCTATTTTTTGACCACTAGTGTAGATTCAATAGCTAGGTGATGGGATGTCGTATGTTTATTTGTATGCGAGATCAGTTAGCCAGACTCATGTGGGAGATATCGGGTAATGGCATCATCAGATTGATATGATGATCAGTTTTGTTTGGAGACCCTACAGAGATTGTGCTCAGTGGTCACATGAGGATGGCCACTTGTCCTTTTGCAAACAGTTCTGATATCTGATTGGTCGCACGATACAGACCCAATGAATTATTGAGATGTACCTTCCCCAATAGTACTACAATAGCTTGGAGAGCAGCAAGTTGTGCCAGTAGGCATGAAATAGTATGTTCAGTCTTCCAGGGAGACCATGTGGGGGTTGCCCATATTAGTGACAGTGGTCAAGCAGTAGGTTGATGGTTTGGTGGTCGTTTAGTGGGTGTAGAGAGGGGGTCCAACAGATCCAGGTACGTCTACTGAGTTTAACGCCTAGTGGCAGGTTCACAGGCCCATCCCTTTGATAGATCTAGATGGTCCACTATCGATAGATCAGAGGTCAGTCATTCCATGCATACCAAGGAGAGGTTAGGGTGGTAGAGATGGAGGGAGAGACGGTAGAGGTATCAGGGGTAGAGATGGAGGCAAGGGAGGAGGAGGTCGAGATGGGGGAGACAGAGGAGGTGGAGGAGATGATGGGGGTGGAGGAGAATGGAGGGGTGTGAGGAGGAGGAGGGATGGTGAAGGGCGGAGGCAGTCTAGGAGAGTCAGGAAGAGAGTGGCTGGTGTACTATTGTCACCCATTTGGGAAGAGGGTGAGGAGAGAGAGCCCAAGGTGAGGGTTGAGGAGGTTAAAGGTGGAGAGGAGGAGGTTAGAGGTGAGGAGGAGGAGGTGGAGGTGAGAGTTGAGGAGGATTTGAGGGGTGGAGAGGAGGAGGCTGAGGTGAGGGTGGAGGAGAGAGCATAGGAGGATCCACTTGTTGGGGGACACCCTCTTGACATAGATGTGGAGGAGGTCTAGGTTGAGGAGGAGGAGGAGGCAGATTAGTGACTGCGAGAGCGTATGATCTCTAGGGATGATGAGGGTGACAGATAACCCATTTTTCCTGTTGATGCCACCATTGGTCAATGGATTGCAGAATTGTAGAGCAGACTTGATGTGGCCTTGTCTCAGAACAAGGCCTTGGCAGTGGAGTTAGAGGTCACCCGGGTGGAGAGAGATCAGGCTGTTCTCCGATGGCAGGAGTCAGAGTGGTGGGTGATAGAGTTTGTAGAGCTATGCTCAGGGCCGACAATAGATATGGCCAAAGAGTTGGCTAGGATGGTAGAGAGCAGGGGGCGATATAGGGTATTTTATGAGCAGGCCATTCCACCAGATTGATGAGACCCAGGTTTGTCTCGATCCTATAGTAGGACAGGTAGTGGCAGCCGGACACACAGTAGCAGATCTCATAGCAGTAGTCACACCAGTGCTGGGGGGTCCACTACATCAGGGCAGTAATCAGGTCATAGATCACATAGCTCACATAGGCATTCGTCAGGTCATAGTCATAGGTCAGAGCATGGGCATAGATGAGTGTCCTTAGGGCAATAGACAGGGTAGAGTGAGCCTCTTGTTATTGATCCCATAGGATCTTAGAGTGAGACATAGGAGAGGACACCTATTCAGGTCACATTTCACATGGTTGGTTAGGCACAGCCACCTCGCAGTTCACCTCCGCGGGACGGAGGAGGGCCATCATAGGACTTGCTTTTAGACACTTGTGTATTTTTATATTCGATCTTGCGAGCTCCATTTTTGGGATATCATATGACTCTATCCTATGACATGACATGTTTTTGAGATTATATATATATGCAATGTAGTTTTGATGTGGCCTATATGATGTTGTGTTATGGTATTCTAATGCTTTATCATATGCTTATGTGATGCAATTATGATGCTATGAGGTGTATTTATGCTTATGTTTATGAATGCAATTATGGATGTGGTTATGTATGCATTGTTTAATGTGATGATGATGTGATTCCTATATGTTCATGCAACTATTTATCTATGATGCTTATATGTTGATGCAAATGTTGGTTTTATGATGTGAGATGGAAATGATAGCATTTATGCAATGTGAATTGTGGTATTATGCTTATGCCATTATGTATGCAACTTTTTTTTTTGTATGTCACAGGATATCATTAGAGAATGAGAGAAAAAGAAGGCGAAGATAGATGTTAGTGTGAAGAAAGATATGTATGTTAGTGCAGAAATTAAAATCCTTCAAAGCTTTGCTATAGTGATATTCTAGTTGTTGCTCTTTAATCATCATTGGGTGAAAATGTCATGATGGTTGACAAACACTATGATATGACATAGATCAATAGTCACAGACAAGGATGATCATGACTCATGCAAGGAACACAATTTTCCCTAGTCACTTTATCATGACCAACCGCTAGAAAAACCAAACCAATCATGAGATGTCACTGCTTCTCTAAATCCTGATGATAGGACATCCTTGAGAAACTAGCCACATGATAGTAAAAAACATACAATAAAATCATCGTACTACTTCGTTGCTTCTCTAAATCCTAAAGTTAGGACATCCTAGAGAAACTAATAGTAGAGTGATAAGCAAACAAGGATAATCATCATGGTATGTCATGGTTCCTAGGACATAAGGAACTAATATCATGATAATCATCATGGTATGTCATGGTTCCTAGGACATAAGGAACTAATATCATGATAATCATCAAAAGATAGAAAAAAAGTTTTCCAAGTGTTTGCCAAGTGTTTTAATGTTAGGTGTTGTCAAATGTCGAGTGATATCAAATTCAGGAATGACACATCCTGAATGACGCTGATATCTAGGAGATTGATTCTCGGAGTTAAGAGAATCCATCAAAATGCTAGATGATGATGATGATGCTTAGGAAGGACACATCCAAAAGCATAAATAAGTGACAAGAGTTGATCTTTAGAAGGACACATCTTGAAGAAGAACCCAAAGTTTTTCCATGATAAATTGCCTTGATAAGATTTTGACTACATGTCATTGCTGACATATTGAATTGACTGAAAGTGTTTGTCGAGACAGATTTTTGATAAACTGATAGCTCAAGATTGACATAAGATTTTCTTGATTTGAAGAAAATTTGATGTGTGTGAATGTGTAGTGCCATGAATCCCTAATGGACTGACCTAGTGCGGCCTCAGGGGTCCATCGATTGATGGCCTTGCCTATGTCATGCACTTAGAGACCTCGCAGTTTGACATGACCAATGACATTATCCGAAGGATAGAAGCTTGAATCATGATTTTATTTTGAATAACCTAGAAGGACTAACCTAATGTCTCGAGAATTCAAAGATGAATCTTGCCTATGTAGCAAATGCACAAAGACAACGTAGTTTGGACCAAGGCGAAGATTGATTGGCATGATCGACTGAATTGATTAGATTGACTTTGATCTTAGATTTTGACATTGATTTGGATGTTTTTGTATTTTCTTAGGAAGTTTTCAAATTTTTAGGATTTTTTCAAGACTTTTTAAGAATGCAGGATTATGTGCAGTACCCATTGCAGTTGTACGATAAAGGTCTTTCCCCTAGACAGAGCGGGGATTATCCGAGTCCAATGATATGGAGACAAGCCGACAAAGGGAAAGGATATGCAAGGGATGATGTCAACCAAATGCTAACCATGGCCGAAATCGACATGACTTAGGATGGATGCCGTGAAGTGTCAGGCCTTTGTGATTATGACAAATGGATAAAGGTCAATTTGAGTGACAGTAGATGGCGAAGAAATGATCGACTATGCATGGCACCTATTTGCCAGGTTTTCACTATTGGATGAATTCATTTCTTTTTACCATTTTTTTCCATTTTTTGATTTTTTTGATTTTTTTGGTGTCACCAAGATGCCTGTTTTCCAGGTTTTCATCAAGGGACGATTTTCTTTATTTTCCAATTTTTTTTGTATTTTTAGGTTTTTAGCCCAACCCTCTGATGCTATGTGTAGAACTTTCTCAAATGTAAGTTGTTAATGGGTTATGTCAGCTATTCTCCATCAGGTGTGGCCAGCTAATAAGCTCTGAAACCAAATGTGGCAATAATGATATAAGGACCAAGCCAATTAGCCTCAAACTTACCAGGATTTTCACGGTCCACCTGATTTATGGGGTTCTCCATGAGAACCAAGTCACAGATTTCAAAATTTCTCACCATGAATCTTTTGTTATAGCTTTGAAATAGATGATTTTGATATGCCTATAAATGATTTAAGGCATTTTGTTGTCTTTCTTGTAACATTTCTAGCTCATGTAGGCGAGTATGTTTGTACTCTTCATCATTAATCATTCCTTTCAAAGAGACTCGGAGAGAAGGAATTTTGACCTCGATGGGTAATATGGCCTCAGATCCGTAGAAAAGGGAAAATGGAGTAGCTCCAACGGGGGTACGAATGTTGGTACGATAGGCCCATAAAGTAGGATTAAGTTGTAGGTGCCAATCTCGGCTAGCGTCATTGACGGTCTTCTTCAAAATGCAAAGAATTGTTTTATTTGACGCCTCAGCTTGGCCATTGCCTTGTGGATAATATGGGGTGGAAAAATAGTGTTGGATGTGGAATCGCTCTCAGAGTTCACGAACGTCCTGATTTTTGAATGGACTGCCATTATCTATGATGATGGATTGTGGGACACCATACCGAAAAATGATATAATTTAGGATGAACTTGGATATTTGTTTATCGGTGATGTAAGTGAGAGGGACAACTTCAATCCACTTAGTAAAATACTCAGTGGTGATGATTATGAATTTATGGCCGTTAGAAGAGGACGGATGGATATTACCCATGAGATCGAGTCCCCATTGTGTGAAAGGCCATGGAGAAGTGATCGGTCTCAATTCCTGTGTAGGTGCATGAATTAGGTCGCTATGCACCTGGAATTTTCAACATGTCTTGACAAACTGAAGAGCATCTTTTTCCAATGTCGGCCAGTAGTATCCTAGTCTGGTGACTTTCCTAGCTAAGGTTGGGCCACTCGAATGAGATCCACATATACCCTCATGTACTTCTCATAAAGTCATTTGGACTTCATTAGTGTCGAGATAGCAAAGAAGGGTGTTGTCAAAGCCATGGCGGTATAAGATGTCACTTATGATGGTATGTCTAGCTACTTTTCGGATAAAGGATTTTCGTTGGTTGTTGGATAGGTTGGGTGGGAGGGTTTGGGTTTTAAGATAGTCATCTATGTCTTGATACCAAGGTGAACTGGGACCAATAATCTCACACACCATCTTTGACTTCATAATATCGTATGCAGACATCAACAGTTGTTCCACTAAGAATTCAAATTGTGACACATTCTTAGGGATGTCTAGGAGAGATCCAATGGTAGACATTGCATCTGTTGCTTTATTTTGTGTCCTTGGGATTTGTTCAAATGCAATCATTTTGAAATACATCAGGGAACTATCCACCATTCATTTGTAGGGAAGTAACTTCTCATCTTTTGTGTCATAGTCATCATTCACTTGATTGATGACTAACTGAGAATCCCCGAATATGAGCAATGTCTGAATTTTCTATTTAATTGCTATTTTGAGACCTATGACCAATGCCTCATATTTTGCAATATTATTTGTATAAGGGAAGGCAATCCAAAATGATTTAGAAATTGCATCCCCTTGTGGTGTGATAAATAATATGCCAGCTCTTGAACCGTAACCAGTGTGGGACCCATAAAAATATAGTTTCCATGGTAAAGTTGGTTCTGCGTGAAACATAGAATCATCTGAAAAATCAGTTATCAACAGATGAGTGGCTTGGATTGGTGCATCTTCTAGTTGATCTGCTATTACTTGACCTTTTATTGCTTTGCGCTCCACATATTGTATGTCATACTCGCTTAATATCATGACCCATTTCGCCAAATGACCTATTAATGTTGCTTGACTTAGGACATATTTTAATGGGTCAATCTTTGCTACCAAATGTGTTTGATGTCCCAGCATATAATGTCTTAATTTTTGTGCCACAAAGATAACTGCAAGGCATTCACTTTCAATGGTTGTGTAGTTGAGCTCATATCCAATTAGTGTGCGACTAATGTAGTATATGGATCTTTCTTTTTCTTCATGGTTATTTTGCACCAATAATGCCCCTAATGCATTTGTCATTGCAGAGACATACAAGATCAGTGGTTTGCCCTCAATAGGCGGCATCAACACTGGTGGTGTCAATAGATATTCTTTTATTTGTTCAAAGGCTATGTGGCATTTATCCATCCATACAAAAGGAATGCTTTTGCATAACAGATATTGAAATGGTTGACACTTGTCTGCCAACTATGCTATGAATAAGCGAATAGACTGCAATCTATCCTGAAGTGTTCGCAACTCGCTAATTCCTTTTGGAGGAGGCATGTCTAGAATTGATTTTACTTTTGCTGGGTCAACCTAAATGCCTTGTCATGAAACTATGTATCCCAACAGCTTGCCTGAAGTGACTCCAAAGACACATTTCTTTGGGTTCAATCGAACCTTGTAATCCTCAAGCCGTCTAAAGATTTTGTCCAAGACTTTGAGATGTTCCTTCCTTATCAAAGATTTTTCGAATAGGTCATCTACATAATCTTCCATTAGGATATGCATCATGTCATGGAAGATTGTTGTCACAACCCTCTAGTATATAGCACCTGCATTCTTTAGGCCAAAAGGCATGACATTCCAATAGTATGTTCCCCAAGGGCAAGTGAATGCTATTTTATGTTGATCCTCTGTTGCAATTCGGATTTGGTTATAGCCTGAGAAACCATCCATGAGAGATAGCATCTCATATCCTATCGTGAGGTCAACGATCATGTCTATATTGTGTAAGGGGAAGTCATCCTTTGGGCAAGCCTTATTCAAATCTCTGAAATCCGTGCAGATACGGATTTGTCCATTTGGATTTGTAATAGGAATAGTATTGAATATCCAATTAGCATAGTCTATTGACCTTATGAACTCAGCATCCAGTAACTTCTTTAGTTCAGCCTTGACAAGTAATGCAATCTGTGGATGAGATTTTTGCAACTTTTGTTTGACTGACTTGATTCCTAGGATTAAAGGAAGATGATGTAGAACCAATTCATGATCAAGGCCTGGCCTGTCAGCATATGACCATGCGAAGTTAACTTTCTTGTCTGTAAAGAATTGTTTAAATTTAGGTTTTTCTTCATCTGACAATGATGCGGCCAACAGAATAATTTTGGGATTCTCTAGTGTGGCTATGTTAACTTCCATTGTGTCCTCAACGAGCATAGCTAATTTTTCATGTGTTATGGGGAGAAAGTCCAATCCTCCATCCTTAGGTGCCTCAGAGAGGTTTTCACCCTTAGATGCGTCCTTTTTTTTAACTATTTTATTGTTAGAAGGTGCCTTGCAGTTTTCACCTAAACACATTTATTTTTATTTTTTATTCTTTGTATTTTTGTGACTAGAGGATTGCATAGTCTCCCTGAAGTAAGCTGCACAATCTAGATCAATGGAGAACCCTATTTTGTGATTACCCCATGGAATACCTTCTCTTAGCCCCATGAATTCTGCAATTGCCTCATTATTCTAAAATATGTCCATCACCAGTGAATCTTGTTGGTCCCAGTCGATCAGTTGTGGGTAAACAAGGGTGATTCCATCGTCAATGTTGGTAAAGGATGGGGAAGATGTGGAAAGTGTGCAAATTGATGCATCAAGTGTAAAGGAAAAGTTGTCAATTTCCACTTCTGTGTCTGATGCAAGGGATGGTCCATACTCTGAGTTAGATGAATCGAATTTAAAATCATAATATGGGATAAAATTATCAACATCGTGACTAGTGGTTGGCATTTCAGAAGCATGGATAGTGGGCTCAGATAGGTTAGGCTCATGGGTGGGCTCGGGAATGGGGTGGGATGATTTAGGTATTTCCGAATTCACCTTGTGTTCCTTTGGATTCCAAGGAATGCTTACCCATTCCTTATTTTTAGAATGTCAGTCAATAGGGTCAATTTTATATTCCTGGAGGAATCATTCTTCAAAGGAAAGTTGGCTAGGTTCCAAGAATAGTTCATCAATGTCATAGTCACTGACGATTTTGTCAGATCCCCATTCCCATTCATTTGAGTCAGTTTTGAGAAGGGATTCTTCGCATGTCTCAACACATTCTATAACCATTACAACCTTACTCGAAAGTTCATGGGTAGGTTGATCATCAGTTCTGACATGGTCAAACCCTAGCCCTATGTATCTTGGTCTTGCAGTCATGATAATAGGTTCCCATCTTCTATTGCTGTTCTTTCCAAGGCCGCTTGTGCCGTTGAAACCTAAGGCTTTGCATATATCATAACCTTTGCCATAGAGATGCAGCGGTAGTGGAGATAACTATGTTGGGTCTTTGTAGATCTAGTTATCTATGTCAATAATGACTTCATTACCCATATCACCCCACCATGTAAAAAAACTTTTCAATGAAACCTTGAAAGTTGTTTTGGGCTCAACTGCAAAACATGGTCTACCATAGACTTTAGGTGGCTTTGGTATTGTGATTATATAGTAAGCCATATTCAATTTGAAGTCTCCACAAACAAGGTCATGGATCTAAAGCTCTTTAATTAGGATAGAGGCCGATGAAGATGGTCTATTAGAAGGTGATGGAATGGATGATTTCATGAGTTTCTATGGGTCAATATATTTGGATGAGGTGGAAGATGAGGCTTCCTGATTGATGAGTACTTGGTGCTCAGCAATGGCTCGTAGGTTGGTACAGTATTGAAATGGATCGGGATCTCCTGGGATAGTGATCTCAGTACCATCAAAAGGGAATTTGAGGCATTGGTAGTATGTGGATGGAATAGCCTTGAGAGCATGAATCCATGGGTGACCAAGTAAGATATTATAGTGTATGTCATGATCTAGGACCTAGCATTTTGTATCTATGATAACCAGTCCTACTCGGAGTGGAATTTAATAACGCCTTTAGAAGCGTGTTCTTCATCATCGTATTCCTTGACGACGATGCTCTTGCTAGCATCTACACATGCATCAGAGAAACCAAGAGCTTTGACCAATTTTAGAGAGCAGATGTTCAATCCTACTCCGCCATCTACTAGGACTCATCTAACCTTATGCTTGTGGACAAAAACATCGATGTGAAGGGCATCATTATGCGATGGTTTGGGCAAGGAGTAGTCATTGTCCGAAAAAGTGATCTAATGAGGTGAATTCAGATATCCGACCATAGTCTCAAAGTGGTTGACATCGATGTTGGGTGGGATGAACGACTCTTGTAGTACTTTATCTAGGATGGCCTTATGCGCAGGTGAAATATGGAGTAGTTCGAGAATGGATATTTGAGCAGGTGTTTTATTCAATTGCTCGATGAGGTTAAACTATGGTTTTGGGTTTGACTATTTAGTAGACGGAGTATGTATGGTGATTTTCGGTTGATGGGCAGAAGGAATTGGGATGATGACCTTTCCTTTACATGTGGTTACATTGCATTCCGGGGCCTTTTTAATGGTAATGGTATTAACACGTTCATCGTCATCAATGGCACGAAGATTGTTGATAATAGTACCATCAGGATAATTGTATGCAGGATGGACAGTATTATAGGCCGAATGGATGTGGTTGGCTTGATTGTTGGTATTCTTTATGTTAGATGAGGTAGCCTTACCATGATCCTACAATGGGTTTTTGTGTATGGTATGATCCGCATTAGATGTAAATGATTGACCACCCAATTCGATGGTGTGGTTCTCTATGAGGTCATGCACCAGATTTCACAATTGATGACAAGAGGAAGTTTTGTGCCCTTCGGCATGGTGGTAATCACAAATGAACTATCATCCCACCATGACGGCTTGAACTAACTAGGGTCATACGATTTTGGCTCTTCCAGCGTTATGACGTCGTTTTGAAGAAGTTTCTTCAAGACAATTTCAATAGGTTCACCCAAAGGGGTGTATGTGTGTTTTTGGAATTGTCGGGGTTGATGCAGCTGGCTTTGATTAGTTTGCGCATGATTGTTTTGGATAACATTGGTAGTTGGTGTTGGTGTAGTTACAAGAGCGTTTTGATTTTGTACTCCTTTGATTGTGAGTATATGACCTGTTGCATTGATGGTTTTTACATCAACTACACCGTCGTTTGTGATATGTTTGTTCTTAATCCAGTATTTGGTTTTGTCATTTGAGCTACTTAGGTTATTATTTGTGGTGGTGTTGATGGTTTTTCCACCATATTTTAATTCGCCTTTGGTGATCAAGGCTTTCTCAAGTTAAACATCCTTTTCAACAAGGTCAACAAAGGTGGTGCAACAATGGACTTGTAAGCCATACCTTAGCGGTCCTAGGAGAGTTTGTACAAACATGGTGACTTTCTCCTTTTTAGGTATTTCTACCGGACATCTACTTGCTAAGGTTCTCCATCTTTGAAAAAATGGAATGAAAGTCTCTCCTACATCCTCTTGGGTAAGTCTGCATAAGGAGGCAATGTCGATATCCGTGTCAATGTTATAGGCATAGTTTTCGACAAACTTGTTTGCCAATTCATTCCATGTTTTGATTCCCTTAGGCAACAATGAGAACCATTCTAGTGCATGACCTGTGAGACTTCTAGGAAAGAGTCTCATGAGATAATTTTTCTCATATGCAATGCCCATACAACTAGTGGTGAATTCTCTTATGTGTTCAATGGGGTTTATTTTGCCTTTGTACTTGGGAAAATGAGGTACCGCATATCCATGAGGAAAGGGTGGCATATACAAGGTTGTGTCAAATGGATATGGACACAAGTCATGTGACATGTATGACTTTTTTTGGATTGCTGCAAGGTCTCCACTTGTGTTTGAAGAGCAGCGAGTTGGAGTGTGAGTGCTTCCACCATGGGATGGTTAGTAGCATTACCGATGTTGGTGATAGGGGCAGCTTGAGTCCCTAGCTATTGTGATGAGATGTGCTGATTTGGAATGGGTTGTTGGTGAGAAAAATGATTGTTTTCATTATGCGGTTGTTGGAAATGAGTGTTTTGATGAGGGATGTGCTGCTGTGTATGGACTTGAGAAGCATAAGAAGGGATGTGATATCCTACCATGTTGGACTGAATTTGAGGACCTTGTTGGTTTTGATTTTTTTGATGTCCAAATGGAGTGAAGGATTAATGGCCTTGTTTATTTTGAGCTTGTTGATTCCCAAATGGAGTGAATGATTGAGCGCCCTGATTGCCTTGACCAAATAAGAGATTGTGGCCTTGAGGAATTTTAGTGCTTTGGTTCACAAGAATGTTGGTATTAACCTATGATGAAGTGGGTTGGGTGCCTTGTATGCCAGCTCTTCATTTATTTCTCCCAAAAGGGTTGGATGAGTTGGTTGCCATAGCATTTGAAGAACCTAATAATAGGTTTGCTGATGTACTCATGGAACTAGATGTAGTTCCAAAGAGGTTTGATGTGGTTTCCCCCATTATTTGTGAAGTGATGGTGGATGTTTGTTGGGGGATGGATTGTGATGTGGTGTTGGTTTTGGAAGATGATCCCCCAATAGATGTTGTGTTGGTTGTGGTGGTAGTATGACCAAGGGAGGTAGCATTGACTGTATTGATGACATTTTGTGAAGAGGCTCCCATGGAAGGATTGTGTGATGGTGGAGTGGAAGAAGTTGCTCTAAGAGTGTTAAGATCAAATCCCTTTGGTAACTTAGCCCCTTGGTCAAGGGGCATAGCTAGGAATCTAGAAGAGTCATTTAAGACTACTTCTTGTACAAAAGCAACAACTTCTAGATGTTGGGCAATAGCTAATACATCTTCTTCAAAGACTTCCCCATTTTGATCCCGTCGGATAAATGGTTCAAAAATATGTGATGGAGATGATGGGATGTTCATTTCACTAAAAGAATTGATGTTGGAATTTCCCATGTCAAAACAAGGATTGTTCATGGCATTACGGAATGAATCCATGCCAGTTATGAACTCAAGAAAGTTGGTGTCTTGTCTAAAGGAATCCATTAGTATTTTCTTTTTCTGCAATCTAGTTTCAACCATACAAGGTTTTTCTCAACTTGGGGTGATGGAGAGAATGATCTAAGTAGGACACTATGTTTTTGGTTTCTTTTTGGATTTTTACAGGATGCTATGAAATGCAAGTGAGACTAAAGACTTGTGAATGCAAGTGGTGTGATACTAAAATGGAGATGATAAATGATATGCAACTAAAAGATCCTAAGATGTACTTACTAGTGAGGGATCTAAAGAGGACAACTTGGGAAAACAAAGTTTTTGCAATGATTCAAATTTGGAAGACCAATGGACCATAAAAGGACTATAAAGAGGACAAAGTGAAGTTTCCATACTAGACTATTGAGTGGGAAATAATTCACAAAAGATTTGACAAAGTGACAAGGTAATTGGGTCTAATGATAACCTACTATTGAATGCAAAGTTTTGACAATGAATGGTAAGAGTCAACTCCTAAAATCTAAAAAAGTAAGTGTCTAAGGAGATGGTGAAGTTATTAATGCAATCTAATGGACTAGAAAGGGAACCTTATTGTGATCCGAAAATGGTACCTAAAATGCAATGTTTGATGAAATTTGAGCAATTTAGAGTCTGGTTTGAACTGTAACAGTGAATGAAGACTTGATTGAATTAGAGACAAGTTGTGGACTTTCAGTTTTTTGACAGTGAGAAAGTGTTTTGAGGTTTTTAGCAAATGCATCATAGCAAATGTGGTATGACAGAGTGAATGCGGCTCATAGAGGTGAATGCGGCTCATAGAGGCGAATGCGGTTCAGAAAGTGTCAATTGCAACACAATCCGGTGAATGCATGTTGATGTTGGAAAATGTGGCTCTGTGTGGTTCAATTGTAGCTCATCAGAGTGAATACAACTCAGTATGATTCAAATGTGGCCCATCAGAGTGAATGCGGCTCATGATATGGCGATTGCAGTTTATCAGAGTGATTGCGTCGCAGTAGGAATTTTTTTGGAAAAACAAAATACTGTTTTGCAGATTTGACAAGTTTTTTGACCCAAATTTTTGATTTTTGGTTTGTTGAAGTTTATTTGAAAACAACTAGCAAACACATAGAAATTAAGACATTAAGTGTATGTTCAAGGATCAAGCATGACCCTTTTTTGTTTGTACTGGTATTTAAAAAAAAAAAGATACTTCAAGTAGACTCACTCTTAATAGTCAAAAGGTCATCATAACAATCACAACCCACAGCTTAAAATAACGTCGACTCACACAGCCATGTCACCCCCTAGAGGGCGCCTATGTTTTTGTCTTTTCCAAGTGCATATTCAAGGTGATAGAAGTGGATACCGAATCCCCTGAGCAAACAGTCTGTGGTGATTATATGTTGAGTGTCTTGGGGGGATATTCTTCCCTCCCCTTGCACCATGATTGAAACAATGTCTGGATACTGACACGGCTAGCTTCTACACTATGGTTCTTAGTCAAGGTTTTCGTTTGACGTGGCAATAGATAAACTCCCTCAGGAGACCTCCCAATCTTTAGAACAAAGACTTTTGTGATGGTTATCTTGCCTATTGCTGTTGAATATGGGTTTCCCCAAAATTCACTTTTGATTCTAGTGGGTTGGAAAACCTGGCTTTGGTTGTTCCCACTTAGGCCGTTCCTGTAGGGTGAGTACTTTTTCCCACTATGACAGGCCTTCTAAAGGTTGTAATAAAACATGAAATGCATAAATATAAAAATGGATAAGTCTAGCTTTTTGATCACCCAATAAAGGGGAGAGCATATACCTATTATCCAATCAAACACAGTAGACAAATGTTCAGTTTTAAATCCAAATGAAAATTTTTCTATTCTAAGTGAAGATATTGCTTCACAACAGTCATGGGGTTCATTTTAACCAAACAAAAGTAAAATGTGGTGACTATCCTAGATTGATAAATTCCAAATTAGATTTTCTATCCTAGGATTGGTAAATTCTGAATTAAGTGTCTATCATAGGGTTGGTTTATTTTAATCCCAAAAAAAAGAAAAACTGGTCTCGGTCACGTCGGATCCAGAAAACAAAATTAAAAGAAATTACAACCAGTCGTTTGCGGCTTGAGTGAATGCGGTGCAATGGCTGTCAAATGCGTTGCGCCTATCGAATGCATTGTTATGGCTCTCGTATGCATCTCGACAAAGCATATGCATCACTCGCTATCGCAAATGCGGCGTGACAGAGCGTATGCGTCATGTGAGCCTATGGTTGCATCGTTATGTACTCCTGTACCTACAAAATAGAGTCTGAGGCCATACAAAACCTACAAAAGTGTGTTAGATTGTCGGGTTCACCAATGTTATGATATATAAAATATTCTGCAAGATAGAACTAGGTTAGAACATGCATGCAATAAAAATACTATCAATCAATGGAATTCAAAGGAGAAATCATGAGAAAAGGAATGAGACTAGAATAGTCTCACCCATTTCTCTCCTCCATGGCTCATTTCCATTGTACCTCCTAGCTTGTTGTGATAAATGGATGCCCTCATATTTGTTTGTGTGAGGAAACTATAAATGTCTAGACCTAATCAATATTTGAAGGATTTATAAAAATGCTCTCTAATATGCAAACTAGAAATTCAATCCTAATATGCAAATTATTAAATAAGCCTAAGATGATATGACAATTGATGATAACGAGATTACAAAAATGCTAAGAGATAATAATGATTCATCCTGAAAATGAGATCAAATGAACGAGATGAGAGATTGAGGAATGCCCTAGAATCAAAGGTCAAGATTCAATAAGGCAACTCTCAATTAGGGTTAGGGCAACAATCCCCAAATGTGTGGACAAGATTTAATTTAAGAAATTAAATCAATGGTGGAGAATAAACGTGACCTTGAGATGAAATTAGTAAAAAATCAGAAGACAAGAGGATGCGATTTTAGAAAATCAGTAATTTTAGAAATTACTTGATTTGTAGAAGAATATTTCCCTTTTGAATTAAATTAATTCAAAATATGGATTTGTGAGATAATGAGTAATTGATTTTTGAAATTAATTACTAAAAGAAGAATCATTTAACTATGTGAAGTCATTTTTAAATAAATTACTTTATTTAAAAATAAGGAAATGTCACACGTCACAATTAACTAATTAAAAATAATTATTTAATTTAGAAGAAGTAGTTAATTAATTAAATAAATTATCAAATCTATTTAATTAAGAGGATTTAGGAATTAGTGACACATTAAATAAATCGAATGTTCTTCACATTCAACAGTTGGTTCTTCTAAAAGAACTTCATCAAAACGAGGGTAATGATAAATGGTGGGATTTCATGTTTAATAAAGGGTTCCCTAGGAGAAGAGGGACAACTAAGATACTCATGACTTTCATCGATTGTATCCTCTATCGATAAAGTATCTTCTTCAAAATGAGGAGAGATACTAGGAGAAGGACAATGGTTAGTGTCATGATTCCTTATGGTAGTATTGTCCTGTTTGTTAAGAGAGGTAAGAGGATAGAAATAACTAGGGTTCTCAAAACTCTCATTAATTGGTTCTTCGAACACCACAATCTTTGCATCATAAAGAGGAGACAGATTAGGGGAAGAACTAATATGATTGTTCAGAACGCCCAAGTTTGTATTCTCTATCACAAAAATGCTCTCATGGGGAGAGAGTATAGAAATTTTCTTATCATATCTAGATATATAATATATTAACATTGTTTGAACAAAATAAAAAAGCATTTGCAACCATGTCATGCAATGTTTCAACAAGGAATAATGTATATGTAAAGATACAAAATGTTTTTATCCCACATATGCTAAGTCTTAAGAATGTAAACAATGAATATGAAAGAATAAAAAGTATTTTTAGCAAAGTGATGCATAGTTTTTTGAATGTATACATTGTATGAGAAAAAGTAAAAATTACTTTAATGAATGTTATGCACATTTCAGAAATGTAATCATTTTACAGATCTAGTATGGAAGGTATATCAAAAATGACCACCCTAAATTGATGATTTTGAGTTAAAAGCATAAAACCTATGTTCTCAGAACTTTTTAGACCTATATTGTATGGAACTAGGAGGTCTGGGAAGCACAAAAATAAGGTTTCTAATGCTGTAATAAGTAGCTAAAAATCTGAACAGGGACTAGGTCGCCCAGAATGGCGAACTAATCCCAAGTAGGGTTTTTGTCAAACTTTTGGAGTGTTTTGATTGGATTTGATGTGTTTCAAGTTGTATGATGTATTCCTAAGGTGAAAATTTTGATTGTTAGAGATTATCGATGAAAATATATATGAAAGAATGCAAAGTAACATGAGCTTTCACTAATGCAATATTTTATAAACCCTAGGATACAAACAATGCAAATTTTTAATGCAATGCAAGCTACCACCTAAGATGAAATGAAAAACCAAAAATTTAACAAGTGTTGGATAGTTGGGTTCACCAAAATGAACCACCAAAAACATATACAAACAAGGGAAAGAAGATTCCCTTTACTAGGCCCCTAGGGTTTTTCACCCTAGTAGCACTTGGTTTGGGAATAACTCTCTTTCACCTAGTGATATGGTCTTGGTGATTGCATTCAAAGGGTTGGGGGGTTGATTGATGAAGGTAGTGATATGTGTGTGTAGTGTGGCTAAAAATTGAAAAGGAAATGATTGTAATCTAATGTATGAAAAGTAAATAAAGTAAATGTAAACTATTCTAAAATGTTCTAAATGTATGCAGTACATAAAGTAAATGGAAATTTCAAGACTTTTGCACCTAGAAATGGAATGTTGTAGATGAAAGGCCCTAAAATCCTCTAGAAAATGTTTGAAATCTTCACAGGGACATTCCTGCCAAGTTGGGCGACCTAGTCCTCTTGTCAAGAAACTTGGCCGGACTGGGTTTCTACCAAATGGGTGCCCAGAAATGTGAAAATCCCCAAAAAAATAGCTCAGAGGGACTAGGTTTCCATTATAGGTGACCTAGTCCTCTTCTAAGTTTTTGAGGATCTGAAAGTGGAGATTAGGGCCTTTGGTCTACACTTCGGGTTTCCGCAGGTGGGTATGTGTAGGATCATGATGGGCCAAAAAGTGATGATATGTGAGTGATATGATAAACCATGTGGTTGAAAACTATTTTTTACCACAAATTGATGAAACGAAAAGGGTTTTTAAAGGAAATTATGATATTTCAACCAATATAAATTACGCTTTACGTTGAATTTAATAAAAAAAATTATTCATTTTCTATTTGAATTATGAATAAAGTCCCGATTGATAGGTTGATTGAAAAAAATCTATAACTTTCAAACGGTATCACATTTTTTCAATCTAAAACATGCGTCACATTCTATGCTTCGCATACTATAAGATTAAAAAAAAGAAAAATTGAATTTCATGAAGTTTTCACCAAGTTAAGGTGGTTAGACATATGAGTTTTTATATTTTTTAAAAGTTGTAGTAAAAAATTCATAATTAATTATTTACTTGGAAAAAAATTATAAAAAAATATGCATCGCATCAGGACATGAGTCCTCTACGTATATCTAAAATCTTATAAAAAAATATTATCATTTTATTGTGGTTAAGGTGGTCATACAAACACCTACTTCCTATTTTTTCCCTGATATTTAAGTACTACTACATTGAAATTTCAAATTTTCACCAAATAGATTTTTTTTTTAAAATAAACCTAGTAGTTTAGAAACTACATTCAATTTTCTATAGATTCTATTCTTACATATTTTTGAAATAATATAGATAGCTTATTCAATTTTTTATGTCAAATTGCCTAACTCTGATTTTCTGAATTTTCATCGCCACTTAAGGGCCTATTTTTTCCATGATGATCCTACACATACCCAAGTGTCTAGTTCAGATTCTTCAAAAAATAGGTTGAAAGGGGTCTCCAAGCTTCAACTAAGGCTTTGTTGAATTGAATGCCTTTGATGAGTTGAGAACGCCTTCCAAGCACCTTTCTCCTTGACAAACCTACATACAACACCACCTGTAAACACACAAGCAAAGAGGAGACAAGGATTTGGGTTAAAGAATAGGGGTTTGCCTTAGTCAAACCCCTTTGATGATAATCAAATCCAAATGAAATATAAGGAAAGGAAACAATGATTGAATGACAAAGAAAATACAACCACTTCCCAAATCCTTTGTTGAAGATTTATGGAACATGCATGAATCAACTCCAATGGAGATTGGCTTGTGATATCTGTGTGCTTGATCACTTGCTTTGGAAGTCTTGAGTGCAAGATTACTTGTGAAAATTGAGTGAAGGTGAGAAAAATAAACTTGTTAGGGGGAAAAATGAGGATGAAAACCCTTATTTGTACATGCAAAACCCTAATTTTCCTAAAAATGACTCATGATAGGCCGACCTTAGGGTTTTGGGGGAAAATTCCTACAAGATTTATGTTTTAATTTTAAATTTTATGCCTAAAATGACTAGGTCGCCTAAAGTCTCGACCTAGTCCACTTGGGAAAATCCAAGTGGTGGTTAGGAATAAAATAGTGATTAATGAGGTTTCTTAGCCCTCCTCCCAAAAAACACTTTAATTGGACCTAAAAGTAAATTAAGGGGACAAACTTAGCATTGAAAAGGGTTAATTAATGGATGATAAGCCTAGATAAGTGTGAAAATGCATTACAACACTTTGTCATAACTCTTAGAAAGGTGTAAGAGGGTGTTGTTTAGGTGAATTATGTTGAAAGGGTCTTAGAAAAGTGAGGAAATGTGTTACAAAACTTCACAACACCTTAGTAAAACACTATTAGGATGTTGTTGAATTGCAAGCTTTCAAGACTAAATCAAGGTAAAACAAGCCAAAATCCAAGGGAAAAGGCCAAAATGAGTGAAAAAGTGTTGAGGTATAAACTTTTTGGTGACACAATAATGTAGCTTGCTAAGCCTTGTGAAGCTCAAATTTCATATTGTGTTGAACCTTATCAAAGTTATTATGAGGTATAACTTTGGTATGGTTACACAAGGCTAATAAGATTCTCTCATTGGCCACTTCTGGGGGTTCACCTAGTGGACAATGGATTTCACTAGCCTGTGTGAGCATACATTGTTGTTTGCATAGTGGACAATGAGTTTCACTTGTAATTTTTTTTGTAAAAGCATCTAAGGTGTGATCCACATCAGGTTGGACAAACAATTGAGGCTTGATCCACCCCTTCCTTTTCTCTTTCTTTATTTAAGTCTTTGACATTATATATTTGTGTATCTTGCCTTGTTGAGATTGCATATGATACATCTTGTGTGTGTTCCTTTGTTCTTATGTTGGTTTTTCATGGGATCTTGATCCTAGGTGCTTGGCCACCTCCTTGATCTTTGTCATCCTATCTAACAAACATTTCTACATTTGGACCCCCTCTTGGTGCATATTTGTCTACTTTAGTGTGAGTTTGTGTTAGTTCTCATCCTCTCACTAAAGTGGGGGCTAAATGTAGTGTAGGAAAATGTACTTGCTTACATTTTCACACTTTTTTTGGGGCCCTCTTAACTAAAATGGACTTAATTATGCCTCAATAAGCCCTAATTTATATCTACAAACCTTATAAATTACATTTTCGAAAGTGAGACCTGACAATAATTAATTCCAACACATAACACTTTACCTTGAGTGACATGTGTGTTCTAGGAATAGGGACCTGGGACCCATTTACCCATGGGAAAATGGTCCCACCCTATGCCTTGGAACCTAAATTTAAATTATGTTTTTGACGGTATTTTAACATCTATAAATTAAAATTTTGACATCGGCTTGTAATGTTTAATTTTTGGGAAATTAAGGATGCATACCTATAAATATAAGGCTATTTCATCAAATCCAAATCCTAAGCAATATAGAATGTTCAAGAAGCAATCAAGTGAGCAAAAGTATAGAAAAGTTTATGATCAAGGGAATTCAAGAGCAGATTTATTGGTGATTTATTGTAGAAATCAAGATCTCAAGCATCATTTCAAGGTCTTAAGAATCATGCATGTTTTTGGAGCTAACATTATGATGTAGGTTTTATAGATCATATCAAGCAATCAAGTTATATTTCAAGCATCAAGACCCACATCCATTGAAGCCATTTCATGCAAGATCAAGACCAGACTTCCTAAGGTTATTTAGGGATTTGGTGAGTTTCAACATAGCATTGTTCATTCATCATTCCTTTCACATTTCATTATTTCAATTCAATGTTTAATTACCCAAATAGGGTTGACAAAGGTAAACCCCCATTCACCAAAAATAAACAAATTTTCCCTCTTCTGTTTGTCCTGCAAATTTTAGGTTGAAGAAGGATTGAAGATCTCTTGAAGTGGAATATTGGAAAAGTTGCAAAAGTTATCAAAGTTGTCGTCAAATCATGGAAACTCACTTATAGATCCAATTTTTGACTTTCTAATAGAAGCTATAGATTGACATCAAAGGCTTTGAAAGTTTATTGAAATCGCTAAGTAGAGACCCATTCGCCCATTCATGAATGAGTCCCAGACACCCTCCCAAAACTATATTTTGGTGATTGGTACATAGTGTTCTAGCCTTCTCATATATGTAGAATTTTTTTTGTTTCTATTAGTATTGACCTTAAAATTGTTTCAATTTTGAATTAGCATAATTAAGTAGATTTTCTACTTCTATTTTTTCTCCCAAAAGTGTTGTTCAAGCTAAAACCCTCATTCTCAAGCATAAGGAAATCAGTTCATTCCCTCATTGAGTTGACCCACCTAAGGATGGTAGGTCAATTATTTGTTTGGATGTCATTTCCTAAAGAAATAAAGGAAAATAGATCTTTATTTGGTGAACCCCCTTATAAAACAAACACACCATATATTTCCTTTCATTTCAAGTTGTTTTGCAAGGTTGGTTAGTGAGTTTTATGTATGTGGTAGTGTGGTTGAATACACAGGATGATAGTATTCTCAAATTTAGGTGGTTACAATAGTGCTGCTAAATATTCTGATGATGTTGGAATATTCCAAGATGCTGTGTAATTTTCCTACATGGTTCACATGATATTTCTAGACCTAGTGAAGAGTGAATTGATTGCTTGATGGTGTTAGTGCATGCTTGACTAACCTAGTGTGCTAGCATTGATTGTGGAGATGGTTGTTTGTTTATGGAAGCATGGTGTAGCATGTCAGTGTAGATTTGGGTCCTGCTTAACCCTTGGTTAGGTCCACCTTCACTTATTTCCACCTTAGATTTTTTTTTTTGACCTATTTGGTGGTTGCACATTTGAGGTGCATATGTTTCATTGAATTTGACTTGGAGAAGGTTGTTTGAGGTTATAGTTGATATATTTGCAAGGTTAATTGTTGGATAATTGTGTGTTATTTTGTGTGATATGAAATGATGTGGATGTTATCAATTTTTCTCATTTGAGTGTGAGCTTAAATGATTAAGGTTGTTGGAAGTAGTTACCAGAAGGTGTCTACACTTTCAGTGGACCTGAAGTTCATGGAGGTAGTGAGCTGAAGGTTGTGGATGGTGTAGATTTTTTATGGTGGATCTTCTTGTTTCTCTAAGGTAGTGAGCCTCCCTTTAATATTTATATTCCATTCTCTTCTATTCTATACAACGAGTCCTTTGGGTAGTGGGCCCTTCTAGTAGCGATCCTTTTGAAATTAGTGTTGTTATTCATATATATGTGAGTTAATCCTCACTGTGGTTTTTCCTCATGAAACATAGAAAAATAGGATAGGGGAATTTCCCAAAATGGAAAAGTGGATCCAAAGACGAAAAAGGGGTCCTATTCTTCTAATTTCATTAGGAAATGAGATCCACACAAAGAATTGATCAACAACCCTTAGGTGAGTTAACTCAAGATGTGAATCTACAAATTTCGCTTTTGGTGTTAGGATGGGGGTATGAACTAAATTTCACTTTGGGGAGAAAATATTAAAAAATTATCAAATAAACTCAAAAATATAAGCTATAAAGTGAATTTATAAGCTAAATAATAATACTGATGGAGCCTAAAAACTTTAAAGAGAGATTTGACAACTTTTAAAATTTTACTCTTCAATAGATCTTCCACCTAAAATCTGCAATCACACATCAAGGAGAGGAAAAAAAATGTTAGGTGAATGGGTGTTTGCCTTGGTCAAACCCCATTTTGGTAATTAAACCTTGTAAGGAAATGAAACATCAAGGAAGGAATGGTCAATGAACAACACTATGTAACAAATCACCAAACTGTTAATTCAACCTTGGATTGTAGATCTACAAACTTGCATGAATCAGCTTCAATGGATGAGGATCTGGATCATGAAACTTGTCTTGAAACAATTTCCTTTAATGCTTTAATAGATATTGAACTCTACATCGCCATATTAGCTCAAATAACATGCATGATGAAATAAATCTTTGACATGATGATAGAAATCATGATTGTCACAATAATCTTCTCTAAATTTTCCTTTGAATGCCTTGAACATGCTCTTGAATCCTCCTATAATTCTCTCTTCAAATTTCTCTTAAGATAACTTGATTTGCTAGGTGAAACTAAGTGAAATAGCATTGTATTTATACATATCTTAACATGAATTCCTGAAATTCAAATATCACAAACCGACATTGAATTATAGATTTTAAATCATTGAAATACCACCAGAAACATATTCCAAAGGGGGTCCTAGGTCTAAGTGAGGACCTATTTTCCATTGAGTGAAAGGTTCCTAGGTCACTTGCCAGGAAACACATTACTTAGTGTCAAAAATTATATAAAAATAGGGTCCTAGGCCTAAGTGAGAACCCATTCACCCTATGATGCATAGGTCCTAGGTCACTTACCTAGGACACATCTTCCAAACTTGATTAGAGTATTTAATCACTTAGCAAACTACCAAATTCATGCCTCTTTAAAATAATTTAACTTATAAAGTCATTATGGAATATGATTCGTACTTATTCTTATAAACCATAATTTAAGCTCTATTGCTTAAGATATAAAATTGAAGACAAAATGATTTGAGAATTATCTACCTTCGAGAATGAAGCATCCCTTGAATGCAAGCCAAATACAATCACATGTAACTGGGATTTAACTATCACTTAATATGTGTTAGAGTATTTAATTTTTAACTTAGGGTAAATTACTTTGATTAGTTTTTTCCCATATTGGGTGGTTGTTTACTTGATACCTATTTTTCTTTCCTTTATAAGGCACATTGTACAATATGTAAATCATCAAATCTCAATACATTTTTTCCATTTTTCCTAGTGAAAGAGCCTCGAGATTCTCTCATATTTTTGAAGTTGTTATTTGCAATTGGTCCTCCTAGGTTCGGTGCAAATCCCCAACATGATATCAGAGCATACCACTTTTCCCTCCTTCCACCATTAAGAGTTTTCATCAACTTTGAGATTGTTCTTATTCGACATTTGAAATTTTGTAAATTTCGAAATTACCTCAATTTCAATTTTTCATTTTTTTTTTGTTGTTCAAACATTTGAAGATTATGATTACTTGGAGTTCGATTTATTGTTGTTGACAGTAGCCAACCCATGGTTTTGTTTGAGGGCACATTTCTGTAGTGGGAGGGTGTGTATCCCTATTTGGAGTGATTTGGTTGAGAGGAGGTTGTGACTTAGACAAGAGGCATCATTTTTTTCTATGCAAAGTTTAGACAACCCTCACACATTCTGCATGCCATGTATGGTTGTCTGGAGGCTGTGGTTTCATTTCTCTCATGTGTCTCTTTCTTGTACAGAGCATGATTTTTTTTTTTGGTGGAAATGAATTGTAGAGAAGAGGCCATTGTTTTGTTGGATGGGGGCTCGTTTCATTCCATAGTAGAGGTGATTTGATTAAGAAGAAGTGTGACCTTATTGTACAACAATATTTTAACTTTATACCTTATAAAGTTTTAAAAAAATATTTAGGGCTTTTTGTGCAATGGTGGGCTCCAAATTTCTTTTGAAGTTGTGTTTCTAGGAACTTAATCCCATATTGGCAGCATGGAGGATACTTTTTCTATGTAAATAGTACTATAATGTGAAAGAATGGTGTGAGAAAAGGCTCACATTTGTACAAGTGAAAGCTTGCATGCACGTTAGAAGTTGCCTACTTGTGTGTTTGGAGGAAATTGCAAATTTGTCTGCTTGTGTGGTGGTGCCCTTGGTGAATTGCGTATAAAGGTGCCCATAAACATTTGCTCTTTTTTTTTTCTCAATTCAAATAATCAATTTCTTTCAAGTATTTTTTTTGGAAAGGTTGTGAAATTTGATTTCTAGAGGCTACGTTTTTGGGGGTTTTAGTTAGTTTGGAGTAATGTTTCTTTTGGTGAAAACCTTTTGCAATGGCTACTCTTGAATCTATCAAATTTTTAACTCCCCATAATTACCACACTTGGAAAATGAAAATGTGTAGGTTGATTCAGTCTCAATGTCTATGGTCCACTTTGATAATGTCCAACCCACACTTATCAAGGAACTTGAAATATTTTCCTATAAAAATAAGTGTGACCAAGCTATGGGTTTAATGAAATTGAATGTTTTTCATATTCTCCTTTTTCATATTGATGAGTCGGATACACCCAAGGAAATATGAGATAAGTTACACAACCTATTTGGCTAGGTTAGTGAGTTTCATGCCCTATAATTGGAGGCTGAATTAACCTCTCTCACCCCTGAGGCATTTCCCTCTATTGATGACTTTCTAGTGAAATTCAAATCAATAAGGTCACAACTAGCAGGATGTGGGAAGAGAAAAATTGATAAGGATTCTATTTTCTTGATTTGTTCCAAGTTGAGAGAACCATTTTCTATATTTTCTTCTACCTTTATTCCACAATGGATATTTTTTGTAGTACATTCCAAGTGCCTTCTTTTTAAACCTTCTATGACTGGTTGACAAGAGAACAAGAAAAAATTGTCTAGTTGGAGGGGGTTCCTACAAATCATGCATTGGTTGCCCAAGAATCTAAGAGTAAAGTGAAGAAGAAGCCTAAAACTAAAACAAATTCAACCAATATTTCCACCTCTTCAAAAGAGGACAAGCACGAGAAGGAGAAAATCAATTGTGCATATTGCAAGAAAAAAAGGGCATGATGAGCATCATTGTTATATGAAGAATATTGATGAACTCTCACACCTTCTTCAGAAAAACAATATTTTGTTTCCCTATTTTGTAACTCCTTCTATAGCCTCTGCATCTTCCTCTTTGTCATCATCAAACCATACACAATCTAGGAATGTAGGGTTTGCAATTGGTAAAGAGAATAAAAAATACATGGAAAAGGATATGCAGATGTGACATCTACAACTAATTATCATCATGATAGATGGTTTTTGGACTTAGGCGCATCACACCACATGAGTTTTTTACCCTATTCTTTCATGGGTCTTCATTCTTTTGACAGTTCCCATATTTTGTCAGGAGACAATAAAATTTTGGATGTTGCGGGGGTAGGAAATGTTGATATAGGTGATGGGTGTTTCAAGGATGTACTATGCATTCCAAAGTTACATACAAATTTATTTTCCATCTATCAGATAACACATGGAGAAGTGCCCAAGACTATGGATTTTACTACCGATTTTGTGTTTATAAGAGAGGTTGATACTTGAAAAGTTATTGAACTTGGTAATGTCGATCATGAGTCTCGTCTGCATACCTTCTCTGACTTTGTTGATGATGATGACTATGATCCTCACACCCCTCTTGTGAGTGTTGATAGTAATTTAGGAGATATTGGTCATCTAAACTTCAGAGTACCTCAAACACATGTTGATATAGTTCCTGTTGCTTTAGAGGTTCATCCTATAGCACAATAGGATATCTCTGATCCCTTAGATCTTGTTTTATTGGATGAGTATTTGGCAGGCCTCATAGATTTTTTTGTGGAGTCTCATCTTGTAGATTTGGGAGATACACTTGAGGGGATTTATCTTCTTTTTGATGACAGTTTCAACATGGCAGTTGATACATTTGGATTATCTTTGGAGGTTGACTTTGTTGAACCTTCACCTTCATTTGATTCGTCACATTTCTTAGTTGATGTTGATCATGATTATGAGATGTATTATTATGTTTGGATAATTCCATCCTTTTTTTAGTTGGATATAGAGTGGCTTCTTCATCACTAAACCACCAAAAAGATATACAAGAATGGAAAGAGGATTCCCCAATTGGGCCCCTAGGGTTTTTCACCTAGGAGCAAGGTTCGAAGAATGACTCTCTTTTGCACTAAAGATGTATTTTTGTTGAGTTCATTCAAAGATAGGGGATGTGTTGTATGTGATAGGGTGTGCATAAGTGCTGCAATGTAATGAAATAAAGTAACTATGAAATGTAAACTAAATGTAAATGTAAACTATATGCAAAGTAAACTAAATGACCTAAATGCATGCAAGTTGGAAAGAAAATGGAAGAGACAAAAATGGTGCACCTGGTAATTGAAATTTGTAGAAGAGGAGCTCTGGAATCTTCTAGAATTTGCTAAAATTTCTCACTAGGACACTTACACCAAAATGGGTGACCTAGTCCTCTTCCTGGGAAATTTTGCCAGAACGGGTTTCTGGTAAAAGGGTATCCAAAAACATAGAACGGGTTTCTGGTGACCTAGTTCTACTAGATCTTTTGAGAGTTTCGAGGTTGGAATTTTTAGGTGCCCACTCATAATTTTGTTTCTAATAGAGACTTGTGTCCAAATCTTCAGAAAACAACCTGCAAGTTTACTCTTAGCTCCTTTTAGGATTTGTCGACTTGGAATGTTAGGGATGGAATGATAACACCTTTTCAACACTTTACTCTTTGAATAATTTGCATACAAACCTGCAAAGCACACATGTAAAGAGAAGGAAAAAGTTAGGGTTAGAGACTAGGGGTTTTCCTTAGTCAAACCCCATGTTGGTAATAAAACCCAAATGAAATAGAAATGAAAGGGAAAGATTATTGAATGATAAGAAAATGTAAACACTCGCCAAACCCTTGTTGAAGATGTCTAAAAAAATGTAAGAACCAGCTCCAATGGAGGTTGCTTGAAGTGCTTAGTTCTTCAATGCTTGCTTGAGTGCTTGTGAAGATGAAAATGATGTTAGGGGGGAGAAATGAGGATAAAAACCCTTATTTATACATGTTATGCCCTAATATCCTAAAAATAACACATGACAGACCGACCTTAGGGTTTTGGAGCCAAATTCCTGTTAGAATTTTACTTTAATTTTGAATTTTATGCCAAAAGGGATGAGGTCACCCAAGGTGGTGACCTATTCCACTTGGACAAATTAAAGTTGTGGTTAGGAATTAAGTGGTTTTTAATGATGTTTAACAGGCTTGTCTCCCAAAACACACTTAAGTCGGGCCTAGAAGTACATTAAGGGGAAAATTTATCATGAGAAAGGGTTGAATTAGTGATGACACGCCTAGAAAAGTGTGAGGGTTAATTACAACACCTTACAACACTTTATACTAAGGCTTCAAAAAGGGTTATTTAGGTGAATTATTATAGAAAAGTCCTAAAAAATTGAGGAAATGTGTTACAACACTTCATAACACCCTTGTAATACTTTGTTAGGTTTTTGTTGATTTTCAAGAATTCAAAGCCTAATGTGAACTTGTTGGCCACCTTACAACATTAGATCAAAGCAAAACAAGGCCAAAATCCAAGGGAAAAGGCCCAAATGAGTGAAAAGTGTCAAGTCTACACTTTTTGGTGACATAATCACCTGGTGGACTTGTTTCTTCCTAAGGGAAGAGGTGTTGCTTGTAGGCGTTGTATCATCTTTTGTTTTCAACCATACTTCATTGACATTGGAGCTTCTTCATTATGGGGGACATATGATATCTCATGTTTTCCCTCTTATGGGGGATCATTGATAGTATAAACATGATGTATGTAGTCATTGGAGGTGTGATTAAGTCCTCCATCCATGCATCTTGTTTTTTCTTTTCTTTTCTCTTTTGGAGAGGGGTTTCTTTTCCCATAGGGTTTTTCTCCTTTTCTTCAGTTGTGAGAGATTGCATTGTAAATGGGTACCTAACATGGTTGTGTAGCTGAGACCCATATTATTTTTTTTTTAAATTTTGCCTCTTCATTGTCCCTAAGTTGCACTTAAGGGGGGGTGCCAAATTATTTAAGTTTTAAGTTAGGGTAAATTACTTTGATTAGTTTTTTCTCATACTGGGTGGTTACATTTATCCAATACCTATTTTTCTCGCCTTTATAAGGCACATTGTACAATATGTAAATCATCATATCTCAATACATTTTTTCATTTTTCCTAGTGAAAGAACCGCAAGATTCTCTCATATTTGTGAAGTTTTTATTTGTAGTTGGTGATCCTAGGTTTGGTAGAAATCCCCAACGATACACCTTAATATGTCACTCTTTTTAAACATTTAAGTCAATGAATAGTGTTTATCATTAACTAATTCAATAACCCTATTTAGTTTTAAAACTCTTAAAAGACCCCACATCTAAGTGCATACTTAGTTGTTTACAAACTTAGATGAAAACTATGGGTAATATTAATTGAAACAAAAAAAATTGTGGCTCTTCTCGACTAGGGTTTAGGACCTAGGGCCACAATCTTCCACATTTCATTCAAGAACAACCCTTGATATTCCAATGCAAAGGAGATTGAAATCTGACAAAGGGAGTGTTCTAGGAGATGGAATGATGTGAATGAGGGGTTCACCACCAAGTATAGACTTGGAGGGACAATGCAATGAAGGATGAAATGCAAAACCCTAGTTTGATGCAATGATTCAAAGAATGACCTAGAAATGCAAACAAACAGTAATAGAAAATTGTAAAAATAGAAATGTGCACCTAGAAAACTAGAGAAGGAAAAATGGTGGCCTAAAATCCAAAAAAATCCACTGTTGAAGCCAATTGGGACTCATACGCCAAGCTAGGTGAATCAGTCCATTTTCGAGAAAACTATGCTGGAACTGGTTTTAAACAAATGGGTACTCAGATCTATAAAAATCTTAGACATATAGGTATAGTGGGACTCATTCACCAATAGTGTCGAATCAGTCCACTTTTGAACTTTTGGAAATTCAAAGTTGGATCCTATAGCTCTTAGTCTGCTCTACTATTCCTGATTCAGATCTAGGTCTGAAACTGCAAGATTCAACATCTAGGTCTTCTCGAGGATTCTCCAAGGTTTGTTCACAATCTTGACAACCTGATTCCAACTTTTCCAATCTTTCTCCTTGATGAATCTATAACCTAGACCTACAAATCACATGCAAACATAGGGAAAAATGTTTGTGGGGTTAGAGAATAAGGGTTTACCTTGGTCAAGCCCCTTACTGGTAATTAAACCTTAAAATGAAAGTGAATGTAAAGGAGATTGATGAATGAACAAAAGGTAATGTTAAAAGTCACATAAATCTTGCAATAAATTGCTACAATTATGCTTGAAATGGCTACAATGGATGTGGTTCTTTATTATTTCTTTAAGGAGATAGTGTTGGAATTTTTTCATATATTGTCATTGATGTCACCATGTTGGTCGGGTACCCTGTACTGGTGTGAAGATCACATTTATTCTATTTGATAATTTGATCTAGTATCTCTAGTATATTGGTCCACATATTTCGTCTAGTAATTAATATGAACTATGACTATGGGAAAAATATTATAATGGTTGAAAGGATGTATATATGTATTCTTAGATATTCATATGATTGGGTGATGCAATGGCATCAATTTTTTTTGTGATTACATTTCAATTAATCATGGCTGACCTAATATTTAGTCTATAAATGGATTGCGGTGATTTAATTTTGAAAATATTTACATGAACCTAACCTAATCAATGCATGCAGATATACCGGGTATATACAAGATGCTTAGAAGATGAGAAAGTGAAAAAAAATGAAGGATAAGGTATATGTGTGTACTGTGAATGCGAATGCGAAGAAAAGAAGAAGTGTGTATGAGTGAAGTATGCAAACAATCGTTGAAGATAATGCGAGTGAATACTCTAAGCATCAAAGGAACTAAACCTTCACATGTGGTGTAACTCCTCAATTCAGCTCTTGTGATTAGCCATTTTTTTTTACTTATTTCTATAGGTAGTGAGTCTCGATTTTGGATAGTAAGTCCTTGTAAGCAATGAGCTTTTGTATATGGCAGTGAGCCTCTTTATTATCGATATTGATATAACTTTATATACTGTGAGTTAATCCTCACTGTGGTTTTTCCCTTATTGGGTTTTCCATGTAAAATATGGTGTTCATGTGTTGTGGAACTTAATAATTGACTACTTCTTTAATCTATTATGTGCTACAATAAAGTTTTAAGTATTTGTTCAATGAGTTTGTGTGGATATCGATTCACCCCCCTCTTAGTATCCACTTTATTCAATAGATAGATCTTGAATGTAAAGCTTTCTTGGATCATGAACTCTACATCACAATTATAAGCACAATACCAATCATGAAGAATGTGATCTTTGACATGATGATTGATGCTTGAAGAATTCTCTAGAAAGCTTGATAATCTACCCTTGAAAGCCTTGAATGCTCTTGCTCAAACGCTCTTGTGAACTCAATTTTCTATTAGGATGTTATCAAAAAAGTATTAGGTGAAAATGAGTGAAAGAACCTTGTATTTATACTCAATTATGCAAGAATTCCCAAAATTACAACAGTACAAGCCAACATTGGATCTTGGAGAATAAAATCCTGCCAAAGATTTAAATTAAATTTGATTTTGAGTTAAAGGGGACCCTTTCATCACCTTGGGTGAATGGGTCACACCTAAGGGGACTCATTCACCCAAAATGTAAAATGAGTCCCACCTTAGCAATTTGAGGTGATTGTTTGAGGATTTGATGTTTTAAATGCCTTTTGTCAGGATTATCCTAAAAAATACATAGAAATAAGGCTTGTGCATGCAAAAAGGGGCCAATTAAAGAAAAAGAGAGCCTAATTATTAATGACAAGCCTAGAGGAATTTGAAAGTGTGTTACAATACTTTACAACACACCAAATAAGGCAAGCCTAAGATAAATTGTGATTGAAAGAATGTTAGTTATGGTTAGAAATCCTAGAAAAGTGTGAAAGTGTGTTACAACTCTTTGCAACACCTTTACAAGGAATCATTAAAATACATTATTTCACAAGGGCCCAAGGCCTAATGTGAATGTGTTATCCACATTAGAACACTAAATCAAGGCCATGCTAAGCCAAAATCTACAAGAAAGTGATAAACAAGCACAAAAAAGGCTAAGAACCCGTGTTTTGATGTTACATTAACAATGTTTAAGGATAATACATTAGTATCTTGAAATAAAATTAATCACATTCTTAGTCAATCTTAGATTGATGTTAAATTTATCCAAACTTAACTATCAAAATATATTTCTTACCTATGAATTCAATTGTTTAATGCTTTATTAAATTAATTATATAGTTTCAGTTCACTTTTTGAGAGGGGTAGTACATAAGTGTTGTGTAATTCCATTTATGAATATTTGGTTTTATCCCTCAAAATTTTCATATAATTAGGCTTAGATTTGAATTAAAGGGGACAATTAGCGAAAATTAACCTCAATCAATTAATAAAGCCCTAGATTAATGTAAAAGTGTAAAGGTACACCTTACATCATAAAAAATAAGGCACAATTAAGTCCATTTTATTTAAAAGGTCCCTAAACTTAATGTGATTATGAAAACCATATTATAACACTAAATTAAAGCAACATTAGGCTCATTTTATTATTAATTATTTCTAAATTAAGTGTGAAAAAGGGATACTTTTTCCTACACTACACCTTAATTAGGGTTTTCCACATAAATCTGGTGTTTTATAGTGTATGGTTGTGAATGCAATTATGTTTCATTAGTTTACATTCATGTTGATGCATAATAAGAGTTTGAAGATTATTGAGGGTTTGAATGTTTAATGTACAACTGATTTCCCCCCCCCTCTCAGTTGTCTTATGTGCCTAAATAAATAGCTAAATACCATTATTGTGTGGGTAGGCTAGTGGTTGGACATACCCAACCACATGGGCTAAAATCCCTAGTGGTGATTGTTGAGCCATACCACAAATAGGCCACTAGACATTGCCACCTCCACTACTCAACATGCTCTCTACTCCATCTTACCACTACTTGAATGATAGTAGCATTTTTCAACTTATATGTCACCTATGCTCTAACACCATTAGTAGTGCCACATAAGTAGTCCTAAGGTACATTTTCAACTACCTCAACAAAATAATTTTTTTTGATGATCCGTAAATCCCACATACATAATCATATTTTTTAATTCTTGTTTAAAAAAAAATATATTTACAATCTCTATATAGTAGTATCATTGAATTCTCTAGGCCTTTCTATTTTTAATAAAAAATATAGATGGAAACCATTTTTTTCTCATGATTTGATGATTCATTTCTCATTCCCACGGTGCTTTATTTTGGACTTATTATATGTATCAAATAGTATATTTTGAGTCCTTTGTAATGCACTAGGTTAGAAATATTGGTAAGTTATTTTTTCCCTTACACTTCTATAGAGTTGTTTAGCATGGGTTCAAAGGTTGTGGTTAGTTTGTGAGTTTGTAACAAATAAAATATAGATAAAATTTGAATCTTATTTTTAATTTGTCTCTATTTTAAATTATTCCAAATATAATGATCAAGCCATATATTTCATTGTGAGATGTATGATTTATGTAGTTCTACAAGTTGTCCATACTTACATATTTTATAGATGACTCAAATATGGGTCACATATACCCATAGATATTTTAGTATTAATGTAGGTTATATTCGTCAACTTCATTTAGTCACTTATACATTGGTATTTTTATCAATTTTTGGTAAAGAGATGTACCTAAGATAATTATATTTTAGGACATATATCTATTGACTATGATGGTATGATATATTTTAGATCCCATTTCCTATTAGAAAAAGAAACGTGAACAACAATAATAGAAGCTTAAACTTGTTGTAAATCAAATTTAATAGTGTGACCCATATGGAGTTTAGATCACGAGTAACAAAGAAAAACAAGAATGAAAGGTTGAACACATAACACAGTTTTTACATGGAGAAACCCTTTCAAGAAAAAACTCCATGAAAGAATAGATAAATAGCTTGTATTATCAGAAAATATGTTTAAAATACATCCACTCTAACTCCTCTTCTATCTAACAGCATCTGTGTACCTATAAGACATCTCACAGTGTCTCCATCTCAACCCCTCAATATATAGACTCATGGGGGCTCAAAATACCACCATAAAACATTAACATGGGTCAAAATAAGGTTCAGAGAAACCATGCTAAAAATCCATACGACCCCTTACATGCTAAACATGGTATCTTACATGCCAGTACACCTTCTTACAAGATTTCATAAGAATCCCTATAAAATAGGATATGCTTTTACATGCATCATAAGCTCTTACGTGTTTCATAGATGTCATCATAGTTGTCATAGAATCTTATGACATGTGTCATAACTATCATAGATGCTCTTATAATAGATGATGAGTGTCATAACATGCCATAACCCACTATTCCCAAGATGGACGCCAAGATTCTCCTGTGAAACCATTTTACTATTACTATTACCACAAGCTAATAAAAGTAACTCAGTAACATCTAACGAGTAAAACAATAATTAACTAGGCCAGTAAAAAATAAATTACCCCAATCGATAAAACCTATAATCCCTTAGGGGTGAATTGCAAACAATAATAAGAGAAAATTAAATACAAGATATTTACAAGGTTGAATGCACCTTTATCCCAACATTCTCCCACTTGACATCATACATTACAAATACACCAATAGGAAAACATAAATCAACTAAGCACAAGTGATAAGGCCCATGGCCTTCCTGCACCAAGTGAATTTCTCTGTGCTCACAAGTTTGGTTAGAACATCTACAACATTCTCCTATGTGTCAAAGTTCTTCATCTCAATATGACCATTAGCAATCAACTCACAAACAAAATGATACTGAATATCAACATGTTTAGTTAGAGCATGATCCATCAAATTCTTAGCCAAATGAATTGCACTTTGACTATCATAGTTAACCTGAATAATATTGCAATCAAAACCAATACTTGTACACAACCTTTGCAACCAAATTACCTCCTTAGAGACATGAGTAGCAGCCATATACTCTACTTTAGTGGTGGATAGTGCAACTGTATCCTACCTTTTAATCATCCTGTAGACACTAAAAATTGACCACTTGCGTTTGGCCAATTTACCCCTAATTCAACTAATGTCATATCCTCTATATTAATTAAATAATACCCTATTATTTAATTAATATTCATTATCCCGTATCCCTTCATCCTAATTTATTTCTTCTATCATCTTTAAATCCTAGCCTAAAGTAAATAATTAATTTTAATTATTTACTCCCATCACTTATCCCTTTCCTCCAAAAATTAAATAAATAATACATTTATTTAATTCCCCTCATGTCGCATCCTTCATAACCTTTTTCTAATCCTGATTAATTTGCATACTCCTAGATTAAAGATGTCCACATTCCTAGAATCCTCGATTACGGAGGTTTCACATCCTCCATAATATGCAAGTGGGCCCTTAATCCTCATTACCCACCTAATCATTTTCCTAATCCCTCACTTGCACATCCTAATCATTGATTAGCTATCTTAACCTACCCCTTAGTCAACTCTCCGCATCCCCCAAGGAATTTTTAATTCCTTTTTGTCTTTCTAAGGTCCTTTTCAAGAATTTTTAATTCCTCTCTCATTCCCCAAGGAAAATTAAATTCTTTCTCTTTCCCAAGGAATATTGAATTCCTTTTATCATTCCCATGCACATTAAAAAGGAATTTTTAATTATTTTGGTCAACTCTTGATCTCAACCTTTGATCCTCTTTCAAGAATCAATCTCGACCATCTATTTCAGGTTATCTTGCTAAATGACTAACACAACCAGTTTTGCTCTATCAGCCATGTTATCACACACAATCATAGGCAACCACATTCATCTCAAGCCTTTTACTTTCACACACTGTACCATCTTGCATCCATAGCCAAATCCATCATCCTTGCATCCAAATCAAGCAAAAACAAGTTGTTATGTTGTCGAAATCAACATAGAGCACACATATGAAGCCATTGACGAGGGAAAACAACTCATCAAGCTTAAACAAGGTAATATTTTGGCATTTTATTTACAGGTTTGAGTTTCATCTTTATCCCAATCTTGAAGTGTTGTTTGCATTTTTTTCTTGCTTGCATTTCATTTTATTTTGCATTTTAGACAAGGAAAATTTAGCTGCACACACATCTAACTCACTCCTCCTCCAAATAGAGTAAACACATACCCACTAGTGGACCTTCGACTATCCAAGTCACCTTCCCAATTTGCATCAAAAAATCCATGTATGTCCAATGAATTGACCACATTATTAGTACCATGATAAAATAAACAATAATCAAACGTACCTCACAAATATCTAAACACCCTTTTAACAAAAGTCCAATGCTCTTTACCAGGGTTAGACATAAACCTACTTAGAACTCCCATTGCTTGGGCTATATCTGGTCTAGTTCAAACCATTGCATACATCAAACTACCAATGACACTAGCATAAGGAAACTTAAACATATCCTCAATATCATCATTAGAATTAGGACATATATTTAAAGTCAACTTAGTACCAATTGGAAATAGAATACTAACTGACTTACAATCATGCATATTAAACCTCTACAAAATAGTATCAACATACTTACTCTGAATCGATGAAAGCTTTATGTTACCATGATCTCTTCTGATTTCCATTCCAAGTATGTATTTAGTAACCCCCAAGTCCTTCATATCAAAAGCACTAGAAATTTGTTTCTTGGGTTCACCAATCATTACCTTGATGTTACCAATAAATAAGGGTAAGTGCAAGAAGTTGAGTCCACGAAACATGGAGGTTTTTGCCTTAGCCACAAAAATGAAATCGGCATTGCAAAAACGAGATCTCATTTTTAATAAATGGGATCCTGTTTAGGTTCGGGATCTCGAGCCTAAAATCAAAAAACGGGATCTCGTATTTTATAAAACAGGATCTCGTTTTTTAAAAAGCGGGATCCCATTTTAAAAAATTTCCAAAACAGGATCCCATTCTGAAAACTTTCCAAAAATGGAAATTTCCATTTTTGGCAACTTTTCAAAACGGGATCCTTTTGAAAAGTTTTGTTTTTGGAAACTATCCATTTTTGAAAAATTTCCATTTTTGGCTTTTTTCAAAATGGGATCCCATTTTGTAAAAGCATAAAAAATGATTTTTTAATAAATTTTTAAAATTTGAAATTGATTATGCTTTGTGGTCATGTTTTTGCCTTGGATTTTGGTTTGGGAAAAGAATTGGGAGTCCGAACCTAGGCCTTCAACTTGGTTTGACCTGCAAGTTGAAGGTTCTAATAATGTCAAAGAAAAATATCGAGTTTGGACATATGGCTGATGACGTTTTTTGTAGAATTTTTTGACAAAATTAAAACCCATTTTAGATGAGACAATGTAGATTCCAAATATGTAATTTTTTTACAATTGGATTATTTTTTCTATTTTTCAATTAATTTATGATGAAACTGGTCCATAAACTTTAAATATTAGAGTTTTTTACTATTTTAATAACTTTTGATCAACATAACATTTTGACAAACGGATTGCACGAGAACAAACTTCAAACAATTCTTTTCAATTAAAAATAAATAAATCAAAAAATGATAAGTTTAGGTCATCTTATGCGTGTCATACATGATGATTTTTTAAAATGACAAATATGCCTAATAAAAAATTAACAAAAAAAAAACTATTTAATAAAAAATTACAAAAAAATATCGAAAACTAGCTTCAGTGAGTCAAAAATATTTTCCCAAAAGGATCTAGAAAAATATAATAATTTAGGTCAAAATATGGATGTCGTACACGTGCATGGTATGGTAAAAAAAAGACTTTTAAATAGTGGTTTTTAGAAACACCTATTGAAACTCAATTTGTATAATCTGGGTATTGAAATAAATCACATATTTGGAAACTAGACTTCGAGTACTACATTTATGATTAGTAACTTTTTCGAAGTTTCCATCTCTAACTGCTTCAAATTTTAATATCAATATGTCAAATTCTGAAAATCAGGGAAAACACTTCCACTTTTTGGCCAAAAAGTGGACTCAACTTCTTGCCAGCACCCATAACATATCATCAAAATACAAAATAATAATTAGAATATGATCCTCAATAACCTTAAAATATACACATTGATCCTCTTCACAAGGTGCTACCACAATAATGGGTTACACTTTTTAGGACATCCTGATTTTTGTTGAAATCACATATTTTTAGAAAATATAATGATTTAAACCTTAAAAATGTTCCATTTAAAGGATTTTAATTCATGGGGGTTTGATCAAACCCACTTATATCAAACCCCCTTGGATAGAAACCCACTAGTTTTAAACCATACCTATAACAGAGTCTCCTCTACACCTATCAAAATGATGATAAAAAACCACTTTTGATTTACCTTTTAGGGGATCAAATTAATTCATTCAAAATTTATCTTTTGTAAACATGTAGTCCTTATTATAAGCTTCCCAGAAAGTATGATTTTAAATATATTTAATTTTATTATTATATTTATTTATTTATTTCTTTTGAATGTAGGTTTTTCAATGAACATCGAGGTTTTTGTTTCACACAAATGAAAAAATAGGAAAAGAGAGAAAAAATTCTAAAAATATATGTATACAAGCTATTGACGTCCATATTCCAACAAAAAAAGAATAAGTTAATTCAAATGTGTACAAAAAAAGTTATGTAGCTGAAAGTATAATATATCAAAATTATAATTACTCTGACTTGGAAAATTAATTAAAAAATATATATGCAACAAAAAATTATGAAAAATTATCCATCCACTAGATATTAGTGTGAAATAATTGTATTTAAAAAATTAGAATTGTATCCTTTCTATAAAAAAGGGTTATGCAGTTGAAAGTAAACATCGGGTATGTGCAGGATCATCATGGAAAAAGCACGCTCTTAAGTGGCAATAAAATTCAAAAAATCAAAGTTAGGCAACTTGACGTAAAAAATTGAATAAGTTATCTATATTATTTCAAAAATATGTAAGAATAGAATCTATTTCAAATTGAACGTAGTTTCTAAACTACTAGGTTTATTTTTAAAAAATAAAATTATTTGGTGAAATTTTGAAATTTCAATGCAATAGTACTTAAATTTCAGGGAAAAAATAAGAAGTAGGTGTTTGTCTGACCACCCTAACCACAATAAAATGATTATAAACTTTTATAATATTTTAGATATAAGTAGGCAACTCATGTCCCAATGCGATGCATATTTTTTGTGATTTATTTCCTAGTAAATTATTAATTATGAATTTTTTATTACAACTTTTAAAAAATATAAAAACTCATATGTCTGACCACCTTAACTTGGCCAAAACTTCATTAAATTCAATTCTTTTTTATTAATCCTATAGTATATGAAGCATAGAATGTGACGCATTTTTTGGATTCAAAAAATGTGATACCATTTGAAAGCTATAGATTTTTTCAATCAACCTATCAATCAAGACTTTAGTCATAATTCAAATAGAAAATGAATAATAATTATTTATTAAATTCAAAGTAAAGCATAATTTATATTGGTGGAAAGCTAAGAATCTCCTTTAAAAACCCTTTTCGTTTCATCAATTTTGGGTAAAAAAAAGTCATCAGCCACATGGGCCATCATATCACTTAGATATTGCCACTTTTTGGCCCATCATGATCTTGCACATACCCCATCACTTTCTAAAAATGATGCTTAGCAGAAAAAATAAGTTAATAAAAATGACATATAAGGATTCACAATTTATTTTTTATTTTAAAAATAAATATATAATTATAATCTACACACAAAATATTAGAAATCACTAGTTTGCTTCATCTTCAAATTCTTAATGGTTTAGCTTCTATAAGTGTAAGAAAGTGAAAATCTGGTGAAAAATGGTTTTGATTAAGGAAAAAATAGGTTTTGATGGGGCCCCCGAAACCCTTTAACAATAGAAAAAGATAGAGTAATACATTAAGAGTTCAACAAAAGATACAAAGCTTCCCAAAGAGATAAACCAAAAACTAGCGAAGAGGCAACACAACAAAAAACTAGAAAAACACCGGTAGGAAACCTAAGCCAGATTTCTCAAAGCTTCAGCAATTTCCTTTTCTAGGTTATCCATGTTTATAGAAGCTTTCTTCATCTATTGAATGTCCACAGGAGTCTTGTCCATCTTCCTTTTCAAAATTTCTCTGGTACATTTGCTTGGCCCGACCCCTTCCTCTTGACTCTGCTCTTTATCATCCTCAACCTCCACCATGACTTTAACCTGATGAGCTCTTTCCAAGCTCTTGATCATCATGTTCATAGTGTTGGGCGTGTATTTAAGGATTTTATGGCTCATTTCCATAACTTTCTGAATATAATCTCTTATATTCTTTATCCTCCCCTCCATATCAGAAAGCTTCCCATCATGGTTGTTCTTGAAGAGGTCTAGGTCCTCCACAGTTCTCTTCAAGCAATCTACCATATACCTTTTTTCATCTTCTATCAATAGATCCTTAGCTCTATCTTTATCCTTACTCATGTTATCAGACTCCTCCACATTTTCCAACCTGCTATTATAAGCCCTTTGATTGAGCTTAATTTCCTTTATCTAAAAAAAGGCCCACCTGATCAAACAAAAATTATCAACAAAGCTATTATGGGCGATAGAAAGTACATCATAAGGGTATTCATGCTTTGCTTTGAAATAGTGAACCTCCTCCTTCAAATCATCAAGGAACCGAGGCCTGTCCTCCCTATCCATGGCTGGATAACTGGAGTACTTAGACGTACTGGTATGCAGGGAATCCTCTTGGTCAATGTGATAGGAGGGATCCTTGTCCAAATTTCTTTTACCCTTCCCCTTGGGAGAGACATTAGGAGTACATTTTAGATTAGTAACATTAGACCCCAGATAGATAATCTTAGCCCTACCAATAGAAGTCATCGCCCTAGGCTTAGAGAGGGCACAAGCTTTGGCTTGTGTTTGGTTTTACCCTTCTTCTTTTCTCTCACAGGGTACTCATCCTCCCCTTTCATCTTAGTATCCCACTCGTCCTTCTCAGAATAACTATCACCCAACTTCTCTTTCTGTGGGGAAGGGGTATGTTGAGAGATAGCGGGCATAGCCTTAAAACGTTCATAAATAAGCATGATCAAGCCCTCATGGATTAAGGGATATCTTATCGGATTAGACACATGGTCCCGAAGGTTCAAATTTAGAGAAGTGGAAAGGTAATACAAAAGGGAAACCCTAACCTGGTGCTTGAAGTGATTCAAAAGCACAAAGTGGTACCAAAAACTATGGTATATCTCTCGTCCAATGTGGAATACTCCATAATCACCCTTAGAACCTCCCTCCATAGCAACTTGAGTTTAGTAGCATCATAGCTATTCTTTGTGGCTCTCAGCAAGTCCTCCCTTTCCTTGTCAATGCATGGAAAAGTCTTGATCGCCTAATCAAAGAGCTTCCTATCTTTGAAGAATTTAAGACCCTCCATGGGCATCCTAGTAACATCCGAGATCAGTTGTTCATCAATTGTCACTTTCCTCCCAAATATTTTAATGTTGACATTGTTCCAATCCTTAGGAAAGGCCTTGGTAACCTCCTAATTTCTACCATGGAGCTTCTCCATATAGCCCATAATGACACCCTTCTCCAACACCCTCTACAGTTTATCATTTGTCTTGAAATCATTGCACTCCACCAGTTCCAATCTATAGCGGTCACCACCCATTATGTCAGCAATGCAAGCTTCCTTCAAAGACTCCATAATACCTCTATAGCAGAGCACAAAAACACCTAGAAAGCATGTGAAGTACAAGAGAATAATTAGGCTATTAAATCTGCAGTACTCCATCCCTTGAGGAAATATGATGAGACAACAGTTCCAAGATTTCTTAGAAATACACGCCTTCATCTTGATCATAATTCTGAGGGGGAAATTTGATTTTCCTGTCTATACAATCATACTTCATTAAGGCCAATATATTGGCTTCTAAACCATCATTCCTTTGCCAAACAATTTTAGTCTTACCCTTAACCCCCATGTTGGAAAAGTAATCAGCCATGATATTAATTTCCCTATAGATATGGGTAATGAAGTGGTTCTCAAAGGAATTAATGATTTCCTTAGATAAATTTATCCAGTTCTCAATAGTCCATGAGGGTTTTTGATCCCCCTTAATACATTGAATGATATTATTGGAGTCCCCTTCAATCCATACATTCTTCAAATTCAACTGCCTGGCAAGGTTAAGGAATTGAAAAGCCTCTATGGCTTTAGCAATTTGGAGAAAAATGTTGACTTCAATGTCAAGTTTGGCTAAAAGAGTGTAACTTTTGATACCCATTATTCCTAAGAAATCCCAACTTCAAAGCAAAAGCATCAAACTTCTGATACCATACAAAGATCTTTTTAACATGCAAACCAATTTTTCTTTTCCCTTCACAACAAATCTATCAGGTTGTCGCATATAAATCTCCTCCTCAAGATCCCCATGCAAAAAAGAAGTTTTAACATCCATTTGTTCTATCTCAAAATCACAAGCAACAACAATAGATAACAAGAATCTAATAGAAGTTAATTTAGCAATAGGAGAGAAAATTTCACCAAAATCAACTCCCTCTCTCTAGGAGTAGCCCTTAGCCTCTAATCTGGCCTTATACCTTTATGAGTGATTGTTTGCTCCAGATTTATTTTTAAACACCCATTTACATCTGATGATCTTTCTTCCATTGGGAAAATCAACAAGACCCCAAGTGTTACAATTTTCCAATGCCATCATCTCCTCTTGCATAGCCTGCGACCAAGACTCATTTTCCTCTTAAGAGAGAGCCTCCCCATAAGATCCAGGTTCATCGACAACACTTAATAAAGAAAATATACAACATAAATCACGTGGGCTATACCTATCAACTGGATTCCATTATCTTTTGGATCTTCTGAGAATAGGAGTATGAGGCTCTTATTGTTTTTGATCTTTCTCAACCTCTTCCTAATTTTCTTCATCATGTTCTTAGATTTGATCAGTAACCTCTTCCAATTCCTCATCTTCTTGTTCCTCATCGAATCCATCTCTTTGTTCTTCTCGAGGTGCATCTTCTTGCTTAATTTTAAAATGAATACTCTTTCCCTTATCCTTTTCCTTTGGTTGTTTAGGTACAAAAATAACACTAAGCTCCTTGAAAATTACATCTCTAGAATAGATACTCTTCTTGGTTAGAGGATTCCATAGCTTATAACTTTTAACATTATCACCATATCCAATGAAAATTCACTTTTAAACTTTAGGATCCAACTTAGTCTATTTTACTTTAGGCACATGAACATAAGCCTCATAGCCAAATACCCTTAAATGTGAAACATAAGGTTTCCTTCCTACCCACATCTTATAAGGTGTTGTTTCAAGAGATTTACAAGGAGATCTATTAATCAAGTAACAAGCAGTACTTATAGCTTCTTCCCAAAAGAATCTATTAAATCATGAACCACATAACATGCTTCTAGCTCTTTACATAATCATTTGATTCATCCTTTATGCCACACCATTCTGTTGTGGAGAGTAAGGAGTACTTTTTTATCTAACAATTCCTGCATGTTACAAAATTCATCAAATTTGTTAGAACAAATTCCCCTCCATTATCTAACCTTAATACGTTAATTTAATGATCTGATTGCTTTTCGACTAAGGCTTTAAATTCTTTAAACTTAGTGAAAACTTCAAATTTATGCCACATAAAATATAACCAGGTAAATCTTGTATCATCATCAATAAAGGAGAAAAAAATATCTAGCTTTTCCAATTGATTCAATATCCACAAGAACAAACACATCTTTATGAATAATTATAATTTAACTTTAGATTTTGTATTGCCAATAGGAAATGATTTTTTGTTTTGTCTACCATACACACAATGTTCTCGGAAAGAAAAACTCTCATCACAATAGAATAAACCATCTAAGAATTTTTTATTCAAAATAGACTTTAAAGCAATCTCACTTGTGTGACCTAATTTACGGTGCCACAACATACAAGTGTTTTCATATTTTTCAGTTACATATGTAGAATTAACAAAAGTAGCGACTTCTAGCTTAAACATAGTTCCTCTCCTTGTTCCTCTTGCTATCACCAAGTTCCCTCTTACTAATCTACAACCATGCTTATCAAAAGATACACGTATTCTCATATCATTTAACTTTGAAACTAAAATCAGATTTCTAGCTACTCTAGGAGCATGAAAAACACCCAGAAGGGTTTTAATCCTCTCATCATTGAAACACAACTTAACCTTACCCCTTTAAGCAACTAGGTATGAAGAGTTATCACTGAGGTAGATTTCGACTCCATCATATTTTCATATGTGGTAAACCACTCCTTGTGTGGAGTCATATGACATGAGCATCCTGAATCAATTAACCAATTTTCATTAGTCATAACATGAAGACAAGAAACCAAAGCTTCATCACCTGAGTTCAAGGATTTATCTATGGAGGAATCAACTTGTTTCTTTGGATTTCTACATTCCTTCTTCACATGTCCTCTTTTCCCATAGTTCCAACACTTCACTCTATTCTTCTTTCCAGGATTTTTAGATCTGCCCTTAGAGTTGTCCTTAGGCCCATTCTTTTCTCCTTTAGACCCTTTTTCTTTAGGCCTTCCCCTTACATTGAGAGAATCACTAGTACTATCCATTGTCTTCTTCCTCATTTCTTGTGACAACAAAGCTCCTACAAGAGCATCCATCTTTGCTTCTTCCATGTTAGCAGTGATGGAAAGTATGCAATTTTCTCAAGATTCAGGTAAAGAACAGAGAAGCCTAACACACGTATCATATTCTTCTACTTTGACATTAATAGAGGCTAACTGAATCTAAACAAAATTAAAAGAATTTAAATTCTTGGCTATAGATTCACCTTCCTTCATCTTAAGAGAAAATAGTTTAGATTCTTCAAGTAAAGTTTGTTTACCAAACTTTTTGACAAATAAATATCACCTATCCAATTCCACAAAGCGTATGCAGTCTTTTTTAATGACACATTTAGGAGAAAAAAATCATAAAGACACATCTTGATCTAGTGCCTCGTGTCATTTTATCAACCTTCTCCCAATCTTCATCACTCATTTTCTCAAGTTTGACTTTGTTCATCACAATCCACTGATCTCGTTCTTCGAGAAGATCCTTCATTTTCAGCTTCCACAACTCAAAACAAAATCCATTAAATTTTTCAATATCCAAACAGTTAGAAGTTGCAACTATGGTTAAACACAAAATACTACAAAAAATAGCTAAACAAAACTCCCACTAAAACTCAAAAAACCTTTGTTCTACCACCTAGAACACAGAACTGGCTAGACTTTGATACCAAATGTTAGAAAAATAAAGGTGAAAAACAATAATAGAATCTTAAACTTGGTGTAAATTAGATTTAACAATGTTAACCCTATGGAGTTTAGTCAGCAATAACAAAGTAAAAACAAGAACAAAAAGTTGAACACATAACATAGTGTTTACATGGAGAAACCCTTTCAAGAAAAAAATCCACCAAAGAAGAAATGAATAGATTGTATTATCAGCCAATATGTTTAGAATTCATCCACTCTAACTCCTCTTCAATCCCATAGCATCTTTGTACTTGTAAGACATCTTATAGTGTCTTCGTCTCAACCCCTCAATATATAGACTTATGGGGGCTCAAAATACCACCATAAAAAATTACCATGGTGCAAAACAAGGTTTAAAAAAACCATGGTAAGAATCCATACGACCTCTTACATGCTAAACATGGTCTCTTACATGCCATTACACCTTCTTATAAGATTTCATAAGAATCCCTATAAAATAGTAGATGCTCTTACATATGTCATAAGCTCTTACGCATGTCATAATACCATAATAGTTGTCATAGAATCTTATGATATGTGTCATAATTGTCATAGATGCTCTTATAACATATGATGAGTTTCATAACATGTCATAACTCGCTATTCTGAATATGGATGCCAAGATTCTCATGTGAAACCATTTTACTAAATTACTGTTACCACAAGCCAGTAAAAGTAACTTAGTAACGCCCAGCCAGTAAACACTAAATTACCACTATTGGTAAAACATCCAATCCCTTATGGGTGAATTATAAACAATAATAGGATAAAATTAAATACAAGATATTTACAAGGTTGATGGAACCTTTATCCCAACATTTATGAGGATTTTGATGTAAGTATATTGAGGGCTTAATCATGGTGTCATGGATATTCTTTTATGCATGAAATTTCTACATAATATAGTCATTTATTTGAATTAATAGCTAGTTTTAATCGATTTATTACTAAATTAATTATTTTTTTTTATCTCTTGGGTTTAAAGATCATGCATCTTATTTATCTTTTAGGAGTTTTTTATTTTGTAGCTCGATATTTTTACTGTGGAAGGAACATGGGTATTTTTAATTAGGATATGGTTATCACAATGTGACTTGTATCTCAATAATATAGCTTAATGTGAGATTCAAGAGTGGTATGGATTAATCACTTAATGATGGATGATCTTCTACAATGGTTTTTGGTGTCATGAGGATCTCTTGGATTCTATTTCTAATATGTAATGGGAGTTCATTAACATATTTTATTATTATTGATAAGTCACTTATTTTCATGTGGTTATGAAATGTTGATAGCTTGTTACCATGGAGAAATATTTGGTTTCTCGATGGCTATTATAAACTTAATTTGATATATGATCCTTGGTTCAAAGTATGTATGTTATTGTGTTATGGTGGACTCTTAATTACTGATTGAATTTTTCAATGACACAAGTACTATTCGGATACAATATTTGTATTAGAGACATATAATATTCCTTTTAAGATATGTAGAACATGATATCATGGTGAGTTCCTCATTTCTATACTAATCATGCATATGAATATTTGGGAATGATTTTTGGCAGTCTTCTAGCATTGAGTACAATGTTTCTTTTGCATTGGGGCTTGTAAAATTTCTAGTGATATAGTTGGATTTTATTAAAATGAGAAAGTTGTTTGGTCACTCATGGATACTTGATAGACTTGGGTGATGCTAGAGATCTCTTATTGTAAAAGATTATTTATTGGAACAATGAATCTTTGATGAGGCTTCCACTAGAAGACCAATGATTCTATACCTAGAGTTGGACATAATTTTAGTATGGACCTAATGAGGAGGTTCTTCTATGGAGAGAGCTATTGTGTCTCAATAGATATCAAAATGAGAAATCACATTCCCCACTCTTAGTGCTCTCAATATAGAATGAACTAAAAAGTATTAACCACCTTGATTTCAAATGCATTTTATTTCATACTTTATCTTCTTATCAAAATGAGTCTTAAGCTATGTACATTAATCCCTCAACCCTAATCCCTAAACCCCTATACCTTCTTAATCCCTCAACCCTTAAACCCTAATCCGTCAACCCCTCTACAATCTGAATCTCTCAACCCTTTACCCTCAACCCTTAAACCATAATCCCTTAACCCTCAACCCTTAACCCTTATACCCTAATCCCTCAACCCCCATACCCTCTTAATCCCTCAATCCTCAACCCTCAACCCTCAACCCTCAACCCTTAACCCTTAATCCCTAAACCCTCTACTTGAGAGAGAGAGAGGGAGAGGTGGTGGGAGGGACATACTTGAGAGAGAGGGAGAGGGAGAGGGAGAGAGAGAGGGAGTGAGAGAGGGAGGGAGTGGAAGAGAGATAGATGGAGGGAGTGGAAGAGAGATAGAGGGAGTCACTATGAGAGGGAGAGGGTGTAGGAGGGGGAGAATAAAGATCATGCATCTTATTTATCTTTTAGGAGTTTTTTATTTTGTAGCTCGATATTTTTACTGTGGAAGGAACATGGGTATTTTTAATTAGGATATGGTTATCACAATGTGACTTGTATCTCAATAATATAGCTTAATGTGAGATTCAAGAGTGGTATGGATTAATCACTTAATGATGGATGATCTTCTACAATGGTTTTTGGTGTCATGAGGATCTCTTGGATTCTATTTCTAATATGTAATGGGAGTTCATTAACATATTTTATTATTATTGATAAGTCACTTATTTTCATGTGGTTATGAAATGTTGATAGCTTGTTACCATGGAGAAATATTTGGTTTCTCGATGGCTATTATAAACTTAATTTGATATATGATCCTTGGTTCAAAGTATGTATGTTATTGTGTTATGGTGGACTCTTAATTACTGATTGAATTTTTCAATGACACAAGTACTATTCGGATACAATATTTGTATTAGAGACATATAATATTCCTTTTAAGATATGTAGAACATGATATCATGGTGAGTTCCTCATTTCTATACTAATCATGCATATGAATATTTGGGAATGATTTTTGGCAGTCTTCTAGCATTGAGTACAATGTTTCTTTTGCATTGGGGCTTGTAAAATTTCTAGTGATATAGTTGGATTTTATTAAAATGAGAAAGTTGTTTGGTCACTCATGGATACTTGATAGACTTGGGTGATGCTAGAGATCTCTTATTGTAAAAGATTATTTATTGGAACAATGAATCTTTGATGAGGCTTCCACTAGAAGACCAATGATTCTATACCTAGAGTTGGACATAATTTTAGTATGGACCTAATGAGGAGGTTCTTCTATGGAGAGAGCTATTGTGTCTCAATAGATATCAAAATGAGAAATCACATTCCCCACTCTTAGTGCTCTCAATATAGAATGAACTAAAAAGTATTAACCACCTTGATTTCAAATGCATTTTATTTCATACTTTATCTTCTTATCAAAATGAGTCTTAAGCTATGTACATTAATCCCTCAACCCTAATCCCTAAACCCCTATACCTTCTTAATCCCTTGGGTTTAAAGATCATGCATCTTATTTATCTTTTAGGAGTTTTTTATTTTGTAGCTCGATATTTTTACTGTGGAAGGAACATGGGTATTTTTAATTAGGATATGGTTATCACAATGTGACTTGTATCTCAATAATATAGCTTAATGTGAGATTCAAGAGTGGTATGGATTAATCACTTAATGATGGATGATCTTCTACAATGGTTTTTGGTGTCATGAGGATCTCTTGGATTCTATTTCTAATATGTAATGGGAGTTCATTAACATATTTTATTATTATTGATAAGTCACTTATTTTCATGTGGTTATGAAATGTTGATAGCTTGTTACCATGGAGAAATATTTGGTTTCTCGATGGCTATTATAAACTTAATTTGATATATGATCCTTGGTTCAAAGTATGTATGTTATTGTGTTATGGTGGACTCTTAATTACTGATTGAATTTTTCAATGACACAAGTACTTTAATCGATTTATTACTAAATTAATTATTTTTTTTTATCTCTTGGGTTTAAAGATCATGCATCTTATTTATCTTTTAGGAGTTTTTTATTTTGTAGCTCGATATTTTTACTGTGGAAGGAACATGGGTATTTTTAATTAGGATATGGTTATCACAATGTGACTTGTATCTCAATAATATAGCTTAATGTGAGATTCAAGAGTGGTATGGATTAATCACTTAATGATGGATGATCTTCTACAATGGTTTTTGGTGTCATGAGGATCTCTTGGATTCTATTTCTAATATGTAATGGGAGTTCATTAACATATTTTATTATTATTGATAAGTCACTTATTTTCATGTGGTTATGAAATGTTGATAGCTTGTTACCATGGAGAAATATTTGGTTTCTCGATGGCTATTATAAACTTAATTTGATATATGATCCTTGGTTCAAAGTATGTATGTTATTGTGTTATGGTGGACTCTTAATTACTGATTGAATTTTTCAATGACACAAGTACTATTCGGATACAATATTTGTATTAGAGACATATAATATTCCTTTTAAGATATGTAGAACATGATATCATGGTGAGTTCCTCATTTCTATACTAATCATGCATATGAATATTTGGGAATGATTTTTGGCAGTCTTCTAGCATTGAGTATAATGTTTCTTTTGCATTGGGGCTTGTAAAATTTCTAGTGATATAGTTGGATTTTATTAATCATGAGAAAGTTGTTTGGTCACTCATGGATACTTGATAGACTTGGGTGATGCTAGAGATCTCTTATTGTAAAAGATTATTTATTGGAACAATGAATCTTTGATGAGGCTTCCACTAGAAGACCAATGATTCTATACCTAGAGTTGGACATAATTTTAGTATGGACCTAATGAGGAGGTTCTTCTATGGAGAGAGCTATTGTGTCTCAATAGATATCAAAATGAGAAATCACATTCCCCACTCTTAGTGCTCTCAATATAGAATGAACTAAAAAGTATTAACCACCTTGATTTCAAATGCATTTTATTTCATACTTTATCTTCTTATCAAAATGAGTCTTAAGCTATGTACATTAACTTTAGAATCATTTTTTGAGGATTGCTTGTCATTATTTATTTTTCCTTTGTCTCCTTATGCATAGAGTTTCTTATGAGGATAATTTTGAGGAGTAGAAGGAAAAGGAATTTGGAATGGATATTTTTTTAATCTTATTTTGGTTTGATAGGCTTACATCTTGACTAATTTATCAATTTATTATATTTTTAACATTTGAATTGAACGATTGGATGTTGAGAAGGATTTTCTATTTGAAAAAAATGAAGGAGATATTACTTAATCATAATTTAAGTGGATTATTCTTGTCACAAGGACATGCTACATAGTTTTGATTTATATAATTTATCTCTAAAATCTAATGCTTCTTCCTAAAATAATCTATATTTGAGTGGTACTAATATCAAAATCTATAGATTTTTTTTTTATCACTACGGAGGATCCTTAATCTCTATCTTTTGTGACATACAAGACTTGAAAGAGCTATAATACCATTGCCAGAAACTAATAAACCTTATTTTTTCAAGACCATTGTTCAAAACCATTTTTCATCAAATCACAAAAATGACGGGTAGTCATCAAAAGCTTAAAATTATAAAATACAATTTTAGTTATAAAAGTATAATTTAGTTTGAATTTTAGTTGACAATGGCTTCAAATATTTAGATTGGTCCAACTATCTTCAAGACTTATGTTTTTCTATTATACAAGAATACTCTAATACATATACAATTGCATCCATTTTTTCATGGAAAATCAATTTGGTAGAAGAAATTGAATTTTGTATAATAAATATTTTTTTTGTTAAATTAAATTTCAAAGCTTATAAAATCTTTAACGATTAAAAATCATTTTTTTAGCTTAACAAATCAATTCAATCAAGTTAAATTAAATATAATAGAAGCAACATTATTGAATTTATAATTAAGTATCTATCTTTTAAAAAAAATAAAAATAAAAATAATTTATCTTTGATACAATAAATAAAAATAGTAAGAAATAATATTTCTAATTTTCTGATAGTATATGTGATTGTTTTATATTATAGTTACATAAAAAAAAACTATCATTTATATTTTAACATTAATTTTAAAATCTTTACACAATTAACCATTTATGCTTTTAAAGCTTTAGGATAACTATGACTAGGATTAAAGACTCCTTTGCTAATTCATTTTTTAAATGTTAGATAGATTGATGGTCAAACCAAAACTCAAGTCCAAAGATTCTTTGGACAAATGGTTGATACATGGTTGGAATCTGTCTACTACTTATAAAAATAGTTTGATTTTTGAAATAAGATTCATGAAATTAATACTTTATACAAAATACATACTATACATAGATCATATTAAATGATTGAAAGATAAGAAGAGTAAAAATAATTATTTTATTTTATTTTTTATAGTTTTGAAGATTGCACAATATTAAATTATAAGAAAATAAGTAATGAGGGAGATTAAATAAATTATTTTTTTAATGTGATTAATTAAGTATACAAAATGTTATTATAAGATAGATAATGATAATATGTATTCTTGAAAGAATCTACAGAATCAAAGAGATTTTTCAAGAAACATAATTATTTGAATGCAATGAATGTATTCAACTTCCTCATCTAATGATAGAAGGTGCAACCTGCTTTAACAGGAAATAACATCTTGATCAAGATCCACAAGATGTGGAGATCAAGATCAAGATCCACTCAAAGTGAAAAGGAGTGGAGTGAACAACTCAACCATTAGGACAGCTAACTAGGCTTAAGTAAGCCATGTGTAAAGCTAGATGATTACAACAACATGTATGATAATTTTTTTTATAAAAATTATCTAAACTTCATTATGATATTGGTGGTATATCTAATTCTTTTATTTATAATATATTGTGCGATTTATAACTTGATTTGTTCTAGTTAGTAGACAATCTCTTTGTCTTTATCATTATTATAATTGAGAGCATCATAACTCAATTTAAAAAAATATGTTAGACCAAAATTTTAAAATTATGTTTTTAATATGATTAAATATGAATATATAAAATATTATTATAATGATGACAATGATAATACATATGATTAACTGATTAAAAACTATTCAAACATCATCATGATTTGGTGGTTTACCTAACTCTTTTATGTGCACTATGTTAATTGATTTGATGTTGATTTATATACAATTTACGTAACTCTTTTATGTACAATATGTTAATTGATTTAAAGTAGATTTATATACAATTTAATTTGTTTTAATTGATAGAGGGTTTTTTTATTTGTCTTTTACAATATGAACAATTCACTTGATAATGATAGAATTTAAAATATATTAGAATTTAGGGTTTGTAGTTTTGCTCAATGTCAGTGTTACATGATACCCACGTTTGGGTGTGTACGTTGCTTTGCCCACCACAATATAGTCTGATAGAGAGCTCCAAAGTCGTTTAGACTGACCTGCTCTTCCTGCAATCGTCAAAACCATTATTAAATTTGTTTCCATTGTAAACACTACAAATTGACAGGAGGCGTTAGAAGCAGTGTAAGACGCACACTTCCATTCAAGTGAATTGAGAACATTGCCACAGACCAGTGAAGCGATTTACAAAAGACTTTGAACAAAGATACTTTTGACCATGAGCAACATTACAAGACGATTACATTATTGGGGTTTGTCGTGAAGAGGAAGGACTCTAGAAGAAGAAATTGTATACTACACGATTTTTCAAGGTCGGAGTTCGTAGCAAAGTGAAGTTGCATGAGAAAGAAAGCAGATCTTCAAATGATCTGATCGAGGATTTGTATATTCCACCACGATCCATAAATATGAAAGGCATAAATATTTAACTCGTCTAGTAGGGTAGTGAGTTAGTGGATAGGACGGCATTCCTGGTTTGGAAGTTGATTATACATATGAATTAAAATTATAGAGTCTAGATTTTATCCATCAACTTGAGTTTTTATTCGATTGATAGATTTACTATATATTTTAGACACATGAGATGAATGAAATATAATGTTTGATATGAGAATGTATTTCTTGTACTAAATATATTGGGTTTGAAAGCCCACAATAATATTAGATTATAACAATATGTATTTAATTCAAACAAGACTTATTTACAATTAAGTGAAAATAATCTTTGACAAATGGATAGATATATTTTTAAAAAAAAGCACCCAAAAAAAAAAAGGAACACAATTTTATAAGCTTTTCATTTAACTCATGATAATCCAATGAAATTATTTTATTTCATGTATGAAAAAATAAGTCAAACATTTGAGAGAAATTTACATTGATCAATAAAACCCACATGTTATCTATAGACACACAAAATAATATAAATGTGCATTGTTTTGCTAATAAGGCTACAAATGTATGTTCCTACATATGATTTATTAACATCTTAAGGTATTGTTACAAATAGTTGAAATATAGCATTTTCTAACTTCGACACAAAGATCTTAATAATTGGATACTACAACATGCATCTCTTCTACTCCAGATAAGATCTTACATATTAGAAGTTCTAAGAAGTCTCTCCCCATTCAAATACAAAATTTCACTATTAATACCACATTTCATACAATCACTTATCTAATTTATTTTAACGAATTTGATTTACAAATTTTTAAAAATACTTTTTGAACCAACCATCTTATAATCTTTAACTCTAGATAACAAATTTATGTGTCCCATCACAATTTTACCTCTACACTTAAAACAAAAAAAATTATCCCCTTCACAATCAAACATGCACGTCCCCTACCCCATTTCGAAAAGAGAAAAAACAAATAACAGTCATACCCAGCTCATAAAAGCTACCAAATATTCAACTCACTCACTACCACAGTGCCATCTACTAGTCCACCGCTTCTTTAAATACGGCAATTCAACATGCAGTATTGAAAAAGCCAGGGTTTCTCAAGACCTCCGACTTCCTCTCCGACTTTAAAGATAGCATTTCAACGATTGAAGAACATTTCCTCATCGTCATTCTCGATTTCGCCAACTTCAAAGCCTATCTTAATTATCCTTCAAATATTTCAGCCGCAGATGTTCTTATCAAGCAAAAGAAAAGAATAAAATGATTTGGAACTATGTACAGTTGGTCATATATAAAACATTGTGAGTTATAATTTTCTTATATAAAACAAATGAATGGGACCATCTGAAAAGTTAAAAACTCTCCAGAGTTCTTGCATGGGTGGAGGGCGATGAATATAGTCATGGCATTCAACGTGCTATTTTGAAGGTGACGTAATAGGAGAGGTTGGTATAACTCATTGTCATAGGAAAACAAGAACACGCGTAGCATGGCATCAAATCAAAGCAGCTAGCACGCAACACAAGACCAGTATTATTTATCCTAGCATGGTATTACACATTTTTACCGTCGTCCGACAATTTCTCAGTAATTAGACAAGTTTATCATCGTCCAACAATTTTCCAGCGTGACATGAATGCTTGAGAGTCAATTCTGGGCTGGAAAGCGCACAGGTATAGCGAATCGAATAAATATCAAAGGGCTCGAGTCAAAATGAATCATTTGGTTTGGGTAAAACAGGACTATCGACATTTCCTTTCAAATCATCCAGCTTCAATGTCACATAAATTTGAAAGATCGAAAATATTTTTCTTGAAATCTGTTCAAAATGGTAATAGCACACTACAATATAATATTTTTAGTGGGTTAGAATCTATACATTATATGTTTTCCACAAACTTTTAATATTGTCTAGATTTTAAATAACAATGTAGTGTCTTCTTACTATTTAGTTATAGTTAAATCTTAACCTTTGAAAATAGTATGTTAAAATGTGCATATATATCATTAGGTATTTGAGTTAAAATTGTTGGTTCTTTATTGATCATCGATCAATCAAGTGATTTGAATCTATTTTGAATAGTTGAATTACTAGGATTATGTCCTGGGTCTGTAGCAATTGTCAAAGTATTGCAAAAGTCAGTAATTGTTATAAAACTTGACATTTGTTATAATAATATATCATTGCTATTGATGATTTTCCTTACTATTGAAGATGAAAGTAATGGTTGTTGAAGTTGAGAGGCTATTGTAGAAATCATTAGATTGTTATTGAGGATGGCGATTAGATGTTGAAGTCATTTAAGCTTGCTACAAAAGTTGTCACTATGTTGTTGGGCTTTTGGTAACTAGTTGATGAAAGATTTGGTTGTGATTTTAGCTTGATGTTCTTGAAGTTGACAAGAGGTTGCTAAAGTGCTTGATTTTTAGTAGACTGCATGATTTTTTCTTTTAGTGATAGATTGGAAAACCACTAGATATGTAGGAAATTATGCAATTACAAACATTTACATTAGACTCCAAATGCACTATGGAGGTAGGTGTGCATGGTGGAAAATTATTTGAAAATATTTATTGGAGACATTAAGTTTGAAGGTAGAATAAAAGGGATAATTTGATGAAAAATTAGTTATGAATTCAAATGTTGCTATTCTAGGATTTTCTATCTCTCATTGTGGTAGAGAGTGGAATTTAAAGAAAAAAATACAAGGATAATATGTTTTACTTGAAGCATGACCATCATTGAGTCTTGGGTCAATCAATTGTTTTATAGACACAAAGATGCAGAAAGGAAGACCTTCCAAGTTTCTTAGTTAGATTATCATACAGGGGAGTAATGACACTACATGTGTAGGACTACTTAAGAGAGGTTGATGTAACCATACAAATAGGAGGATTAGCTAATCCTAGAATTGAACCATGATGTTATATGTATAGTGTTAGTTCATGTATTACTTCATTGACCTAGTGAGTTGTTACATGGTATTTGATAGAGGTTGATAAAGCTAGAAACATTGATTAGTTGTGGATGCCATGAATGACCCAACTATAGAAAAGGGGGATTTGCTACTCATGATTTCTCTTCACTCAAAGAGCCTCATAGGGCTGACTTCCCTAAACCACCTCAAGGAGCAACAATGAGATTTCTATAATCAGAAAGAGCAGGTCATAGAGATTATCTGGAAAAACTGACAAGCTCTCAACCAAAGCACATCAACACTTAGTATAGATGACAACGTGGCACACTGGCATCCTAGAGGCATGTTGGTGTCTTGTATGGACCAGAGGGAAATTTTATCATAGAGGGTGGCTAAGTGACTACTAGAAATCTGATTACTGATAACTTCTAGAGTGTAAGAAAATGACAGAAAGTGATAAAGTTGAAAGAAAGTAAAGTATAAGTGATAAAACTAAAGAAAAGAAGTGGAAAGGAAATGCTTACAACCGTGAAAGTGATGAAGCCTCTAGCAAGAGAGTGTCTTCAATACCTACACATAAGAGAGAAATTATTTGAGATGTGTCGCCAAAAAGTGTAGCCTTTGACACCTTTTCACTCATTTGGGCCTTTTCCCTTAGATTTTGGCCTTGTTTTGCCTTGATCTAGCCTTGAACGCTTGTAAATCAATAATAGCAAAATAATGTTCTTAAAAAGGTGTTATGAAGTTTTGTAACACACCTTCCCACTTTTCTAAGAGCCTTTCAACACAATTCACCTAAATAACCCTTTTTTTACCACTTTTCAAGTCTTGTGCCAAAATGTTGTAAAGTGTTATAATGCATTTTCACATTTTCTTAGGCTTGTTATCACTAATTCAACCCTTTTTAATGTTAAATTGATCCCTTAATGTACTTTTAGGCTCAAATTAAGTGTGTTTTGGGAGGCAATCTTGATAATCATCATTTAACACAATTTAATTCCCAACCACCACTTGAATTTTTCCATGTGGACTAGCTCACCACCTTGGGTGACCTAGTCCCTTTTGGCATAAAATTAAAAATTAAAATAAAAACCTAATGGGAATTTACCTCCAAAACCCTAAGGTCAACCTATCATGTGACATTTTTAGGAAATTAGGGCATATCTTGTATAAATAAGGGTTTTCACCTTTATTTCACCCCCCTAAGACCATTTTTCATTTTCACAGGCACTCTTGCACTCAAGCTTCTCAAGCAAGCAATCAATCACGAGGCATCTTAAGAAACCTCCATTGGAGTTGGTTCTTGCATGTTGTAGACTTCAACAATAAAATTTTTGGTGAGTGTTTACATTGATTAATCATTCAATCATCTTTCCTTTCATTATTTCTCATTTGGGTTTAGTTACCATCAAAGGGGTTCTACATAGGCAAACCCCTATTCCCTAACCCCAACATTTTATTTGTCTTTGCATGTGCTTTGCAGGTTGTATTTAGATTTGGAAAGGAATAAAGTATTGAAAAGGGTAAAATCATTCCATTCAAGTCAACTCAAGTCATTTAACCCTAGGTGGGAAAAAATGACAACTTGCAGGTCATTTTCTAAAGATTCGAACACGAGCATCTACATAAAAGGAAAGTCCAAGTGGGGACCCACATAATTAGACCTTCAAAATCTCAAAAGTATTAGGAGGACTAGGTCACCATCATCGGTGACCTTGTCCCTGTACTAGGCCTAAAAAAGGGTTTTTGACATTTCTGGATACCCTTTTTCCCGAAACCTAGTTTGACAAAGTTTCTTGATAGAAGGACTAGGTCGCCCATTCTGGCGTAACTGTCCCTTTGTAGATTTATAGTAAGTTTCAGAACATTTTGGGGCTCCTCTTCTCCAAATTTCATTTCATACATGCACCGTATCTCTACTTTTTAATTTCCTTTTAGCTTACATACATTTAGCTCATTTAGTTAGCTTGCATAATTTAGTTCATATTTTCTTTCATTTACATTTCATAGCTAGTTTAGTTTCATTTCATTTCCAGATTTAGCCACACTCCTCACACAAATCACAACCTTACTCAACCCATACCCCTTTTAATGCAATCACCAAAAAGAGCATATCACCAAGGTGAAAGAGTGACATTCCTAAACCAAGTGCTCCTAGGTGAAAAACCCTAGTGGTAAGGAGTACTATCTCTCAAGAGCACATTTGCTCTTCCTAAAACCTACTCTTTGGTATTGATAGGGTATTATTCTCTACCCTACTCAGAGGTCACTCCTAAGACCCCTATCTCCTTATAGAACTCTCCACCAATTTCAAAAATTCACCTTTGCTCTCAAATCACCATGAGCTCCCATGGGCTCAATTTTGCTACAAAGTTCCCAAACCATTCTTGGGACTAGGAATAGACCTTCCTAATACTCCTTGTTTGGTTTTGCTCCATTCTGATCCATCTTGGTGTATCCCTTCTTCATTTGGCTATTGAATTCAAGAAACTTAGTTTTTAGGCCTTGTAACCTTTTTGGTCAATTAGGCCTCCAAAACCCGGTGTTCTTGGAATAACTCCTAAATTCCTTAACAAACCCCCAAAATCTTTAGGGATTCCTTCTCTAGACCTCCTAGGCTCCAATATTTTCTAGGTTTTAGCCCCCCTTAGTGTTCGTACATAGGCCTATCACCAAACCACTATTTTCAAGGGTTTCTAGGGTATGTAACATAGTTCGGTTTATTTTAACTTAATTGAGGGCTCTAATGGCCTCCTTTGCTCTTCTCACTGCATACAGACATCCAAGACACATAACCCTACACCTCTACACCACAGATTGGCACAAACCAATCCATTTAGCAAGTCTTCTTGTTGCTGTTTTGTCCAAGCAACTAGCCAGAATGCCTCTACACTCGCTTAGAGATTGATGGTTACATCAAATCCCCTGCTCAGAAATACTCCAAAAGCTATATTTACACTATGTACATAGTCCCCTACTGGATTCCAAGTGGCCATGAAAGCTTTGCCATGGGAAGTCAAGTGGAGATCATTGTTTACAAAATTGTCCGTGAACCGGGCAATGAAACCAAGAACCAGAAGAACTTGTAAAACATTAACCAGACGAAATAAATGACTAAACCAATGCTACACAAGGTAGGAATACATCACAAATGAAAGACTCAAAGCATAATTTCAGTCCTTTCAATCCATTAATTGACTAGATGAAGGCTCTGTCACAGAAATCCAAACAAGCTTGCTCTTTTCCAAGTCACAATCTCTTCTTCCCAAATCTCAGTCCATACAATAGCTTCCAAACATGTCATATTAGGGTTTTTCTAACCTTATATACCTTATTCCCACATGTTAGGACCCTTAGGTTGGGCTTAGAACATCATTAATGCCATTTTCAAACTTTTAGGACAAATTGCCAAGACAACATTGTCAAGATTTGCCTAGTCTCCTCATTAAGACTTCCCCAAACCTCAAGCTCTAACCTAACATAACTTTTCCACAACACACACATCATTTCAACCTTGGGACTTTATAACCTAGTCCTTATTACCTTGGTGGTTGGCTAGAACCACCTACAAGCCAAAATTTTCAGAGATCTCTCCGAAAGATGTTAAGGTGCTCCTACACCATTCTCCCCCTGCAACAAAGAAGTTAAGGAACCTATGGTGTTAAGAACATCTCACTAATACCATGCTTTTTGAAATCACTCTCTTCTATCCAAGTAGCCTTTGACTCTGTTTGGTGTCTCCACTTCACTAGGTGCTCCATGTATGTCTTGTTCCTAGTCTTCTTCTTCACCCTTGAATCAAGAATCTTGTCAACCTATGGTCTGATCGGATCAGGTACCTTGAGTCCTTCCACATCCTTACTCACCTCAACACTATACTGTTCCTCATCCATTTCTAGTCCTTTATACTTCACCAAGTCCTTCACATTGAAGATAGGCGAAATGGACATCTCCTTGGGTAACTCCACCTTGTATGCATTTGATCCATACTTATCCAACACTTTACATGGCCCTATCCTTTTCATCTGCAGCTTACTTGGTATGTCTTTTTGTAGTCTTTCCTTGTTCAAGTATACCATCACCAAATCACCTATTTCAAATTGTAGATCTCTCTTCCCTTCATCTCTTTTAGCCTTCAACTTCTGGTTAGCCTCCATTAATGTCTTCTTTACCTGCTCATGAACCTCTCTCATTGACTGAGAAAAATCATCAGCATGTCCATTGATTCCTTCATAACCTTTTAGGTCTCTCAGCTCAAGTACACCTCTTGGATGTAACCCATATAAAATTTCAAATTTACTCTTACCAGTAGTCCTATTTGTGCTATCATTGTAGGCAAATTCTACTTGTGAAATGACTTGTTCCCATCCTTGTCCATACTCCATAGTTAGACACCTCAATAAGTTACCAAGTACCCTATTTATCACCTCTGTCTATCCATCCATTTGAGGATGATATGTTGAACTATGAGACAAGTTGGTTCCTAACCTCCTCCAAAGAGTTTTCCAAAAATGTTCCATAAACTTCACATCTTTGTCTGCAACTATGCTCTTTGGCAACCCATGTATCCTTACTACCTCTTTGAAGAACAGATGGGCAATGTGACTAGCATCATGTGTTGTTTTGCATGGGATGAAATGGCTCATCTTGCTGAATCTGTCCACTACCACAAACACACTGTCAAAACCAGTCGATGTCCTGGGTAGCCCTACTATGAAATCCATACTTATGCACTCCCATGGTCTATTTGGGATGGATAATGGTTGGTAAAGACCTGCATTTGTCAATGTTCCCTTTTCCTTTTGACACACTCCACATTGCTCCACATACCTTCTTACATCTCTTTGCATCTCAGGCCACCAATAGAACCTCTCCACTAAGTCTAGGGTCTTGTTCAATCCAAAGTGTCCACTCAAATTGCCATTGTGATTTTCTTGGATAAGATTCTCCCTCATGGAACCTCTTGGAACACATAATTGTTTCCCTCTAAACAATAGACCATTCTGCATAGTATAATCTGTATATTCACTATGAAAATGGTTTTCAAAATCAGTACATCCCTTGTAGATCACTGAGAAATAAGAATCTCCTTCATATAGTTCTTTGAATCCTTCAACCCTTGTGCTTTGTAGCTGTATCTCTTGAATGGTAAGCAATCTCCTACTAAGGGCATCTGCAACCCTGTTTTTAAGAGCTTGTACTAAAGCATACAGCTCTAAGTCATAGGATGAGTACCTAGACTTTGCTTCATTTAGCCTTTCACTAAAGAATGCCACTAGCTTGCCTTCTTGGCTTAGGACTGCACCCACTGCTATGTTGCTTGCATCACATTCCACTATGAATGGTTTGTCAAAACTTGGTAAAACTAGGATTGGTTGGGTAGCTATCTCTCTCTTCAATCTTTCAAATCCTTCATTGGCTTCTTTGGTCCACACACACATTGTTTTTATTCCTCCTTTGATGGTGTCAAGGACCGGTGCACAGATTTCACTAAACCTTCTAACAAACTTCCTATAGAATTGTGCTAATCCATGGAAACTCCTAACTTCAGTCCCTATCTTGGGAGTAGGCCAACTGAGAATGGCTTCAACCTTACTCTTGTCCATCTTCAAGGTCCCTTGAGATACTACAAATCCTAGGTAGACTAGCTCTTGCTTCATAAACTCACTCTTCTCAAGATTTATGGTGAGCTTCTCGTCTTGAAGTTTCTTCAACACAAGTTCTAGGTGCTTCATATGTTCTTCTTTTGTTTTTCTAAAGATGAGGATATCATCTAAGTAGATTACCACAAATACTCCTATATAGTCCTTCAAGACCTCATTCATCACCCTCATAAAATTTCTAGGTGCATTTGTAAGCCCGAATGGCATTACTAACCACTCATATAACCCCTTTGTGGTTTTAAAAGCTGATTTCCATTCATATCCCTCTTTCATCCTAATCTGATAGTAGCCACTTTTCAAATCAATCTTGGAGTAGTACTTAGCACCCCCTAAACAATCCATTAAGTCTTATATCCTAGGAATAGGAAACCTATATCTAATGGTTATCCTATTTATGGCCCTAGAATCAGTGCACATTCTCCACTTATCTCCCTTCTTAGGTGCCAACACCACTAGAACAACACATGGGATTATGCTTTTCCTAATCAACCCTTGGTCCAAAAGCTCCTGAACTTGCCTTGCTATATTGTTGTTCTGCTCTGGTGTCATCTTGTATGCAGCCTTGTTAGGCAATGTTGCTCCTGGCACAAAGTCTATTTGATGACTGATTGCCCTCTTAGGTGGTAGTGTAGCTGGTGTGCCTTCACAAATGATATCCCTGAACTGGTCCAACAGTTGCTTCACTTCTGTTGTCATAGGTAGCCGACTAGGTGACTCCTCCTCCTTTGGCTTCAACATGATTGCATAGACAACTCCTTCTTCCTCCTTCATGTATTTTAGGAATTCCTTTCCACTCATCAAAAGTGCACTAGATTCTAACTTCTCCACTATGCCTTCTTCTATCAAAGACTAGATTTTGTAAGTCACTCCATCCTTCTTGAATGAATACTTGTTCTCCTTGCCATGGTGTACTGCCTCCCTATCATATTGCCATGGTTTTCCAAGCAACATATGGCATGCATCCATTGGTAACACATCACATAGTATCCTATCTTGATACTTCCCTATAGAAAACTCGACCCATACTTGTTCATTGACCAATATATTTTGCCCCTTATTCAACCAAGTAACCTTGTAAGGACACACATGGGGTATCTTGATGAGGTTCAAATTTTGTACTACCTCCTCTGATATGACATTATTAGTAGATCCTGAGTCAATGATGACCTTGCAGACCTTACCTAGTATCTTTCACTTGACTCTAAAAAGATCTCTCCTTTGTTTGTGTTAATCCTCGATAGGTGCTTTGATCTTGATCCTCCTCAACATGAGACTCTCTCCTTTCTCCGAATCTAAACTCACCTCTGAGTGCTTGGAATAGTCCTCTTCTTGGACATAAGTAATCTTCTTCCCACCTTGTGGAGATGCTGGCTTGTCAAGACACCTATAAGCCAGATGACCCAACTGTCCACAATTGTAACACTTCATGGAAGCAAAATGAGAACTTCTCCCAAATCCTCCTAATCTGCCTCTTCCACCGTTGATAGAGCTTCTACCTCTGTATCCCCCTCTACTATTTGTCTCCTGGAATTGTTCACCCACCTTAGAATCTCATTGGCTTCTATTCTCATTGCTCCTTCCACCAAAACCTCCTCTATGTCCACCTCTAGGGTCGCTGCCTCTTCCTTTACCCCTGGTATTAGAATCTTCTTTCTTTTTTAGTTTCTCTTCCACTTTAATAGCCATCTGATAGCAGCTATGGAGGGTAGTAAGTGTGAAGAGACTCAACTCCTCTTGTATGTTCCATCTAAGGCCATTCAGATACCTAGCAACCTTAATGCTTTCAGTTTCTTGCACTCTAGACCTAAGGCTTAGCTTTTGGAACTCTTCTGTGTAGGCAGCTACATCTATTTCTCTTTGTCTAATATTTTGCCTCTTCTTATGCAATTGGATGTCATAGTCCTCAGGTAGATAGTTTTCCTTTACTTTAGCCACCATTGTTTTTCAATTTCCTATTGGCTTCTTGCCTTCCTTCTCTCTTTCTTCTTGCAAGATTTTCCACCAAACTAATTCTTGTCCTCTTAACCTTGATTTGGTTATCTTCACCTTTTGTGCTTCTGTAACCCCATCACATTCAAAGTGATTTTCCATTCCCTCAATCCATTCCATAACTAACTTTGCATCCATTCTTCCTATGAAAACAGGGATGCCTTCTAGTGCCTTGCACTTAATGCCTTCAATGCTTTGAGGAAGGGTTCCTTTGCTAATGGAGGGCCTAGTTCTGGTTCTATCTCTTCCTCAGCTTGGTCCTTACCCTTGTCTTTAACCCCTACTAACTACACTTCCATCTTCCTTGCAATCTCTGTAACCTCTTCTAGTTTGTGCTTCATCTCCTCCACAACTTATTCAAGTCATCTATTCTTTTCTTGTTGCTCTATCAAATATCTTGCCAATTCTGCATTGGTCACCATGGTGCTTTCTCCTATGGATTCACTTCTCTCTGACATTCACTTCTCAATTCCCAAGCCTTTTTTATGGCTCTGATACCAATTTGGTGAGGAGTACTATCTCTCAAGAGAAAATTTTCTCTTCCTAAGACCTACTCTTTGGTCTTGCTAGGGTATTCTTCTCTACCCTACTCATAGGTCACTCCTAAGACCCCTATCTCCTTATAGAACTCTCCACCAATTTCAAAAATTCACCTTTGCTCTCAAATCACCATGAGCTCCCATGGGCTCAATTTTGCTACAAAGTTCCCAAACCTTTCTTGGGACTAGGAATAGACCTTCCTACTACTCCTTGTTTTGTTTTGCTCCATTCTGATCCATCTTGGTGTATCCCTTCTTCATTTGGCTATTGAATTCAAGAAACTTAGTTTTTAGGCCTTGTAGCCTTTTTGGTCAATTAGGCCTCCAAAACCCGGTGTTCTTGGAATAACTCCTAAATTCCTTAAAAAACCCCCAAAATCTTTAGGGATTCCTTCTCTAGACCTCCTAGGCTCCAATATTTTCTAGGTTTTAGCCCCCCTTAGTGTTCGTACATAGGACTATCACCAAACCCCTATTTTTAAGGGTTTCTAGGGTATGTAACACAGTCCAGTTTGTTTCAACTTAATTAAGGGCTCTAATGGCCTCCTCTGCTCTTCTCACTGCATACACACGTCCAAGACACATACCCCTACACCTTCACACCATGGATTGGCACAAACCAATCCATTTAGCAAGTCTTCTTGCTGCTATTTTGTCCAAGCAACTAGCTAGACTGCCTCTGCACTCGCCTAAAGCTTGATGGTTACATCAACTCCCCTACACAAAAAGACTCCAAAATCTATATTTACACTATGTACACAGCCCCCTACTTGATTCCAAATGGCCATGGAAGATTTTCCATGGGAATTCAAGTGGGGATCATTGTTTACAAAACTGTCCTTGAACGGGGCAGTGAAACCAAGAACCAAAAGAACTTGCAAAACCTTAACGAATCGAACTAAATGACTAAACCAATGCTACACAAGGTAGGAATACATCACAAATGAAAGAATCAAAGCATAAGTCTAGTCCTTTCAATCCATTAATTTACTAGATGAAGGCTCTGTCACAAAAATCCAAACAAGCTTGCTCATTTCCAAGTCACAATCTCTTCTTCCCAAATCTCAGTCCGTACAATAGCTTCCCCACATGTCATATTAGGGTTTTTCTAACCTTATATACCTTATTCCAACATGTTAGGACCCTTAGGTTGGGCTTAGAACATCATTAATGCCATTTTCAAACTTTTAGGACAAATTGCCAAGACAACATTGTCAAGATTTGCCTAGTCTCCTCATTAAGACTTCCCCAAACCTCAAGGCTCTAAACTAACCTAACTTTGCCACAAAACACACATCAATTCAACCTTGGGACTTTATAACCTAGTCCTTATTACCTTGGTGGTTGGCTAGAACCACCTACAAGCCAAAATTTGCAAAGATCTCTCCAAAAGACCTTAAGGTGCTCCTGCACCACCTAGGGGCCTAGTAAGGGGAATCCTCTTTACCTTCGTAGCATTTAACATTTTTGGTGGTTCATTTTGGTGAACCCAACCATAGAAAACTTGCAATATTATTATTTTTCATTTCATCTTAGGCAAAAGCTTGCATTGCATTAATATGTTTGTGTTGTTGGCATCCTAAGGATAATAAAAAATTGCATTAGTGTAAAGTTCATGTTAGATTGCACTTTACATTGCATTTTTCATTACAAAAATACAAAACAAATTTCATTTAAATTCTATTTTTATATCAAAAAGGAATAAACATCATAAAACATAGACAAAATTTCATAAAATTATCAAAAACAACACTACTGGGACTATGTTGCCACACTAGGCGACCTAGTCCTCTTGCACCAGTCACTTTGTAATTTTTACAATTGTTAATGAATTTATTTCATTTTAATTGTTTAGTTCTACATTTATGTTTTCTTGTTCAGAATTGTAGTTATCAACACTTTAGTCTCTTTTGTTTACATTGCATTAGCATCCACCCCACCCTTAGGAAAATTTGCATGAATATTTAGTTTTCTTTTGTTGATAATGATGTGAGATGAAGCTCTAGACTCATGGAATCTAATGAAAACACTATTGTTGTAGATCTTGGGATCTCTCAAGATTCTAATCCTAGTATCGACAATAGTACACTAGGCTTAGAGACCATCCTTAGCAACTCCTTGCAACTAAGAGACACATATGGTGACAAAAAAATTGATGACCTCCCAAATGACAAGCTATTTCAGATCCATGTTGATTTAGCTGACCTTGAACATGAACTAAGCCTTGAGAATGTATCTACCACTACCATCCCTTCCATAGAGAATCTTCACCGCCTGCTAGATTGCGATGATGGCCTAGGTGTTATGAATAGTATAGAAGAAATATACCAAAAACATGCCTCTTCCACACCTAGGTTATCTCACTCACCCACACCTATTGTTGGCCAAGGAGGACCTTCCACTCCTCCCCCCTCAACCATAGCTTCCATCCCCACTTATGCATCTCCTAATGTGACAACAACCATGCAACAGATTAGTAATGTGGTACCTTCCCTCGATATTCCTACTAGTGTTCCTACTTCTCTTATGGAATAACATCCCTTAACTCCTTATGCCATACCTACCATTAGCATCCCATTCACTTCCCCTTCCACTACATTCACCCCATCACCACTTTCCCTTCCACCTCATAACACTTACATCAATCCCCTTATCACACAACTTTTTCACACCATCACCTCCATGCAACAAAAAATCTCCACTATCAACCAAATCCAACATGGTTCACCTAATCACTATGTTCCTAGCAATCCATTATCCCTAGATATCCTATGCACCCCACTGCCATAGGGAATATAAATTCCTAGCTTTGAGAAGTACAGAGGGAAGGGTGACCCTTCTAATCATGTTAATGCTTATTATTGCCTTATGTAGTGACTTTTGTCTTGATGAAAAGTCGCTAGCTAAACTATTTTCTAGGACCCTCAAAGATGCCGCCTTGGACTAGTTTTCATCCTTACCAAACAATTACATTAGTTCCTTCAATGAGCTTGTGGATGCCTTCATCAACCACTTCCAAGTTCACATGACCCCCAAGAAAACCTTGGCTGATCTCATGAGATGCAAGCAAGACACTAACGAGAAGATAACCGAATTTATCTCTCATTATCAAGCACTTTCTACCTTAATTGATGTCAATATCCTTGACACACATCTGCAAAAGATGTTCACTGAAAACCTATTAACACCTCTCCAAGACAAGCTCACCCTCATGAAATTCCCTTCGTTCATGCACTTTTGCCAAACACTCTATGATTATCATAACTCCACTAGTAGTTGTGATATGCAATCTACTTCTAGTAGAGTTGAGAATTCTAACACTTCCACCCAATCCAACTCTCAAGCATTCTGAAAACCAAACAAAGCATTTTTATAATTTAACCCTATGTCCCAAACCCCTCCACCCATCAATAACCAAGTGGTCACTATCCGATATGTCATTCCCTTCAATTATGGAGATCCTAAATGCACCTTCACGCCTTTACCTGATACCCTTCATAACACCATGAATAAATTACTCCAACAACAAATGATATCATTACCTCATGTCCATGAACCCAATCCCAATAAGCCATTACCTCCATCCTATAACTCCACTGCTTATTGCTATTTTCATCAACATAATGGACATGATACTGAAAAATTCAAGCATCTCAAGCACCTTGTGAAATACCTAATTGACTCGGGTCATCTATCTGTTGTTGGTACCAATGTTAAAAGAAATAAGTCCATGGCAGCCCCCAACCAAAACTTACAGATTTTTACCAACCCTATGCCTAAACACAATGTTAAATTTGTCAAAGTTGGTGAAACTTCACAAACTGATGTTATGAATGTTGACACATAACATGCACATTCTAATCCTCTTTTGAATGCCACCCATATCAACCCTATGGATGAGATGGTGGGTGGGATAGATGTCATCCATCCTAAGGGCCAAACCAAAACATCTTCTGATAGTACTTTTACATCTCAAGATTTTCTCAAAAACCTTCATGATGGTCCTCTCTACATAGCCAGTAGAATATATGATAAACCCACTAACGGGATACTCATAAATCCCACCTATGGTGAGAATGTGATCATCGAAGAGTTTTTGGTATTACATGACATTGCTCAAGATGTTTACAATAGACCGGTTGCATGGATCAAAACACATAATGGTTTCACATGCCCTATGATTAGATCGATCACTCTCCCATTACAGATAGGTCCTAAGACATTGGATGTGACATTCTCTATCATTCCATAATAGGACCAATTTTTCTTGAGACTAGGCCACCTGTGGCTTCGTTCAATGAAAGTGGTCCCATTTGTTATTCACAAATGTGTGAATGGTTTCAATCCTTTATCCTCCAAAGGCAACTTTTCTTTGGAAGCCTTTTGGCTTGAGCCCATGAAACTCATCACCTCTAGATGAGATTTATTCTTTATTGCATATTAGAAGTTTAAAGAAAAAAAAATATTTGATCTATCTCTTGAAACATACCCACTTCTACCTTGGAATCACCTATCCTTGATGAAGCTATGTTGCAACCTAAATCTGACATACCTAATCAGCCCACAACTGAAACCTTCTCCACATCATCCAAGAGACCTCAAGGTCATGATAGCAATTCTATCCTCCCCCTCACATCAAATAAGTGTATAAAGCTAAGGATAAAGTGGATGAGCCACCTGAAGTTCCCCCCGTTCCTCCCCTTCAGAATGATCGATAACCTATGGTGGACCAGCTCGCTCCTTCCCTGATACCACTTGACAAAAGAACAAAAAGGAATAAAGAAGCTAGAGAACGTAGGCTTTGTTGTCATGATCTTTCTCACTAATCACAAGATGAATCAAACAATGAAAATCCTAATCCACCTTTACCTGACATAGTGCCTGAGAACCTTCTCCCCCACCATTGCAGCCTGATCCTATACCTCTATCACCACCACTCCTGCATGCCACCATTGAAATTTCCATTAGACCTACCATTGTCATCAATCTAGATGATGATGATGAGAATGATAAGATAGATAAAGAGGTACACCAAAATTTGAATTAATTATTCTCCTCTTCCATGAGCATACATGACAATTCTCGTAGGACAAGCATTGACCTTGACGCTAGTTCGGCCATTGTTGTTGTCCTACTCGCTAGTCGCCCACCTAAATTCTATACTAAGCAAGATTGGGAGATGAATGAATTGCTTGCTGAGTGATGCACATGTGCCTTACTAGTCTTTTATTTTTTTTAATTTTTATGTGACATTTTTTCCTCGTATTGTCATGTTCGATGGTCCCTCTCTTTATGACAATTATTCTATATGTATCTTCATTCTTCTCTATGTCATGCAATCTTTGCACTTTTTGTTTTCTTTTTGCCTTCCATTTGGGGATGATGCAAGGCATTGAGACCGCAATGTCTCCTTCATGTTGACCCAAAAGGAACCCCTTCCTTTTTCTTTTTCTCTTTTTTAGCCTTCCATTTGGGGATGATGCAAGGCATTGAAACTACAATGTCTCCTTCATGTTGACCCAAATGGACCCCTCTTTTCATTTTTATTTTGTTTTTTTTTTCCTTCCATTTGAGGATGATGCAAGGCATTGAGAACGTAATGTATCCTTCATGTTGACTCAAAAACATGGCTCTTTTTCTTTGTCTATTCTTTTTTCTTTTGTTGTCCTTTTAGGGACGATGCAAAATGTCAAGACAACCTATGTGTCTTCCATGTTAACCCAAAATGACTCTTTCTTTTTCATAATTAAATTTTTCTCTCTATGTGTTATTCTTCCAGTTCTATGTATTTTGGGAGATGATGAGAGTTGTGAGCTCTCTACGCAAAACACTGCAGCAACGAACATACTGGCCCCAAATCCATAAATCCCTTATGTGTTTGTGGTTTTTCATTTTGAGGGAAACCCCCCTTTTCTCTTTTCTCTTCCCTTTTCCTTTACATGATGAAGCCTTTCCTCGACACCTAACACTTGATATAGGGTTTTCCAAGTAGGCTCTCATGTCCTTTTCTTTCTTTCTGCCTTTTTCCTTTCTCTACTTTAAAGCAATTGCTCACAAAAGGGTGTGTAGCAATTCCTTTAAATTGGGCGCATACATTGGCATTATTTATCTTGCATTTGCATTTTTTTTTCCTTGGTTCTTAGTGTAACCTTATCACTTCATATGATGTGTCTCTCACTTTGTGGATGACATTGGGTGTAATGTCCTTCGTGAAAGTGACCTGTCTTAGCATATTACATTCCTCTTAGTGGCCTAATGCGACACATTGCATCCCCTAAGTTGTGAATATTCTATCCTTCGATTGGTCCTCTCTTGGAGACATTGGACACAATGTTCCTTAAGTTAAAGACCTCACATAAACTAAATAAGACTCCTCAGAACACTCTTTTAACATTTTCGCATTTTAAATTATGCATTGTTACATATTTTTACATTGTGCATACAAGGCCACCTTTCATAACACAACTTGCATGCCTATGGTGTCATCTTGCACTTGTTCATGATTTCTAAGCATCCAAGGCTTATCAAAGTTATTAGGAGGTATAACTTTGGTATGGTTGAGTGAGAATCCCAACTAGCGGCATGAATTTTGCCATAGAAACCTTTTACGTGTGTCAGTGCATGCCAACCAGGCATATGTATCTCACCTTTATTGGGCCTTCTTACATAGTGGACAATCTAAACTCTCATTTCCCTAAGTGAGTACACTTTCCTTTTGGACAAACAACCTAGATCTAATCCACAACTAGATGGACAAACAGTCAAATCTTGATCCAAATCTTTCCCTCTCTCCACTCTTTCACATCACTCCTTGTGTGATCTTTCATGCTTATGTTCGGTTTTCCATGGGATCTTGATCTTAGGGGCTTGATCATCCCTCTTGATTATAGTCATCCCACCATACTAGCATGAATACATCAGATCCCTCTCGACATGCATGATTCAGCTACTTTAGTGTGATTTTGAAGCAACTTCATTCTCTCACTAAAGTGGGGGCTAAATGTGTCACCAAAAAGTGTAGCCTTTGACACTTTTTCACCCATTTGGGCCTTTTCCCTTGGATTTTGGCCTTGTTTTTCCTTGATCTATCCTTAAACACTTGCAAATCAACAATAACATAATGGTGTTTTACAAAGGTGTTGTGAAGTGTTTTAACACACCTTCCCACTTTTTGAAGACCCTTTCAACACAATTCACCTAAATAACCCCTTTCTACCCCTTTTCAATCCTTGTTGAAAAATGTTGTAAAGTGTTATAATGCAATTTCATATTTTCTTAGGCTTTTATCACTAATTAACCCCATTTTTACTATTAAATTGGTCCCTTAATGTACTTTTAGGCCCAACTTAAGTGTGTTTTAGGAGGCAATCTTGATAATCATCATTTAACACCATTTAATTCCCGACCACTACTTGAATTTGTCCAAGTGGACTAGGTTGTCACCTTGGGTGACCTAGTCCCTTCTGGCATACAGTTCAAAATTAAAAGAAAAATATAATGGGAATTTTCCTCCAAAACTCTAAGGTCGGCCTATCATGTGACATTTTCAGAAAATTAGTGCATATCTTGTATAAATAATGGTTTTCACCTTCATTTCACCCCCGCTAAGATAATTTTTCATCTTCACAAGCACTCTTGCACTCAAGCTTCTCAAGCAAGCAATCAAGCACAAGAAATCTCAAGCAACCTCCATTGGAGTTGGCTCTTGCATGTTGTAGACATCAGCAACCAAAGGTTTGGTGAGTGTTTACATTGATTCATCATTCAATCATCTTTCCTTTCATTTTTTCTCATTTGTGTTTCCTTAAAATGAAAAGATAAATGAAAAGCTTTTGGGTCAACATGGAATAGACCTAAATGTCTCAATGCCTTGTGTCATCCCCAAAAGGAAAGCATAAGATAAATGAAAATATAACTATTTACGAAATAGAGAATAATATAGGTATAAATAGAGGAATACACAAAGAGAGAGGTACATCAAAAATAATAGTACAGGGAGATCACATTACACACATGCAATCACACAAAGAACATGCAAAAGAAAACAAAGTGAAAGAATAGTAAGGCACATGCAGTCAACCTATTAGCAGGTTGTCTACATCCCAATCTCAAGTTCATCATATATGGAAGGAAAACAACTAGCCAAAGGGACAATAGAAAGTACTAAAGTAGGGTCATCACCAAGTTCAACACTCTTCCTAGGAGAATTATCGTTTAAGCTCATAGAAGAGGAAAAAATTGTATTCAATTTGTTATGCACTTCTTCATCAATATTCAAAATCTCATCATCATTGTCCAAGTTAATTACAATAGGAGTTCGAATGATAATTTCCAAAGAAGGATTTATCTATTGTTGTGGTTGCGATAAAGGATCCCTTTCTTGTGACGAAGAGGGAGACCCATCATGTGTTGCTTCAATCAACTTTGGATGTTGATTTTATTTGTTATTTTCTTCATTTAAATTTTAGCAAGAGCACAACATCTACGTGTATTCTCTCTAGAATTTTTGTTTCTTTTAGAATGATTTTCAAGTTGTGATTGTGTAGGAGCGGGTTTATCAACCATAGGTTTTTTTCTTCACTAAGGGGGGGAGCAGAAGGAACCATAGGAGGTTGTTCAACTACTCTCTCTTTAACATTGTAATTTATTTTAATTTTAGGAGGCATGACAAGATTGTTTTCTTTGTCTCTTGGTCTTTTGTAGGGAAGGAACACACTAGGGTTTAGGGACCTAGGCCTATTTTCCTTCAAGTTTCACTCAAGGAAACCTTAGAGATCTCAATCCAAGGATGAAATGAGAGAAAGAGATCTACAATAAGGTGTCGTAGGGTGTGATTAATGACAATAAAGGGTTTCACCACTGAGCAAGGGCTTGGAAAGACAAGAAGTGTAAAAGATAAACAAAACCTAATTATATAACCTACATTATGAAACTGAAATACAAAATAAAAGACTGAGAAAGTACAAAGATGCACCTAGAAACTGAAGAAGCTTGAATGAAGGTCTGAAATCTTAGAAATTCTACTTTTTTATGCACACTAGGAAACATATGCTAGTATGGGTGATTTAGTCCTATTTTAGGGTTTTGAGCCAAAAATGAAATCTAGAACTATTGAATCATGATCTACAAAAAATGTTTGAAAATATTTCTACTAGGACTCAAACACCACAAATGATGATTTAGTCCTAGTAGTAGGCTTTCTCCGAAACTCTGATATGCTTTAGTGCTTTCTTGTAGCTTCCCTCCTACCAAATCTCTGGTTTTTAAACATTGAATTATGCTCTATAGATGACTTTTCATGATCTTTCAAACAAGGTGACAACTTTGATAACTTGACAACTTTTCTCCAATCTTTCTCTTAAATGGATTTTCAACCTAAACCAAACCCTAAGAATAAATGTTGTAATATTGTAAGTAATGACTATAATGGATGCAAATCTTGATTCTTGCTTGAATGATATGGATCTTGTTTTGAATGCTTGCTTGAATCATGAAACCCCACATCACAAATGCTAGCTCAAAAACAAACATGATGCATGATGACTTCGACATGATGCTTGAGTCTTGAATAATGCTCTAAAATGCTTGATAATCACTCTTGAATGCTCTTGAATTTTCTTGTAAACTCTTGAATTCTCTTGTGAAAGTGCTAAATGATAAATTTAACTTGCTAAGAAAAAATATGTGGAATAACCTTATATTTATTCTTGTTTATGCCAATTTTCTCAAAATTACAACACTACAAGCCAACATCAAATCTAGGAGAATAAAATCCTACCAAGAATTTGAATTTAATTTAGGTCTAAGCTAAGTGGGACTCATATTCCAATTGTGGCATATGAGTTCCATTAGGCTAAGCTTGGGGCACATTTTTGAAGAAATTCTTAGTTTAATATGAAACTCAAATCTAGGCCCTAAAACCTAAGTGGGATCCATATGTTGAAGGTGGTGTATTATTTTTAGATCATTAAATATGGGTCATACAATCCAAAAACATTGAATCATGATTGGTTAACTGATGTATGCTAGGATTATCCTTGGAAAGATGTATTAATTAAGGCTTGTGGATGCAAAATAAGGCCAATTAAGGCATAAAAAGCCCCATTAATTAATAAAACCATAGATTAGTGTAAAAGTGTAAGAAAACACTTTACAACACCCTAAATAAGGCACGTTTAAGTCCATTTAGTTCACAAGGGCCCAAACAAGTGTGAAAATGTAAAGGGATACATTTTTCTACACTACACTTATAATCAAGTAGGGATAGTAATGGACCAATTCATAAGATAGGGTAACTTCTCCTTCTTCTTCTAGATCTACCACCTCACAAAAGGTTTTATTTGAACTTGTATCAAAATACCTTCAAAGAGAAATAAATAATCAAAACTTATCTTGACAATAAACCATATCTTATAGACAAGATAAATTCAATATTTATCAAAAAAATTCAATGTTCGAGTTTACAATAATCAAGATCTAAAGCCTCCTTTGATTAAAACAAAAAAACACATATATGAGATGAAAAATATATATCATTTTTGTCCCCAATGAACTGTTTAATCTCAAACAAAATTTCATACAAGGCTATAAGACATACCAAAATTTTTAGATCAAAATAATTTTAAGGGTCATACTTTGATAAATAGACCTAAAATAAACATCTATAAAACTCTAATATAAGGTATACATTTTTTTGGTACAAATATGTTTTTAGAATACTACAAAGAATATAATATATTGTAAGTATTCTATATAAATGTTTGATTTTCAAAATTAAATACTGTAATTGTAAACTTTCTACAATGTGTATTGGACTTATTAGTAGATATAACTAATTTTTCTTATTCATCTTTCAAAGTTGGAGGTGTGTGTTCATCATATAAAGAAACAAATGTTTACTCGTTTCAAGTCTTTTAGATCATGACTAAATAATTTATTCCTAAATAGACCTATATTTTTATTCAGAAATGCCATTGAAACATTATATAAGATTTAATGAGAACTAGATACAAGAATGATAAAAAAACATTAATTGAAACATTGAGCATAATATAAGAGATGTTTATTCTTGAATTATTGGAATGCCATGTTCTGCATCTGATATAATAATTATATTTTGTATAACTCAATAAATCTACATATACTAGAAGCAAACTTGATTGAGATTTACTTCAACTTAAAAAGTCTTAAAAATAAATTATTTTAACTATAACTAGACTTTAATTATTATATAAGTTTATTAATGATTTCAAGCTCAACTACAAATGAACAAATTAAATTTCTTAAATCTTTTAAATGGAAAGCTTATGAAAATACATTGATTGTTTAAGAGATAAACACGTCACAATTTAAAAAAAAATAAAAAAATTAATGTAATTTCACTTTCTTTACTTCTATAAATTTCATACATATAAAAAGGAATCAAACGAAAAAGTACATAGTAGAAAAAATAAACTTAAAAAGGAAACATCTCTTGAAATAGAGAAACCCGTGAAACAAAAATAAGTCCAATAATGTTGACTCCAAGCAATATAAAATACGTTACATATTTAGAATGATAGATACACTTCAAATAAATAACTTGATCTAAAATAGCACTCCTCATAAATATATTTTATATTATTATACTTATAAACAATTATATATATCAAGTTTAACGACTAAAATAAAACACGAATAATCGCGAATCCGCGATTATAAGAGTGATTCTAATCACACTTGTGCTAACTTTTTGGTGTTTTCGATTGAATTCATGGAGTCGGTTTGATTTGGGACGACAGCTTTGTATCTGTACCACCGAGCGCAGACGAGGAAGTAAAGCAAATTGACACCTCCAAGCCCAGCAAGCAGCCAATAAAAGTAATCCAATCTGGATTTGTTCAGGTTCTGACCAAGCCAGTCTGTATTACTATGTATAATGCTGACTAGAAAGCTGCTGACATAATTACCGATCCCCATGTTCAGGAAAAACAGTGCACCTGCCACACTCCTCATGTTTTCCGGGAACTGACTGTACAGAAACTCAATTAGCCCGATTGCACTGAATGCCTCTGCCAATCCGGCCACGGAATACTGTGGAACCAAAAAGAACGCCGACATGGGAATAACAGCATTGGGCTTATCAATCAAACCGTGGTTCAATGCCACGTTCCGTCGCTTTGTCTCAAATACTGCCGCTAACGCCATGGATAGAATGCTCATGCCTAGTCCTACCCCGATTCTCTGCAAAAGCGTTATCCCGTTTCCGCTCTTGCTTACTCGCCTCGTGAATGGCATCATCACTCTGTCATAGAAGGGTAAGAAGAAAGTAAGCGCCAGCATGGTGAAGATTCCGAATGAACCTGCGGGTGTTTGGAACTTCTTTCCCAGGTGTCTGTCCATTGTTAGTGCCTGCAATACAGAGAATGTGTTGAGCTGGGCCAAGGAGACGAAGATGCTTATGCCAGATACCCATATGGGTGCTATTCTTATCACTGACTTTAGCTCTTCCACTTGCTGAAGACTGCATAGTATCCAAGGATCTACTGATCCGTCTGGCTTCAAGTCTTGTTCGGTTTTTAACGCAGCTTTGTTTAGAAACCTGCACATTACAAATCAGTTTAACACAATAATTAGTCAGCAGGTTTGCTTAAAATTAGTAGACTTTTGGGTGGATTCTGTTTTTTTTATAAATTTTGATTATTTCTTGGACTAGAGATTTGGGCCCAGAGATTTTTAACAATGGGGAAACGTGGATACGAGATCAGATATTAGTTTTCAACTCTGTCGGTCACCGTGCTCATGTCCAGGTGGGGCTTTCACATTAATGATGCTTGTGGATGGTTCCTTCAATAATGATCATATTTAAATATATTTCTAACTTTATAGTTATATATTGATATTTATAGAGTATTCTTTATATATGGCATCAGGCAAATTCATTGTCAGCAGTAATTCATCCAAGGAAATTTTACTGTCAACAATTCACTGTTATGGAAAATTCATTCAGCAGCACAAAATAGTAATTTTTTCCTAAAACCTATCTATATATATCAAGATTCTTTTGAAATGGTTGGAATGGCTTACACATAATTTATGAACAACCATACAAATGATAAGAATCTTCTATTTTAAAATAAAGTCCATTGATTAATGGGTCCTTGGTCTATTAGAAAGGAAGGAAAGGTCCTTTTATAGTCCATGATACCACGCAGTCTGTTTTTGGGTCTACAGATGGCTTATAGTATATGGGACTCCTCGTACTCCCAATATGAGGGAGGCACCTAACTCGTGCTCCACAATACGAGGTGTACATACCTTACCCCTTGCAGGATTTGAATTTGTGACCTCTCTCTCAAGAGTACAAGTTTTCCACCATTAGGCCAACTCAGTTTTTATTATGCTTTGTAATCATGGACTTAGGGTCTCGGCCCATTTGACTGACTAATTACTTTGGTTTTTCTAGGTGCTGCCCATGTGACTTTCAAGATGTGCCTCTTTACCACCCATCTTTTTTTTTTAAATATATAACTTTATCTTTATATTAATATAAATAACTGTCTATTCATAAAAAAAATAAAAAATAAAAAAATCTTCCTATTTACATGATAAAAATCTTCTATTTTAAAATAAAATCCACTAAAATAAACCATATGAGCATCGCAGGATAAGAATCTTCTATTTTAAAATAAAGTCCACTAAAATAAACCATATGAGCATCAATTTTAACACGATAGTGCGAGCAACTTTTTGTACCACTGCCTCTCTACTAATAGAATTCCACCTGTAAATGACACTCTTATTGGGCATCTAGTAATTTTAAATGCCACAGAGGTTAAATCTGAGAAGTTGGAGCTCCTACGTATCCTCAATGCTTACGAATAGTGAGAATAGGTGGTGAAGCCACGAGACTTGACTTATCCAAACTTAGTGACAAACATTGTTTATATTTGATAGTGACAGACTTGTCGCAACATAGTCTGGAAACGAGCCTTTTCTTTTCCAAAATTAGTAAGAAGACAAAAGGTATCGGGTTGGAGATGCTTACATGAATTGGTGCGTTAGAACCATCCTTGATTTCAGCGTTCCTTTCATCGGAGTGTCGTAGAAATCGTCAGCCCGAGCCTCCTGCGAAGGTAAGCGGAGATGCCGTTTCTTTATTGCAGAAACTATTACCTGTGCGAAGCTTGTCATGGAGCTTCCTTCAGGACAGACAAGGATATAAATCTTTTTACCGAGGAAGAAGCAGATCACAGAAAAGAACATTAGAGCAGCGGGAATGCTCAATCCCCAACTCCAGCTTATACTATCCTGAATATACACAATGATTGTGACAGATATCATCACCGCTATGGTGTAGGAAAAATAGTACCAGTTGAAGAAGCTCTGGATGCTTCTCTTTCCTTTTTCGCTTGTGTAGTCGAATTGATCTGCTCCGAAGGCTATGGAGCATGGCCTAATCCCACCTGCACCGATCGCCATCATTACAAAGGAAGAGTAAAGTAAGACGTTTTGGCCTAACGATGCACCCACACACGCCCCTCTCCCACTATCACATGGAGGTGGTCTCAAGCTAGGAAATATAGCCGTGAGGGTAAGAAGAATCATTCCCTGTAAAACACATCAAAAAGATTGTAAAGCTGTTTTGGACTGAATATTTTTAGGCAATATTGCAGAAAATGTAATCTAACAGTGACTTACAATTAGAGATGCTATGCAGCCTAAGGCAATGGTCCAGTAACGACCGATGTAAGAATCAGAGAGGAAGGCGCCTAGCAATGGGGCTATGTTGGTTGTCCCTGTCCATACATTGATAACAAATGAAGCCTGCACGTTCGGCATGTTGAACTTGGAAGTTAAATACACGACAATATTTGAAGAAAGACCTATGGTCGCCAACTTCTCGCACGCTTCGTTTCCTGCATACAGAGAAAAATAAAATTAACCCAATCCACAAAGTAGGAATTCAGAATTGAGGTTGCAGATCTGTAAGAAAACTAACGAGAGAAGGAAATAAAAGATGCAGGATGGACATAGAACTGGATAAGAGAAGATTAAAAAAATAAGCTCAAAAGAGTCTGTGACCATTTTTTTAGACCGTAAGAATTGGGTAGTTCTTTATAAACTGTCGTGTCTTTGGTAAATTTTTCTAAAGTGATCGACAATATTGGCATGATCCACCCTCCATCATGTTTGTTTAGACTACAGAAATTGGATAACTCTTTATAAATTACAGTATACTTGATAAACTTTTTTGAAATGATCGATGATGCTGACATGACCCACCCTCCACCACCAGAACAGAAGGTTTTAAGCTTATCGAAAAACTTGAAATTTGCATCATGCAGCTTTTCTGAGGTTTGTAGTAGTTAACTTGTGGAGAGAAGGGAAACGGTAAGAGAAACCATATGCTATTTGTAGCTAATTGGAGAAGGGGAAAATTCATTAGCCCACTCTAATATGACAACATCCTAGGACTTGAATGATCCAGAAGATAAGTAGATTACTATGACGCCAGATTATTCACAATTATAAGAGAGCCCCTTTGGGTTTCCAAGGAATAAAATGGGTTTTGAGAGCAAAGATTTATCATGAAACTACAATAAATTGATCACTTACCTATGATATAAGGCATGGTTTTCCATCCTCCTGGCTGTTTGATCCCTTCTTCTTCTTCCCCCTTTTTGTCGACTGACACTGCCATTTTTGTGCAATCAGGCTGGTGATCAAAACCTTCTAAGACAGATACTCCATTCTCACTTTTTTTATCATGGTTATTATCTCTTGATTTCAATTCTGCATGTGGACCCATTTCTAGTTGCAGGTGTCGATGGCCATGTGAAGCCATGGCGGGCATCCGATGAGAGAGTAAGATTATGTTACCCCGTATATATATAAGAAATGGCTCATAAGTGAAGTCTGCGTTGTTGTTGACTGATCTGGTTTAACGTGGAATAGTGAGAACAGATGGAACGAGACAAAAGTTTGATTGTAAATAACTACAGGAAGCATCCAGATTTAAAGTAGCCCGTATAGACCTGCCAACAAATAACATAAAATAGCCATCCTAGTATTTGTGTTTTATACGGCATATAGAGATTGGTCTGTGATGTATCAGCTGAGGGGTGACCGCTTTAGTCCAAAAACGGAGTCACACAACTCATGGTGACCAGAAAGTTAGTTGTGCACATTCCAAATTATTATAAGTGTTTACTGTTTACTTTAATGTATGGATTCTAATGGATTGTTTTTATAATACTTATATAAATCTATTTTAAATGTTTATAATATCATGTAGGTTTCCACGTGTTATTTCTTTCAAGTCGGTACAGTTTTCAGTATTTTTAATTTATTCAGCATTTTAAATATTCTAACTTTCAATCAATTTCATCAACTATTTAGTGATTTAATGCAATAAAATTTGATTCACTTCATGTGTTATGATTGAATTAGTTTTATATATTCTTGCTAAAGTGAAGTATGTGAAAGAAATTGTTAATCTAGAATATATGGTCTTGAATTCATCATTTATATGGGTTGAAATATGTAATGTTCCTCCATCTTTGTATCTTTTGTTACCTAAAGTTCTTGAACCATTAGGTGAATTTGTAAAGATGGAGGAAATATGGCTTCCCTCCCACATATGAATACTAGAATTTTAATATCATGATGTATGTCATCTAGACTTTATTTGTATTTATTTAAATTGGTCTATATAGACATGCAATGTTAATAGTTTGGGAATGTGGTCGAATGAGGTTTCTTTTAAGGGATATTGGTAAATATAGCCCTAGTGTTCAAAATATTAAACAATATAAATTTTTACTATTGATGTGGTATTTTTAGGGGATAGGGGTTCCAATGTTTTATTCAAGTTCTTAAAAGTTAAGTGTGTTATGTTGGCAAAACAAGGATAGAAAAATGAGAGGGGGGGAGGTGAATCAATTGTTACAGAATTTAAACTTATTCAACCTTAATCAAACTTTAATCTCAAAACTGATAATTAACAGTGAAAGCATAAATCAACAACACATCAAAAACACATGAACACCAAGATTTTATACATGGAAACCATGTTAGGGAAAAACCACAGTGGATGTTAGTCCACAAGATTATACCTTGTTAGAAGTATAATGAAAAATGAATAAGGAATGCACATTTATTCAAACATACTACCTAGAGCTCACTGCTCAGAAGGGAAGGCTCACTGCCTTACACAAAACAATCTGATTAAATCCATTTGATGAGGTCAAACTGAGAAATTAGCTTCTTCAAAAGTCTGGCAATAGTTTCAGTTAGGCTCATAGACACTTCTTCACACTTCACTCAATCTTCTTCACATTTTTCTCTGAAATCAAATGATTTGATCTTTATTTGCACATTTCACCTTCATAGTTCACATACATCCACGAACATACATCAAAATGAGGAAACAATCGATCTTATATATCTGCTACTTGAATTGACATAACAACTTTGTTGGCCACAAATAAAAGAATAAATTATAAACTTTCATCCCCATTCATGAACAAATATCAGTGCACACCAACCTAAGTCGGTCACAACATAATGAAGACCTAAATCAACATCCTCGAACACACCAAAAAAATAAATATTAATCCATAAGGATCCGCCACACGCTACCACCATCATGTCGGCCAAGAACATGAAAATGTCGAACACACAAAGGAAAATCTTCGATCATGAGCACACCGATTAACGTGGATGTACCAAAATGATAGAGAATGGTCTAGAAACATCATTGAACATCAATGTAGCATACACAACAACTTAATTTACCAGAAATGCATTCTCTTCTTCCAGAACCACCTACTACGGTAAAAAAATAATTATAGGAACTCAAAAATTCATAACTCGCTCCAATCTTGATGCGTACCACTGAAACTTTTGGAAAACATACTAGATAGGGTCAACAACAAAACCTTTAGTGCACGACCTCTAATTTATCAACATATACAAATTTCCACCATTCTGATCATCACAAGCTTCATAGATTGTCTGCTACATATTTATTCTAATTTTTTCAATATCTTCGACATATACAGCCTCCAAAATCATCAATGCTAATAGTGTTGACATTATTGACAACCACATATCAGAAAAACAACCACAACATCCAATAATCTCCCCCTTTGGTATTGATGGCAATACATGTTGTGAAAAATACCATCAACACAACTAACTCTTCACACAATACTTTTTTCCCCCTACGTTCTACACTTCTTTCCCTTAGATATTATAAGGTTTTTCACATTACACTTCTCCCACTTTGAAATCAATGGAAAAGATACACAAGCTCTTTCCCTTAGATATTATAAGGTTTTTCACATTACACTTCTCCCACTTTGAAATCAATGGAAAAGATACACAAGCTCTAAACCACATATCATCTAAATCATCTGACTACTCCCCTTGAGTAGTAGCCACCACAACATCAATTTGAAATAAGATATGATTGTAAGTGCATAGATTGATACAAAGACTTGCATCTTAGTCAAATTAGGATGGGAAATCACTCCAAACTTGCCTCTAAGATAATCAAAAGTATCCTTAGGAAATGTTTTAGTGAAGATATTTGCAATTTGTTCCTTAGTGGGCACATATTCCAATCTGACTTCTTCATCACTCACTTTGTCTCTCAAAAAGTGATACCTGATAGATATATATTTTTTCTTTAAATGTAACACTTTATTCTTGGAAATGTTTATGACACTTGAATTGTCATAGAATATAGAAATAAACTCATTATACTCAATTCTAACATCTCTCAGCATTTGTTTTATCCATAATACTTGAGTGAAATTGTTTGCAGCAACAAAATATTCTGCCTTAGTAGTAGATAAGGAAATGGAATTATGCTTTTTACTTAGCTAAGACACCAACTTCTTCCCTAAGAAGAATCCACCACCACTTGTACATTTCTTGTCATCCACATCTCCTACCCAATCTGCATCTATAAAGGCATTCAAAGTAAGATCATCATCCTTAGGATACCAAAGACCAAAATCAACTATTCCTTTCAAGTATCTAAAAATTCTCTTTATTGCAGTCACATGTGATTCCTTTGCATCAGCTTGATATCTAGTAACCATGCAAAAAAAATTCATAATGTATGTTCTGGTCTGAGTGAAATGTAGCAATCCACCAATCATTGACCTATACCTTGTTTTATTAGCTTTAGGAGAATCATCATTATGTGTTAACTTGCATCTGGTTACCATGGGTGTACCAACTGGTTTTGAGTCTTCAATGCCAAAAAGTTTTAGTAAATATTTTACATATTTGGACTGAGATATGAAAATTTCATCATCTAACTGAGTTATTTGTAATCTTACAAATAATTTCAACTCTCCTATCATTGACATCTCAAATTCAATTTTCATTTCGTCAACAAACTTCATGCATAAGTCATCATCACCTTCAAAAATAGTGTCATCAATAAAGACTTCAATAATCAATTCTTTATCCTGATCCATCTTGAAATATAGATTGTTGTCAACAGTACCTTTATTGAATCCAAGCTTCAACAAGTATTTATCCAGTCTAGCATACCAAGATCTAGGGGCTTGTTTGAGTCCATATAGTTCTTTCTTCAATTGGAAAACCATGTATTTTTCATCAGTCAATTAAAATCCATTCAGTTCCTTAACATAAACTTCTTCTTCTAACTTACCATTCAAGAATGCTGACTTTACATCCATTTGATAGACTTTGTAATTCTTGAAAGTAGCATAAGAAATAAATAACCTTACAACTTCAATCCTAGTAATAGGGGAAAGGTTTCTTCAAAATCAATACCTTCCATCTATGAGTATCCTTTACATACCAGTCTTGCTTTATTTCTGACCACTTCACCTTGTTCATTCAGCTTATTCCAAAAGACCCATCTGGTTCCAATCACATTTTTATCCTGAGGTCTAGGAAAAAGAATCCATGTATCATTTTTCTCTATCTACATCAGTTCTTCCTTCATTACTTCCATCCAATATTCATCTTTACATGCTTCATTGACATTTCTAGGCTCAGTTTGTGAAATCAGACAATATTCTTTTGTAATTCTTCTTCTAGTCTACACACCTTTGTTCTTGTCTCCTATAATGTAATTCTCAGAGTGATTTAGCTTTACATACATTGGAACTTTTGGATTCTCTCTAACTTCTGGTTCTTCTATTCTTTGTTTTGCACTTCCACTAGCTTCTTCTTCATGATTCTCTTGATTCACCAGAACAATTTGAACTTGATTCTATGTCCGTACATTCTTTCTATTAAATTAGTACTATCTTTTTGGTCATTTGAATCACATCCATAGTATCTAGATGATCTAATAGTGTCTTCATCAACTCTGACATTTGTACTTTCAACCATTTTCTTCAATCTTCTATTGTAGCACCAGTATGCCTTGCTCTTAGTAGAGTGACCCACAAAAATTCCTTCTTCACTTCTACCATCAAACTTGCAATGTCTTTATCTCTCTTAATATAACATCTACTTCCAAAGATTTTGAAATACTTAGCAGTAGGCTTATAACCAAACCACAACTCAAAAGGAGTCTTACTAGAATCACCATTAACATTTACCCGGTTGATTGTGTATACAACAATGCTTACAACTTCTCTCCAATAGATATGAGTAACATTACCTTCCAACATCATCTATCTAGCAACATTTAGAATTGTTTTGTTCTTTCTTTCAACAACTTCATTCTATTGAGGGGTCCAAGGAGCAGATAACTATATTTTAATTCCATTCTCTTCACAAAATGAATTGAACTCCAGGGAAGTGAATTCACCACCTCTGTCTGATCTTAAGCATTTGACCTTCAAACCTACCTCATTTTCTACCATAGCTTTAAAACAAAAAGAACTTTTCTAGAGCTTCATTTTTTTCTCTCAAGAAAGAAACCCATATCATACTAGAGTAATCATCAATGACCAACATAAAGTACATTTCTCCTTGTAGAATTCTAATTCTGGATGGACCACATAGATCAATATGAACCAACTCCAGTACTCCATTTGAATGATGTTATTTTCTCCAAAACGAAGTCCTTGTCTACTTTCCAATCTGACATTCCCTGCATATAGTGTTAGTAGGCTTTACTAACTTAGGTAGATCTTTGATTGCTTGAGTGGAGCTTACTATGACAATGTTATCAAAATTCACATAACACAACCTCCTATGCCATAACTAGCTTACATCAACTTGATAAATTAAGCAACTTTCACTAACAACACTCAGGTGAAAAATATTACCTCTTGTCTTTGTGCTTGAAGCAATTATATTTCCAAACCTTCCTAATATCCTACACTTACCATCTTTGAACTGGGGATTGTATCCCTTGTCTACCATCTTTCCAACACTCAAAAAATTATGCTTCAATCCTTCAACATAAAGAACATCATCATTATTGTACTTACCACCAAGAGAACTAGTGCCTCTACCACAAATCACTCAAACATTGTTATCTCCATATCCTACAACACAACTTCCAAACTTTTCCAAGCTTAGAAACTTTCTTTTGTCATGAGTCATATGATGTGAGAATCTGCTATCAATCACCCATTTATCCTTTTTATCAACTCTGGCTGCAAGACCTTTCTCAATATTCTGATTGTTAGCAGATTCAGTCGACAACATTCCATTTTCCTTGATAGAAATGAATACCCATTCATATTCATTTCCAGTTTCTTTATTTGATTCATCATCAGTAACACCTTCTTCAACGTAATAAAATTTCTTTTGAAATATATACTTGTTAGGTTTATAGTAAGAAACTCTTTCAGGAAACCTTGATGCAAAATGACCTATCTTACTACAAGAGATAGATTTAATAGGAAGCTTTCCTTTGTACTTACCATGTCCTTTGGCTTCTCTTTTCACAATCAATGCTTCGAGTTCTTCTAGCTCTCTTTCTTCATCTTCAATCTGTCTCATCTCATCTTCATACTTTAATTTCAATTAAGTGCAAGAAGTTGGGTCCATGAAGAGGGGAAGTTTTGGCCAAAAATCATCTTCCACAAAACACGTACTCATTTTAAAAAAATGCATACATGTTATGGATCAGGTACTCGAGCCTAAATTCATAACATGTATGCATTATGATTCAGGTACACAAACCTAAAACGTGTACGCATTTTGAAACCCATGCGCGTTTCTTAAAGCTATTTATTTGTTTAAATAAGAGACTATGAAAATCATGTTCACAATCATTTTTAGCATGCCAAAAGGAGAAGAAGATTGCATACATATTTCAGAGGGCCAAATTCAAAAAAAACATCACCACTACCTCCTCCTGTTGATGCAACCGACCTCAACAACCTCTTGGTTGGTTGAATTCTGCCATTTTTTTCTTTATATCTTGCGTTTTTGTTTTATAATTGTTATTTAGTTTTAGTTTGTTTTAGTTTAATATTTTATAGCTTTTAAATTGCATTTAATTAATCGAAAACATCAATGAAACAAACAAAATTAAATTCTAAATCGAAAACCATAAAAAATAAACCTAAATTCGACGCATTTAAAATTTAGAAATTTCAAAACCCTAAACCCTAGGTTCTAAAAAACATCTAGGTCATTAAAAACTAATTTACCCAGACCGTTAATCCTTGGACCTAAACCATAAAACATAAACTAAAACCCTACTTTTAGGTTAAAGTTAGGTTAAAGCTAGGGTACAATTAGAGTTTAGGTTAAGCTTTAACATATAGTTAGAGTTCAATTACAATTAGGGTTATGATTGGGTTTAATTTTAATATTAGAATTCAATTAGGCTTAGGGTCCAATTAGGGTTAAAATTCATTAGGGTTAGGGTTCTAAGATAAATGTATTCCGGTAAGGGTTTGTATTCAACTAGGTTTAGAGTTAGGGTTATATATTTATATTAGGGTTAGGGTTAGGATTACGTTTATGAATTAAAATTTAAGATCAAGGTTAGGGTTGGAGCTAGAATTAGGGTTCAATTGGTGTAGGGTTAGGGTTGGGGTTAAAATTAAATTAGGATTAGGGTTATGGTTTTAATTTTGGTGAGAGTTAACATTCAATCAATATTTAATTAGGGCTATGATTAAGGTTTATATGCAGTTAGGGTTAAGGTTCATCTGAGTTTATGATACGATTTAATTACAATTAGGATTTAGGGTTAGAGTTCAACTTAGAATAAATCAGGGCTCAAGTTATATAGGGTCTATGGTTCAAGTTAGAATTAGTGTGAGTGTTAGGGTAAGGTTTAGAGTTAGAATTCAAGGGTTGCAATTAGAAATAGTGATATTTATAAAATCAAGTTAGGTTTATGTATATTGTTTAAACTTTATATGTTATATTCGATCTCATGGACCAAATTTTTTTGGAGCTATTAATTACAAAAATATTTAAAAAATTCTAATATATAATAAAATACTATTATAAACCCTAAAACATTCCATACATTCACATGTATAAATATGATTTCATTGTACAACTAGCTTTAAATTTAGTGAAGTCTTTGTATACTTAAAGAATCTATTTTCAATATGTCAATAGAGCTCAAGCTCATCTTTGTTTATTTTGTATGTATTTCAATTATTGAGTTAGCATATATCTATGTGTCCCTTTGAATGTCTTCTATTAATTTTTTATTCTTATAATATAAATAGTATGCTTTGAAAACAATGAATGCGATTATAAGATAATGTTAGTGTTAAACTTATAATTTCCTCTTAATTACTTTGTCTTACTATAGAGAACTTGTGTCTCTTATCATGAAATTTGAAAATTTAGATAAATCAATTTATTCTCCCGCATTTAATTAAATTCTATGTCATACTTGATAAATACACATGTAAATTCACAACCAATATACCTTAGCTCTATAGATATACTCTTGTTGGGAAACAACCAAACCTATGAGAAAACATCCCCTTGCCCCAAAAGATAAAGCTCTAAAGACCCATAAAAACCTAGAAGAATAAATTACTTATTGATGAATTAGTTAATTAATGATAGGCTTGATATTTATGAGCTCCATTGAGCACCCTTGTCTAACAATAATCCTTTAATATAAATAGAATCTAGTATGATTTTTACTTGAATTAAACTAAATGGTTTTCATCATTTACCCATTTTCACACTTATTCTTGAGTTGTTCATAACCTAAATTATATTGGGGACCTTTCATGTTCTCTTTTTCTACCTTTATATATGTAATAGAAGACACTCTAAACAACCCCTAATCTCCTATTAATACCCAATTTGAGAAATCAAATATTTATATCTACGTGTGTCTTACTTTTCATTCTTTACTCCTTTACCTATAGAAATTAAATGGTTCCTCGCCTCATGTTCATAGTCTCTATTTCTAATATTCTTATTTAGTTTTTCCAATAATGATTCATAGAAGCCTCATTGTTGATATCGTAGCCTTTTTTGAGCTCTCAATTCTTGATACATTTTTTCCAACTCCTAATTTAAATGTTGATGGTGATTTATTTAAATAAATCTTAAGCATTTACCTTAATCCATGTGGTTTTATTTATTTTAAATAAATCAATTAATGCATATATCATCAAATTTAGCTATAGTTTAATTATTAAGTGATATCTAGCTAAAAATAAGTTTATGGATTCAATTTAATGTGTACATGCTATGGATTTTAATGTTATGGATTTTTTAATGTTATAAATCGAATGGTCTTCAAATGAAATGTATTTTTAATTTTTGCATGTTCAATGTGATTTTTAAATAACTTTCAAATTGTGTGCATTATTTAATTAGTTTGTTGATATATTTTTTTTAATTGTTTGACATGCAGTTGCCATTTGGTTACATTCACATGGATCCCATATTTAACATAGAGGATTTTATGCATGAACCAAAAATTCTTGTAGATCCCATAGATCCAAACCCACCACCACAACAAAACCCCACACCTCAAAACTCTCCACCTCCTAATCCCCCACCCCCCATAATAGATCAGGATAAGCTGAGAGAGAACATTAGGGAAAATCTTATTGTGATTCGGGGAAATATACATCTGATAAAAAATGAGCCTAGAATCCCCCCATCTCACATGTTTTGGATCTACAATGCAAACTATTGTCGATTTTGTTCAATCTATTAATGCAGACCTAGATAGGTTCCATCAATGGAGAGAAGAGAGGAGACAATTCTATGTAGATGGATTGTCTTATAAATAAATTAATGACCTTAAAATTACCAAACAAGCCATGTGCCAATATTTTTTTAACCCCCAAACAAACCAACCAATTCCACCCACCAAAAAACGAATTTCATATTTATGGTGTAGGAACCCCTAGATAGCTGCACATTTTTGAGATAGATGGTGGATGGTGTTTGATAGTCCACCACATGGAAGTTCTAACATGCCCCTATACTTTTTGAGAAAGTTATGGGTTGAGTTTGAGTTGGGTTTAAAACCCAACTATTTTGATATGATGTCATTTTAGGGAGTTGGGTGTGGCATTCCCCAACATAGATTAGGAGCACGTGTTGATCCTAATGTTCCTCCTCCTTCTCCTACTATTCCCGTTGCATTTCAGCAACATACCATGTTATTGACATTAAAAGAATTGAGTTTGCTTTCAAGACACCTCACTCATCAGACTACACATGTGATGGCTGAAGTGGTCAATAAAGAGCATGGAGGCTTGGGAAATAAGAATACTCTGGAATGCACTTCATGTGACCCACATGCATCTGGGACAAAGTCATATATGGATTTACTATATTTTAAGCATCATCCTACACAAGTATGTTCATCTTTTGAACTTAAAGTTTATTTTTTAAATGTGCAAAATTCATGTAAATAATAACATCAAATTATATATGTAACACAATATTAATTCAATAAGTGTTTGGTGTAGATGCATTATCACATAATGCCTGGAACTCAAAATGATCATTTCTATATGTCGAGTGTTGTAGATCTGGGCTCACCTTTTGGTTAGGTACTTGAACCAATATAATAATAAATTATTTTTGTGGATATATCTAGTTTATTTTGAATTGTACACATGTGTGATTTGATATATTATATCTAGATGTAGGGAGGTCATATGATACCTAGTACTAAACAACCACAAGCTGTGGTGAGAGCTCCTAAGCCATCATCAGCTCCAGTGCATGCTTTCAAAAGTTTGTTAAGTTTGAATTAAATAATCATAGATCTAATTTTATTTTTTTCATTTTGTGTCACCAAAAAGTGAGGACTTTGTCACTATTCACTCATTTGGACCTTTGCCTATGGATTTTGGACCATTTTTAGTGCCTTTTTACATCTTTCCAAGATTTGTGATGAAGTGTTGTAAGACACGTTTGCATGCTCTCCTAGGCTTGTCATCACTTAATCAACCCTTAATGACCCCTTAATCATCATAAAAAACCTATCTTAGAGTGTTTTATGAAGACAATCTCGACAAGCAACATTAATAATATTTTAATTACTAAAAAACAATTAAAAATGTCGAGGTGGACTAGGTCGCCACCTTAGGCGACCTAGTCCCATGTGGCTTAAAATGCAATTTTAAGTTAATATCTATTAGGATTTTGATCTCTAAAACCCTAAGGTCAGTTAGTATGATCTTATTTTGTGAAATTAGGGCATAACTTGTATAAATAACCCCCAAAACCCTAATTCCTCAGTAGGTACCCTCATTTTAACCTTTTTCTCTCAATCTCTCTTCTCTCTCAACTTTTCTTCCTCTCAAGCCAGCTAGGGTTTGGTCATTCCAAGTCAACAAGAAACCATTTCTGAAGCATTCAAGGGTTCATTGTTGCAACAACACAAGATCAATCATCAAAGGCAAGGTAACTCACTCCATTATTAAGTTTTTTCATGTTTCATTACATTATTTATATTCATTTGGGTTTAGTTACCTAAAAGGGGTTTTACTAAGGAAAACCCCTAATCCCTAACAATCAACATTTTTCTCTTTTTTGTCTTGTGTGATTGCAGGTTTAGGTACTTTTAAGATCATTGAAGACTTTTAATACTTGTTGAAGACCTCTCCTTGCTTTCAAGGTCAAATAATCCACCAAAAACCACTCTTAGGCCTAAACATCAAAGTTTCAAAAGTGGGAAACTATGAAGAATTAGGGTGCAAACCTAGGGCTTATGTTTCCTCTTCGAAAATCCAAAAATACTGAAGAAGACTAAACCACCAAGAATGGCGACCTAGTCCCTCTAGATAGGCCATTTTGCGATTTTGACATTTTTGGACACCCATTTGACAAAAATAGGCTTTGGACTAGTTTTCAGGAATCTGGGACTAGGTCGCCCAGATTGGCACAAGTGTCCCTCTTGCCTTCTACAACATTTCTAGCAGAATTCCAAACCTCCAAATCATTCCAATTTTGGGTGCATACCTTTCATTTCCCTTCATTTATGTACTTTTTTTTGTTTATATTTCTTAGATTGTTAGCATAACATAATGTGTTATCCAACACTTAGATTTCAATAATTTGTATTTAATAGTTAGCTTATATTCTCTGCTCATAGAATTTAGAACACAATCACACATGCTCACATTAAGCCCCTAAACCCCCTTCTTTGAATGAACACCTAGAAACCCCAAAGACCACTAAAGGTGAGAGAGAGCACATTCATCCAAACGTTAGCTTCTAGGGTGAAAAATCCTAGAGGCTCATTGGGAGAATCCTCTTTCCCTCCTTGTGTCTTTTTTTTTGGTGGTTCATTTTTGTGAACCTAATGTCCTTACACCCTTCCTTTCTTGTTTAGATTCCATCATTGTCTTAGGATTAGCTTGCATTGCATATTGCATTAGTGAAAGTGCATCCTAGGGTTTCAAATTTTGCAGTAGTGAAAAGTGCATTTAGGTTGCATTTTACATCTTAGCACATTAAATCTTGCTGCATTTTTTTTTGTGTTAATTTTGCATTACCCTATACAGAAACCACCTGTATTAGTCTAGAACTCCAAAAAATCTCAAAAAGTCATTAGGAGGACTAGGTCGCCATTTTGGGCGATCTATTCCCTTCAGGGTTCTGAAACTGCCCTTTACAGAGTTGAAAACCTTATTTTTTAGCTTTTGTTTGGTGCCATTAATTGCTTGTATCAATAGGTTGTGTTTTTGTTACATGTATTTTATTAAAATTAGCATAAATTAGCTCATTTTGTGCATTGTAAATTTCCAATTTTTCATTTACAAAGTTTCATTTCTAGATCATTCATAGTGTAATCAATAAATTGCCTTCTTTTGAAATCTAAAAATGGAGTTTCCTTTCTCTTACATTATAAATTCTTTAAACATATTCATATATTTCTTACCTTTTTACATTGTTTAGAAACTCTTTAAGCATGTTAAAGATTCTTTCAATACATTACCTAGTTATGGGAGTCTAGTAAATAAAAATGTTTATAATTGTCCTAAACATATGCATCCTAGTATCTGGGTATGTGTAGGATCATTATGGAAAAAAGAGGACCTTAAGTGGCAATAAAATTAAAAAAATCAGACTTAGGCAACCTCACGTAAAAATTTGAATAAGTTATCTATATTTTTTTAAAAATATGTAAGAATAGAATCTGTAGAAAATTGAATGTAGTTTCTAAACTACTAGGTTTATTTTATTTATTTTTAAATCTATTTGGTGAAAATTTGAAATTTCAATGCAGTAGTACTTCAATTTTAGGGAAAAAATAAGTAGGTGTCTGTCTGACCACCCTAACCATAATAAAATGATAATATTTTTTTATAAGATTTTAAATATAAGTAGGGGACTCATGTCTTGATGTGATGCATATTTTTTTTGTAATTTTTTTCCAAGTAAATAATTAATGATGATTTTTTTATCACAGATTTTTATAAAATATAAAAACTCGTATGTCTGACCACCTTAATTTGGTCAAAACTTCATGAAATTCAATTTTTTTTGTTTAATCCTATAGTATGTGAAGCATAGAATGTGACACATGTTTTGGATTCAAAAAATGTCATACCAATTGAAATTTATTGATTTTTTTCGATCAGCCTATCAATTAGGACATTAGTCGTAATTCAAATAGAAAGTGAATAATAATTATTTGTTAAATTCAAAGTAAAGCATAATTTATATTGGTGGAAATCTAAGAATATCCTTTAAAAACCCTTTTCATTTCATCAATTTTGGGTAAAAAAAAAGTTGTCAGCCACATGGGCCATCATATCACTTAGATATCACCACTTTTTGGCCCATCATGATCCCACACATACCCATCTCTCCTCTTTATGAGGATGATGCGTTATAAGTACATACAAACATAGATAATCATTATGATCATAATTTTTTCTGTCTTGATACCTCTCCTTCTAGAGACAAAAGTATCTTGTTAAAAAAAGGAACAATTGTAGAGCATCATGATAGTCTTCCTTGTTCTTTTCCTCATCCCCTTTAGGAAGATAGTTTAACACAAGAACATGACATTATAAACACATTCTTATACATTACCTTACCTATTCTCCTTAACTATGATGATCAATATTTCCCCTCTTCTAATACCTCTCCTCGAGGCAAAGAGGATAGTTTGGTGTTAGAAGATACCTTATCCAAGGGTCATGAGACTATCAAGACCCCCTTCCCTCATGCTCCTACACTTTGGGGTGATGTATTTGACAATCATAATGGATCTTCTCTTGATTCCTCCCTCCCTTGTGATGAAGCATGTGATGAACCTCTTCCATGCTCTCCTTTTTGATCAATTAAGGAATACTCCCACAAAAATATCTTTATGGGACCTTATCCAAGCCTCCCCTCATTATCACCACATGATGTAGGATGCCTTACAAAAAATTCATGTCCCTTCTAATGCACAAAAAAATGACATTGCAACTATTATCTAGGGCTTGAACGCTAACATAGGTTTCCACCAAAGTGATCTACCTCCTTTGGACATGCAAAACAAAGTTGAATCCTTGATGATCATATCTCAATACAAAATCATAGGGATCAAGCGAAACCTTGTTGATAATGGCTTTGTTGTCAATGTGTGTAGTGTCAATCTCTTGGATAGGCTATGTATTGATAGATCATCCATCCAACCTTCCTCCATGTCCCTCACTGGATTTGATAGAATTAAACAATATCCTCTTGGTGTGATCACTTTGCCTCTTACAGCTGGAGTGGCCACATTAAACACATCAATCCATGTTATACCAAATGATGTTTCAGATAACCTCATTTTGGGTAGGCCATGGATTCATGTAATGAATGGTATGCCTTCCACACTTCATCAAAAGATGAAATAAATATATAGCAACAAAGTGTTCACATTTGACACTGATCCTAAACCTTATAGTGTCTTACACCTTGAGAAAACCAAATCCAAACCCTTCACCACCACATCAATGGCACCATGGGAACCCGTACAACCCAAGTCCCTTGACAATGTTTTTGGTTCCTTAGACTTCATCCCTCCTCTAAAAGAATCAACCAAGACCAACAACAAAGACTCTCCAAAGTGCAAAGTAGTCTTGTTAACACAAGACTTGGTTGATCCTTTGATCACATCCACCTCAACTCCTATAGCCACCAATGCACACAATGACCCCTCACCCAATCCAAAGAAGCTAAAAAATCTTTACAGAAAATGTTATGAGATGATGAAGCAACTTGGCTATAGTGGACAAAGTTTTGGTTCTAACAAACAAGTTATTCACAACCCTATTGAGTCTCATACACAAAAATCCACCCATGGTCTTTGCTTTTTCCCTTTCATTGAAATCATCAAACCCATCCCTCCTCACTCTTCTCACCCCACCTTCCAAAGTGATCCTTTGACACCAACAAAGGACTCTTTTCTTACAACCAATGTCATCTCACACCCTCCTCTAGATTCAGATCTTACACACTCCTCTAAGAGATTGTATAATATCTGTAGACATGGAAAATGTACAATTTCAGTTTGACACACTTGATCTTGATTATTAACAACATTTCTTCCTGAATCATACTCTCAACTTTTCATCATATTCTGCCTCTTAATTTAATGTCATAATTCATTCAATTAAGTCTTTCTCCTCTAGTGATTAAATTAATCCATTTAATCTAGTTAATCTTACATTTATGTTTAATTAAATAAATCATTTTATTTGATTAAATTCTCTACAGTCCTCTTATTGAATTAAATAAATTAAACCTTATTTGATTTAATCTAACATATTCCTCCTTGGTTAAATAAATTAAAACCATTTATTTACTTAATCATTTCTTCCCAATTCTGATTTAAATTAATTCATCTATTTAAGTCAAAATTGTCAAATCATCTAATCCTTCATTAAATTAATCAAAACTCTGATTAAGTTAATCTCTCTCATTAAAACCCTCTAGAGAATGCAATTTGCACAATAAATCAATTACTTTGATTTATTTAATTCTCCATTTTCCTTCACATAGCATCAAAAGGGAATATTCCTTTGTTTGAATTCAAAAAGTCCAAGTAGACTTGTACATCCAACAAGGCATTCACTCCTCTTACATGTCCTTGTGCAATGAGCCAAGTGGCATTTATTTCATTCATTTTTCCCTCTCATATGTCATTTCTCAAATTTGAAATTCCACCTAATGGCATTTATTATGCACATTGACCAAAATGTGATCATTCCTCAACCATTCACATCTTGACAAGTGGCACTTGGCCATTGGATGTTGAATGATCCCACATAACTCTTTTTCATTGTCTCTTCCATTTTGGAAATCTATAAATTAGAGACTCCTCTCCTCATTCAACGACACATAGCTTTGAGTAAACTTACTATGCTCAAATTCATCTTCATTCCACATCTTCATACAAGGTTATTCTCTTCATTTGAGAATTAATCTTACTCATACCATCATTCAACTTGTTCAAGGATTGGGAAAGGGCTGCTTACTACACAACAAGGTGGCACCAATCCACTATGAGATAAAGGTTTAATCATGGTTCTTATATGCTTCTGTTTAACTTGTTTTCCTACTCATTAGTTGCATATTTAGACATGATTAAGTATTTCGTAGGGATGATAAATTTTTTGATTTAAACTAACTTTCGTGCTAACAATATGAAAAAGATTTTAGCATCCACATTTCAGCGCTAGAAGGAGGGCTTGAACAATTTGCAGTTACAGTTTTACTTATATCTCTGTTGCAGGAAATTTTGTTCAATATGTTTAACTATTTTTTTAATAGTCATTTCTGTTGTTATTTATGGTTAAATTTTTTTTTACAGAATATGAGTCTTGATTTTTTCCTTGGAAAATCCTTAACTGTTCATGTATGCTGGAAGTAGATAATCTTAGATAATCAAATCATAAATCTAACGAGATTTTGTTGCAAATTTTGTCCTTCTCCCATGTTGTTCCTTTCATTTTTCCCATGCAACTACGCCATCCATCACCCGTGTTACCGCGCCTTTCATTCTGCCCATCTGCGGTATAGCGGTCTCATGTGTTTTCCCTGGCCTTCACTCCTACCCTTTTACTGCCTTACTGCACCGTCAATCCTTACTGTTCATAGTACCGTGGTATCCATCACCATACCGCAACCTACCCTTCGACCACCCATTGTATCATGGTATCCATTTCCGCCACTACTTTTGTTGTCTGCCATTCCTTACCTTAACCGCAACCTTCTTCTGTACCCCCGCGGTAGCACGATAACTGCCCATTGTCTTCACCGCATCATCGCCAGCTAAGTCTCACTCCCCGCGGTATCATGGTTAACTGCCACAGTCTTCACCGCCTTACTGCGGTCTACCTACTAACCCCCCTATGGTATTGCAGTTAACCGCCATGGTCTTCATGCTCTTGGTCTCCCGTGTTACAGTGGCTTGACTGTCGCTCACCCGCGGTATTGCGGTTAACCGCTATCCTCACTGTCACTGCCATCTTAGCTGTCACCACATTACCATGGTCTCATGCCTAACCACCAGTGATAGCTTGGTTAAACTGCATCATCATTGTCACCACATTATTGTGGTCTCCTACCTAACCACCAGCGGTAGCGTGGTTAACTGCCTCATCATTGTCACCGCATTACCGCGGTCTCCTACCTAACTGCTAGCGGTAGCACAGTTAAACTACCTTGTCACTTTCACTGCATTACTGCGATCTCCTATGTAACCACCAGCGGTATCACGATTAACTGCCTCGTCACTATCACCGCATTACTACGGTCTCCTACCTAACCATTGGCGGTAGCATGGTAAACCTGTTAACCACCACTACTTCACTATAAACTTCTGCCTTCCCACCCGCGGTATCATGGTAAACCTGCTAATCATCGCCTGAATGTCATTGCTAACCACCACCGCTCCACCGCGGTCTTCCATCCGACCACCCGTGGTATAGGGGTAGCAGTCTCAACCGACTGTGTGAAGCTACCAATCGCGATATTGCAACCTGTAGTAAAGCAGTGAAAGGGATTAATTCAGAAATAAATAACTATATAACGATTTTTTTTGCATTAGGACATTAATACATGAGATATTTTTATCAAATATTTTATTAACTTTGTATGTTCTTTTGAAGGTTGAACATTGGAATTGAGCCAAGACAAAACGAGATTGGGGAAATTCACAAAAGCATTTTTTAATGCTTATTGAGCTAGATTTTCCACTTAGTTTCAAACCATCTCACATCTATTTTTGGGGCTTAAACTTAACCATTTTGACTTGATCTTTTGGTTAAAATTGAACCTTAGAAATTTACTAGATTTCAATTTGGGTCTAAACATTGAACAAGGCAATCTCACATTTCCTTTGGTGCTTAAAAAGAACTTATTATTGCTTTGAAGGATTTCAAATGAACATGTGTTTTTTGTACCTTGTAATCTTTATTGCAAAGCAGTGTCATTTAAAAAAGGAGTATGTGCTTCTCTCGCAATTCACGACGATCTTGAGAATCAAATGTCTTTTTGGTGACACTAAGTTGCATAAAGGATTGCCTCCACATTTCATTTTGGGAATTAAAATTGAACCAAACATGCGAGTGTGAGTAAGCTTGTTGCAAGTGTTCTCTCTTTGTTTCTAAACGAAGGTTGATCGAACTGCGGATAAGTTTACTCGCTATTGTACATCTTTAGAGAGCCTGTCTTGGTGGGAAAAAGTACTCACCCCAAGGGAATGACTCAAACCGGTAATGAGCTAGATGCCAAGCTATTCCCAACGTGTATACAAATTTGAATGGTGAGGAAAGTTCATCGTTATAAGAGCTCCTATGGAAAAGCAGGTGATACTCTTTATATGGGTTGATCTTGCCTCTCGTGTGGCCTCTTGAACGGGTACCCTGATTACAAACCAAATTTGTAGAAGGCCAAATCCTTATCTATTTTGTTGGTGGAAAAGGTCATGTCCTTTGAAGCCGCCCCACATTATACATGTGGTTTTGTTGTAGAGATGGAAAGTATGCCATGGGAGATTCATGGGTACTAATTCTTGGCTGACCCAAGAAATGTGTGTCATGGAGGGGAGCCAGTGTGGTCAAGCATTAAGCCATCCACACAAAATATGTGCAGTTGGATTTATCCAAGTGGGAACCCAACAAAATATTGTCTCATCATCCTAGGGTTGTAAAAAGTGATTGGAAGTGAAGAAGAAATTGCTTGGTCCTCAAAAAATTTGGAAACAAACATACACAAGGAGCTTTGAATTTCAAACCCCTTGTAGGAAACAAATATCCTTTGATGAATCTAAGTACTCTTGCTTTCCCTAGGGATCATATCCTTATAGGTTTCTAAGTGCTTGGATCTTATCATCATTTGTTTTCACCAAGGTTAAACACTAGGAAACCTTTGCCTTGATTTCCTTGATTTCTACATAATGCACTTTGTGGAATGAAATAAAATTAGGGTATTGGACAGTTAGTTTGAAAAGAATAATCAAGAAAGTGTTTGTGGTAAAAAGAACCAAATCTAAGCAAGATAAATAAACAATTGAACCACACATGTGCTTGGTCCATTTTGAGTCATTTGATTTCCATGCGAACATTGATCCTTTGGTTTGAATTACTCCTAGGGAAAAACATGTTCTTCATAACTGTGGTCTTGTAAGTAAGTCCTCATAGGGTCATCTAGGATCAAGTCAAAACACTTCATCTATCCAATCATCAAAAAAATCACCTCACCAAAAAAAATTGGATCTTTGAAAACGTCTTTCATGCTACACTTTTGGAAAATCAGCATCACCTTGTTTGACTTAACGCACCTAGTCAAATTATCAATCTTCTTGAACAATTTTGCCTCTAGGATAACAGAGCTTTGTGAGGTCTACTAGTTCATGATCACTTTCGTTGGCTTAATACACTTAGCTAATTCATTCTCTTATGTGATTTTTCCCTAGGATAACACAACTTCCTAGGGTTTACAAGTTCACCACAATCTTGTTTGACTTAATACACCTAGTCAAACCATTGCAATCAAATAAACTCCTAAAATCTAGCATTGATCCAAAGCTCCTAAAATTTCAAACATCCATATCACTCACCCTTTCATCTTTCATCTCATCATTGTTCCCAAACACCTTAGAGGTTCACTCTCCCAACAAGGTCAAAACACAAGAAAAACATGGAATTCAAACTTGACTCATACATCATTAGTAATCCAAGTCAACCAAACTATCTAAGTCTCGCAATTCCATCTAATTTTAAAAACTCGCATTTGTGCATGGCATCATTATCTCCTCCAAACATCAATGATATAAATTCAAGTATACCCAATCAAAAATTTGGAACACCTTTCCCAAGTCCAAATTTTCAAATCTATCAACCAAACGCTCAATGCATGAATTTTCCAAACAACATTATCCCACCAAATCCATACATGCCAAATACAAGTTTTTTGAACATGAACATTTATAGTCCACACTTGGTAAACTTTGGGGTAGACACGTTTGCAAATCCCATCAATTTTGTTCAAAATCCAAGCAATATGTTGACGACTCTAGGTATTGATCCAAGTGAAGGTAATACCATGCAAAATCAAAGTTGCTTAAATCAAGGCAATATGATTCTCAACCACAACAATGTTCAAATTCAACCTATAATGCCAAATCAAAATATCATACCAAATCATCCCATTTTTCCAACAATATCACAACAACAAATGGAAACCATCCAAGCAACCCCAATGGTCAACACATCTACCATTCCTCAAGTGTCTCAAGGACCAAGAATCTCAATCACACCATTCACCACTCAAACCTAGGCAATCAATGAGATCATTCCACTAACCCCAACAATCAACACCATTCCCAATCCACCACCACCGCCGCCAAAACACAACATGATAAATTCATTCTCTATCATGTTACAAGTTGCCTGCTAAAAGTCACTCCAAGCCCAACAAGCTACACAAGTTGTGTAAGTGGATCAAGTAGCCCAACAAGCTCAAGTTCAAGTTGAACATAAAGCTCAGCAGACGCAAGCATAGTTCCGAGCACTATTGCAAGCAATCCATCAACAAGTCCATAAACATGTAGCACAACAACGAGCCCAACAAAAAGCTTTATTGGCACAACAACAAATAGACCATCAACAAGATTTTTTGGCACAATAGCAACAAGACAAACAACAAGATTTGTTGGAACAACAACAACATGACCAACAACAAGCATTGTTGGCTCAGTAGAAAAAATAGGAATTACTCGCTCAACAAAGCTTGCAATAGATTCCCAACACAATCATTGAAAACAATGATCAAGATCTATCCATCGATGAACACCTTGAAGATGTTCCCACCTCATCCAATGATGAAATCAGCATACATCAAGAGCCATTTTTTATTCATGATCAAGACCCCTCGTACAAAGATCTATTCCAAGGAGTGTTGATGTTATTTGATCCCATTAACATAATCTATGATCCATCAACCAATGATCATATCAAAAAGGTCTCTACATCACCTTATGAGTTAGAGGACATATCTAAAGAACGTATTCCAAAGCATGATCAAAATCTATCACCAAGGTATTGCAATGTTCCTTCCCAAGGCATATTGACATCCTTTAACCTCACGATTGTGAATAGTTAAAGAATATTTGAACCTACACTTGATCCAAATCCGCTCAAAGATCAAAAGAATATTGAGCCACTTCCCAATGACGATGTCCAAGAACCCACTATAAGAAATCCATCCTTTGAAATTGACCCATGTCAAGACCTTGATCGAAAGCATGTTGAAAATAGTTCTAAAATCACTCAAGATCAAGAATTCGTATCTCCAAGATAACAATGATCTAATAGGCACTCTCCTATCTATACAAGTTGCCGCAAATGATGATCATATCCATATAGCACATATTCCTCCATCTACCCACAAGATGCTTTCTTTGGATGGACATGTAGATGATCTTCATTCAAAACAAGAGTCTCTTACTCGTGACATCATTACCAAGGTGCAAGAGTCTCCTACTCTTAACATTTGTACACATGATCAAAGTATAGAAAAATCTAGAGACATTCCAAAAGTGGATCATGAACAAGGCTTCTATAGAAGTTGTGAATCAAAGACATCATATCAAGACATATAAGAAGGCTTCTATGAAAGTTGCAAATCAGAAACATCGTGTGGAGATGTAGCAGAAATAGGTGATAAGGAAGGCTTTTACATAAATCATAAATCAGAAACAACATCCTATGAAGTAAATCATGAGGAAGACTTTTACGAGGACAATGAATCATCAATACCTCTTGAAGAAGCATTAAACTCTGATATTTCACAAGATCAAGCTAAAGACATCAATCAGGAAGTAATCCCACATATGGAGGATCCTATCACTTATAAAATTGGATCACTTACTTTTCTTAGGGCTAACTATCTCATCAAGGAAGAAGTTGTCACTTTTGAAGATCCACCACAGAGCAGAGAAGGATTAGCAGCTTGTTTCCAAGGTAAGTCATATCCTATTGTAGATAAAATTTTCAGCAGATGAATTATCAAGGTAGAGGATTAGGCCTACATGAATAGGGTATCCTAGAACTAGTGCAGATAATCGACAATACTGAGCATCAAGGCCTTAGTTACTCAACAATCAAGGGATCTCAACATATCAGTAATATTTCCACAAAACTGGGGGCAACTTCGTCTCAAGAAAATGTCAACATAGGGAGCACAAAGGATCCCTATGATGAAATTGATGCCAATGCTACAACCTGCCATGTCACAAATCTCCATCCACCCATCACCCCATCCATGAATTGGGACCAAAATAAAAAAATACTTGAATCGAAGCATGAAGAACGTTATCAAAGAAAAATTAGTGAAGCATATCAGAAAAATCAAATACAGGTGGATACCAAAAAATACAAAGAAAGATTATCCCCATCAAACTTCATTAGTTAGAGGAACTATGGGGAAAAATCAAGAAGGGAAAGGTATCCATCAAAGATGTCCACAAAGGAAAAAGCAGGCTTCTCAAGCAACATACAAAGTGTATCAAGAAGTTGGTCCTAATTCCCTACACACTTCCTTATCCATCCATCATGACTCATCTTCCCAAGTTTGGAGAGTCAAAGGTTCCAAACTATCAACAAATCCATCTATTATTCCTAAACACACTCCACCATCCATGCCTCCACACATGATATCCAATTCTCACATTGACCATGTGTTGGCGATGACCCTTCATCATAAGGATTCAGAAGGCACTCTATGGCAATGTGCACACAAAGACAGAGTTAACTTTGGTATCAGCAAAGCATAATAGATTTCTCAAAAGTTGCATTCAAGTGCACGTATCTTGGCAAAACAACTTATTCAAACAGGATATTGATGGCATGTCATGAAAAAAGCATCAATGTCAACAGTACCAAGTGATTCAACATCAATTTAAAATCTCTTAGAAAATACAAAAAAATATAAAAAATATAAAAATCCAAAAATATCATAAAAAAAATTGAAAACAGTAAAGAGAAATATCGTCCTCTAGTGAAAACCATTTCAGTGGCGCTTTGGACAGGTACCATGATGAAAGCTTGGAAAACAGCTGTCATATGTAGAATCGAGCATCTATGTGCATTAGTTCATGAGAAAGCATCTTGTTGCATCCATAATAAATCTAGAATTCCTTCCATATTATCCGCTCATCTATGAACTGTTTATCCAACCCATTACCATCTATATACCTTATCTTGATCTTGATAAAAGTTTGGTGCACACTTTTCACTTGCTTATGGCAAATGTCTTGACATGGGTCATTTCCATTGATCCCATCCTACCCAACGCTATTTGAGCAATATCCAAGTGAGCATTCCTCTATTCGAACACCTTATCTTGTCACAAGATAATCCTCGACATCCTTTGCATGCTTACCATATCTATCCATACACCTATTCAAGAATCTACCCATGGCATTCCATACATTGCTAGACATTGGGGGCAGATATTTACATCTCTCTTTGAGAATAAATTTTGATCTATATCCTCTAACTTATGTGGTGATCCAAACATTGGAAAACATGAAATCAAGTTGGCCAAACATTTGTGAGCACTAAAATCCAAATCACTAGCCCATGGTATATTTTGATAGGAAGACGTTCCTTATCAAGCTTTATCTTTTGTTGAACATCAATCTGAACAATCAATATCAGTCGCATCTAACTAATGCATCAGTGTGACATCAAATCATCGAAACATTTTTTCTCCAAATCAAGCTTCATCAATCTTGATCAATCGAATTCAATCAATTATCACCTTGTTTGACTTAACACACTTAGTCAAACCACCCTCTTGTGTATGAGTTTACTCTAGGATAACACAACTTCCTATAGTTTACAAGCGCATTATCATCTTATTTGAATTAACACACTTAGTCAAATTATCAAATCCATTATCATTCTTGTTTGACTTAACGCACTTAGTCAAACTCCTCCCTCGTGTATGAGTTTACTCTAGGATAACACAACTTCCTAGAGTTTACAAGTGCATTATCACTTTTGTTTGACTTAACACACTTAGTCAAACTATTAATCCATCAATCTGATCGATCAACATTAAGCTTGGAACAAAGAACTAGTATCATATCCACCTCCAAATTGTCAAAATCATGCGAAAATCCAAAAACATAAAAAAAAAAAAAAAAATTCAAAAACATTCAAAAAATCATCCAAAAACCTCAAAAACATGTCGAAATATCAGAAAATCTTCAAAAATATCATCATTGAGTCTTGTTAGTCTTCCACCTTTTTCGAACTACGTCGTCTCTGAGCTTAAACATAAGGAAGGCCATCCTTGATTGGCCCTCGAGATGCAAAATCCAAAAAAATTGAAAAATCTTGAAAATACCAAAAACATTTGTAAAACATCTCAAAATACCAAAAACAGCCTCAAAATATCTGAAAAATAAAAAATGGTGCATCCATTTCATCTACGTTTCACCTGTGACTTTTATCACTCATAATAAAATCAATCGTTGCCTTCACCCTTTGGTGAGTTGGTCAGAAGCAAGTCTAGAAGATTCAAAAGTGAACACCCTAATCGTCAAATTCTTGAAAGTCTAAGTTAGTAAGCAAGCAAGTTGGTCAACTCAGAGTATCAATAGCTTATCACCCAATCAGTCCCACCAAAACCCTGATAACTACATGTCCTAGGATGAAGATTTCCTACAATGGACATAAGCATCAGGTACCCCCCAGTAGTTTAGCCTTGGCTAGCATTATGAAGAACATTAGCTTGTTTGTTTACTTTGTCTTGGTCTTTTTTTGACTTATCTTAGTTTGTGCTCATTTCAAGGACCTCTCAATGATGCCTAAATAAAATAGGTTTAGAGAGAAAGGAATGGGGCAACGATCATTATCTTTTTTATCTACTATGCTTGTTGGATGTTCTTATTAAATAACTTGGTGAATACTTGCTTTGTTAGGTCCGTCCTAGAAAGGTTTCTGTATGTCAAGTGTGAACAAGAATACTCCTATCTGATTGACGAGTCAAAGTCCATCACACTAGTTACAATGTCATCCTGGTCCTTTATACCTTGATGCATCGTACCTATGTGTGTTATCAAACATAAAGTAATTGGTCCTTTGAAAATCCCAGCTCCTGGTAAGCAAATCATCAATCATCATCTTGTGTGGATCTTCTTTCCATTCTTCTCATTCTTCTATCTTTACTAATATTTCTACCTAAAATCGGTGTGTTGAATCAAGCTACACACGAGACTACCCATAGTCGATGACTATCTATGAATCATCAGATTTGTCTACATCAAAGAATTATCTTTCATCATTTGATCAATAGGACCACTCCTCTCGCAATTCATCGTTATATCAGTTGGAAAATTATCATTTCCACTCGGTCTCTCGAGGGGGCAATATACCAATGTAATCCTTCCATTGGGGCAATAGTGAGGCATCCAAAAAATCAAGAAATTTTGAACTTTGATCACAATAATTTATTTTTTGAATCAATGCAACAAGTACATTGCTTCAAAGAGGGGCAAAATTTAGACATGGAAAATGTACAATTTCGGTTTGACACACTTGATTTTGATTACTACCATCATTTCTTCCTAAATCATACTCTCAACATTTCATCATATTATGTCTCTAAATGTAATGAATCATTATTCATTAAATTAAGTCTTCCTCCTCTAGTGATTAAATTAATCAGTTAATTTAATTAACCTTATGTTTCTATTTAATTAAATAAATAATTTTATTTGATTAAAGTCTCTAAACTCCTCTTATTAAATTAATTAAATAAAACCTTATTTGATTTAATCTAACATATTCCTCCTTGGTTAAATAGATCAAAATAATTTATTTAGTTAATCATTTCTTCTCAATTCTGATTTAAATTAATTCATCTATTTGAGTCAAAATTGTCAAATCATCTAATTCTTCATTAAATTAATCGAATCCTTGATTAAGTTAGTCCTTCTCACTAAAATCCTCTAGAGAATGCAACTTGCACAATAAATCAATTACTTTGATTTATTTAATTCTCTATTTTCCCTTACATAGCATCAAAATGGAATATTCCCTCATTTGAATTCAAAAAGTCCAAGTGGACTTGTACACCCAACAAGGCATTCACTCCTCTTACATGTCTTTGTGCATTGAGCCAAGTGGCATTTATTTCATTCATTTTTCCCTCTCACATGTCATTTCTCGAATTTGAAATTCCACCTAATTGCATTTATCATGCACATTGACAAAAATCTGCTCATTCCTCAACCATTCACATCTTGACAAGTGGCACTTGGCCATTGGATGTTGAATGATTCCACATTGCTCTATTTCACTCTCTTTTCTAGTTTGGAAATCTATAAATTATAGGCTTCTCTCCTCATTTGAGGATACACAGCTTTGAGTAAACTTACTATGCTCAAATTCATCTTCATTCCACATTGTCATACAAGGTTATTCTCTTCATTTGAGAATTAATCTTACTCATACCATCATTCAACTTGTTCAAGGATTGGGAAAGGGTTGCTTAATACACAACAAGGTGGCACCAATCCACTATGAGATAAAGGTTTAATCATGCTTCTTATATGCTTATGTTTAACTTGTTTTCCTACTCATTAGTTGCATATTTAGACATGATTAAGTATTTCATAGGGATGATAAATTTGCCAATTTAAACTAACTTTCGTGCTAACAACATGAAAAAGTTTGAGTCGATCAACCTGTAGATTTTAGCATCAAACATTCTGGAGATCGAACATCAATCCAAGCAATGTGTTCTTCACTTCCAAGCACTTTTTACAACCCTAGGATGATGAGACAATATTTTGTTGGGTTCCAACTTGGATAAATCCAGCTGCGCATATTTTGTGTGGATGGCTAAATGCTTGACCACATTGGCTCCCCTCCATGGCACACACTTCTCAAGTCAACCAAGCATTAGTACCCATGAATCTCCCATGGCATACTTTCCATCTCTACAACAAAACTACATGTATAACATGGGGCGGCTTCAAAGGACATGAACTTTTACATCAACAAAATAGATAAGGATTTGGCCTTCTACAAATTTGGTTTTTAATCAGGGTACCTATTCAGGAGGCGACATGAGAGGAAAGATCAACCCATATAAAGAGTATCACCAGCTTGTCTGTAGGAGCTCCTGTAATGATGAACTCTCCTCACCATTCGAATTTGTATACCGGTTGGGAATAGCTTGGCGTCTAGCTCATTACCGGTTTGAGTTGTTCCCTTGGGGTGAGTACTTTTTCTCACCAAGGCAGGCTCTCTAAAGATGTACAATAGCGAGTAAACTTATTCATAGTTCGATCAACCTTCCTTTAGAAACAAAGAGAGAACACTCACAACAATTTTACTCACACTCACATGTTTGGTTCAATTGTAATTGCCAAAATGGAATGTGGAGGCAATCCTTTATGCAACTTAGTGTCACCAAAAATAATTTTCATTCTCAAGATCATCGTGAAGTGTGAGAGAAGAGCATACGCCTTTTTTAAATGACACTACTTTGCAAAAAAGATTACAAGGTATGAAAAACACATGTTCATTTTAAATCCTTCATAGCAATAATGAGTTCTTTTTAAGGACCAAAGGAAATGTGAGATTATCTTGTTCAATGTTTAGACCCAAATTGAAATCTAGTAAATTTCTAAGGTTCAATTTTAACCAAAAGATCAAGTCAAAATGGTTAATTTTAAGCCCCAAAAATAGATGTGAGATGGTTTGAAACTAAGTGGAAAATCTAGCTCAATAAGCATTAAAAAATACTTTTGTGAATTTCCCCAATCTCATTTTGTCTTGGCTCAATTCCAATGTTCAACCTCCAAAAGAACATACAAAGTTAATAAAATATTTCATAAAAATATCTCATGTATTAATGTCCTAATGCAAAAAAAATCCTTATAGAGCTGTTTATTTCCCAAATTAATCCCTTTCACTGCTTTACAGTAGGCTACGGTGTCGTGGTTGGCGGCTTCACACAATCAGTCGAGACTGCTACTGCTATACTGCGGGTGGTTGGATGGAAGACCGTGGTGACATGGTGGTAGTTGGAAATGGTAGTCATGCGGTGGCTAGCAGGTTTACCGTGATACTGCGGGTGGGAAGGTAGAAGACCGTGGTGATGCGGTGGCGGTTAACAGGTTTACTGTGCTACCACTGGCAGTTAGGGAGGAGACCACGGTAATGCGGTGAGAGTGATGAGGCAGTTAACCACACTACTACTGGTAGTTAGGTAGGAGACCACGGTAATGTAGTGATAGTGACGAGGCAGTTTAATTGCGAAACTATTGGTGGTTAGGCAGGAGACATCGGTAATGCGGTGACAGTGATGAAGCAGTTAACCATGCTATCACTGGTAGTTAGGCAGGAGACCGCGGTAATGCGGTGATAGTGACAAGGTAGCTTAACCATGCTACCACTAGCGGTTAGGTAGGAGACTGAGGTAATGTAGTGGCAGTTGAGATGACAATGACGGTGAGGACAACGGTTAACCGCAATACCACGAGTAAGTGATAGTTAGGCCGCAGTAATCTGGGAGATCTAGAGGGTGAAGACCATGGCGGTTAACCGCAATACTGCGGGGGGTTAGCAAGTAGACTGCAGTAAGGCGGTGAAGACTATGGTTGTTAACTATGATACCACAAGGGGGTGAGACTTAGCTGGTAGTGACATGGTGAAGATAGTGGGTGGTTACCATGCTACCGCGAGGGTACAGAAGAAGGTTGCAGTTATGCGGTAAGGAATGGTAGACATTGAAAGTAGTGGCGAAGATGGATACCACGATACTGCGGGTGGTTGAAGGGCAGGTCATGGTATGGCGGTGGATACCATGGTACTGCAAATAGTAAGGATTGATGATGCAGTAAGGTGGTAAAAGGGTAGGAGCTAAGGCCAGGGAAAACACCTAAGACCGCTATATCGCGGATGGGCAGAATGAAAGGCTCGATAACACGGGCGATGGCCGGCCTGGCTACATGGGAAAAATGCAAGGAACAACACAGGAGAAGGAGAAAATCTACAACAAAATCACGTTAGATTTATGATTTGATTATCTAAGATTATCTACTTCCAGCATACATGAACAGTTAAGCATTTGCCAAGGAAAAATCAAGACTCGTATTCTGTAAAAAAAAATTTAACTATAAATAACAGCAAAAATGACTGTTAGTAAAATAGTTAAACATATTGAACAACTGGAACAAAGATATAAGTAAAACTATAACAACAAATTTTTCAAGCCTTCCTTCTAATGCTAGAATGTGGATGCTAAAATCTGTAGGAAGATCGACTAAAACTTTTTCATGTTGTTACCACGAAAGTTAGTTTAAATCAACAAATTTATCATCCCTATGAAATACTTAATCATGTCTAAATATGCAACTAATGAGTAGGAAAACAAGTTAAACAAAATCATATAAGAAGCATAATTAAACCTTTATCTCATAGTGGATTGGTGCCACCTTGTTGTGTAGTAAGCAACCCTTTCCCAATCCTTTCCCAATCAGAATGATGGTATGAGTAAGATTAATTCTCAAATGAAGAGAATAACCTTGTATGAAGATGTGGAATGAAGATGAATTTGAGCATAGTAAGTTTACTCAAAGCTATGTGTCCTCAAATGTGGATAGAAGCCTCTAATTTATAGATTCCCAAACTGGAAAAGAGAGTGAAATAGAGAAATGTGGGATCATTCAACATCCAATTGCCAAGTGCCACTTGTCAAGATGTGAATGGTTGAGGAATGAACACATTTTGGTCAATGTGCATGATAAATGAAATTAGGTGGGTTTTTAAATTGGAGAAATGACATGTGAGAGGGAAAAATGAATGAAATAAATTCCACTTGGCTCAATGCACAAGGACATGTAAGAGGAGTGAATGCCTTGTTGGATATACAAGTCCACTTGGAATTTTTGAATTCAAATGAGGGAATATTCCCTTTTGATGCTATGTGAGGGAAAATAGAGAATTAAATAAATTAAAGTAATTGATTTATTTTGCAAGTTGCATTCTTTAGAGGATTTTAGTGAGAAGTATTAAATTAATCAAGGATTTGATTAATTTAATGAAGAATTAGATGATTTGACACTTTTGACTCAAATAGATGAATTAATTTAAATCAGAATTGAGAAGAAATGATTAACTAGATAAATGATTTTGATTCATTTAACCAAGGAGGAATATGTTAGATTAAATCAAATAAGGTTTAATTTATTTAAATTAATAAGAGGACTTTAAAGACTTTAATCAAATAAAATGATTTATTTAATTAAACAGAAACATAAGGTTAATTAAATTAACTAATTAATTTAATCACTAGAGGATGAAGACTTAATTTAATGAATAACGATTCATTACATTTAGAGAAAGAATATGATGAAATGTTGAGAGTGTGATTTAGGAAGAAATGATGTTATTAATCAAGATCAAGTGTGTCAAACCAAAATTGTACGTTTTCCATGTCTACAATATCTCACAATCTATAGAGCCTTGCGTAGGTATGACATCCTATACTAAGAAAGACCCTTCCTTTTTGAAAACCCAAGGACCACCTTCTTCTCTTGATCAAGAAGGTATCTTGTTGAGACTCCTCCAAGATCACTTGATCTCCCTTCCTCCTCGAACTCAAAATAAATGTTCACACAAACATTCCTTTTGTGCTTACCACTAAGTTCATGGTCATCACATCAGTGTGTAAGGCCTTGAGTAATAAAATTCAACATTGTAAGGCATTTGGTGTTCTTCCATCTATGGGGGAACCTAATTCATCTAATTAATACCAATTTTCCCTCAACCTTGTATTCCCTCACCGGTTTTGGCTCACTCTTTTCCTACACTAAGTTGGGGAAAGAGGTTAGCTATCCTTTTCCCTCATATGTCACTTGTCATTGTCTCTTTCAAGTACTCATTAACCTTTCATGCATATATAAGAGCAAGCTTGGGATGTGGATGACATGTCTTAAGTTGAATCACCTATGACATACACCTATTTCCTCATGACACAACTTTTCAAAACCATATGAATCAACATAGAGCTTTCCAAACAAGCTCTCATGTCCTCTTTTGTTCTCTACTTTAAAACAATTGTTCAAAGTATGGTGATTCACAATTCCTTTAAAGTGGGGTCATACATCACCACTCAAATTTCATTGTGCAATCCTCTTTTTCTAGTGATTCCTTCTCTTAAAAACATTACACACAATGTTGTTCAGGATTGAGGCATTTGCTTTTTTCCTCTTTTGCATACAACATGAGCCCTTGCCTCTCTTGCATACAAGATGAGTACACTTGCACATTACCTCTCTTGAAACATTACACATAATGTTCCTTAAGATGAGACATCACATGAACAAATAAAGATACCTTTTGAAACAAAATAGTTTAAAACATCACTTCCTTTTGTGGCACCTTATCAAATTTATCATGAGGTATAACTTTGGTATGGTTAAGCGGGAAGCCCAAAAACAAGCATGAATTTCCCCATAGCCACCTTTATGAGTACATACCAACCATGTGTATGTTTCTCACCTTCTGGGTCTAATCACCCCACGAATGACCAATTTTCTATGGCCCCAAAGTGAGCACATATTTTTCACCATTTCCATTCTCATCACACTAAACCTTGTGATTGCATCATCATGTATCATGTCTTATTGTAATGCATTCACCCTTAAATTTCTTTTGTACTAATGTCAAGTTGACTTAGAATCTCAAATCCTTGGGTGCTTGACCACCTCCTTCATCCTTCACATTCTTCTTCTTGGTCATTCTTCACCATCTCCATCGGGCTACTTTAGTGTGAGTTTGAAGCAATTTCATCCTCTCACTAAAGTAGGGGCTAAATGTATCACCAAAAAGTGAGGACTTTGTCACTTTTCGCTCATTTGGACCTTCGCCTATGGATTTTGGACCATTTTCAGTTCCTTTTTACATCTTTCCAAGATTTGTGATGAAGTGTTGTAAGAAATTTTCATGCTCTCCTAGGCTTTTCATCACTTAATCGACCCTTAATGACCCCTTAATGATCATACAAAACCTATCTTAGAGTGTTTTATGAAGACAATCTCGACAAGAAACATTAATAATATTTTAAATATCGAAAAACACTTAAAAATGCCTAGGTGGACTAGGTCGCCACCTTGGGCAACCTATTTCTATGTGGCTTAAAATGCAATTTTAAGTTAATATCTGTCAAGATTTTGGTCTCTAAAACCCTAAGGTTGATCAATGTGATGTTATTTCATGAAAATTAGGGCATAACTTGTATAAATAACCTCAAAAAGCCTAATTCCTCATTAGGTATGCTCATTTTTACCTTCTCCTCTCAATCTCTCTTCTCTCTCAACTTTTCTTCCTCTCAGGCCAGCTAGGGTTTGGTCATTCCAAGTCAATAAGACACCATTTCTGAAGCATTCAAGGGTTGATTGCTGAAACAACACAAGATCAATAATCAAAGGAAAGGTAACTCACTCCATTATTCCATAGTTTCATGTTTCATTGCATTCTTTCTATTCATTTTGGTTTAGTTACCTAAAAGGGGTTTGACTAAGGAAAACACCTAATCCCTAACAATCAACATTTTTATCTTTCTTGTCTCGTGTGATTGAAGGTTTAGGTACTTTGAAGATAATTGAAGACTTTGAAGACTTGTTGAAGACCTATCCTTGCTTCCAAGGTCAAATCATCCACCAAAAACCACTCTTAGGCCCAAATGTCAAAGTTTCAGAAGTAGGAAACTATGAAGAACCAGGATGCAAACCTAGGGCTTCCATTTCCTCCTTGAAAAGTCCAAAAATCTTGAAGAGGACTAAGTCGCTAAGAATGGAGACCTAGTCCCTTTTGATAATACATTTTATGATTTTGACATTTTTGGACACCCATTTGGCAGAAATGGGCTGCAAACCAATTTTCAAGAATCTAGGACTAGGTCACCCAGATAGGTACAAGTGTCCCTCTCAGCTTCTATAACATTTCTAGTAGCATTCCAAACATCCAAATCATTCCTCCTCCAATATCAGGTGCACACCTTTCCTTTCCCTTCATTTTTGTACTTTCTTATTTATACTTTTTAGATTGTTAGCATAACAAAGTATGTTTTCCAACACTTAAATTTCAATAGTTTGTATTTAATAGTTAGCTTATATTCTCCACTCATAGAATTCAAGGCACAATCACACATACTCAAATTAAGCCCCTGAAACCCCCTTCTTTGAATGAACACCCCAAAACCCCAAAGATGACTAAAGGTGAAAGAGAGCACATTCATCCAAACGCTAGCTTCTAGGGTGAAAAACCCTAGAGGCTCATTGGGGGGATCATCTTTCCCTCCTTGTGTCTTTGTTTTTGGTGGTTCACATTTACATATATATGCGTGAATGATCTATAAAAATTATTGTACATCTATATACATGGATTTCATAAGATACCCATTGCAAGTGCACCTGAAACATCGTCAACATTTATGTATGGGCAATCTCAGGTGCGTGATCATGAGGTCATATCATTCAAGGTTGTAAACTTTACTAAATCTCCTAAACATATTTTTATGGATCTTTTAAATATATATTCGAGGTTTTAACATATTGTTTTCTTTATATGAATATGCAGGATATAGTAGATTAGGCATTTGAATCTTCTTAAGTGACAGTTGTGCTACTCATTGAATAAAATGTGCTAGTAGATTCACATGACCATATGGTAATTTATGCATACTAAAAATCATTTCTATTTTATTTTCTAGATATTTAGTTAGATTTATACTTTTATCTAGAAGTTTATATTTTCAAGTTTAAATATTCTTAATTATATCAAAATTTCTAAATAGCTTTAAATCTAATTTGAAGTTTCTTGTACTCTTTTACAACTTGATGCAGGTACATCTAATAGACATGGAACAAAGAGGAGACTTGATTTGACTGATCGACCTGCTAGTTAGATGGTTTTAAATTTTAAATGGACTATAGATCTCTAGTTTTATTTAAATATATGTGTTGGACTTGACATATACATTTTGAGCATGATATCTCATAGACCATTTCACATGCATTATATCGATTAATATTATCATTTCTTTTTTTATTTATATCAATTGAATTTAATGTGATGATTATATATGCAATCAATTATGATTGTGCTATGTTCTTTTTTATCATTGTATGCACTCATGTATGTATAGATATTTTATCTAATTTTCAAGTAATACATGCACTATATAAATTCTTATCTCTAGAATCAAATTTCATATATATGATTTATCACATGGCTAGGTGACAAACTAAAACATTATTTAAATAGTTTAGATTACATTCATAATAAATTAAGGGTAGGTAATTTTAACTATTTTCCAATTCTAGAAAATATTTGAATCAATAAACAAAAATCTATCTCCTTGTATGTATAAAATGTATAATCTTTACAATTGAACAATTATATAAAATGTGGTAAATAGAAGACATGAAATGTGTAATCTATAATTCTTTTAACAAGATATTTAAAAAGTGACTAATAAGTTCATTGAGGTTCATACATCAAAAAAACAATATAATGGATATTGATGTTTAATACACCTATATAACATGATGAAACATATATGTGCACATGCATGTAAAATTATTTAGCTTATCAACTTTTAGGTGAAGACCAAAAATTGACATTTACATAGTCTCTTGATAAAATATTTTTTCAGTGGCAATCACATGGTAGACCGACTTCAAGAGAACCTACAAAAATAATTAATGTAAGTAAAGTAACTATAATTTTTATGAGTCATTTAATTAAATAATTCATGCGAGAAAATAACAATATATAGTAAAAGTTGCAAAATTAGATCTTATAAATTCAATATGTAAATTCAAAATGATATTTTCCATAGGATGGATTAAGGGGACCTAACATGATATAGCTTAAGGGGGGTCCTAAGATAATTCCTTAAGGGGAGATAAGAGGATGGATTAAGTGGATGCAAGTGGGTGGATTAAGGGGAGTTGATAAAATGACTTAAAGGGATGTAAGAGGGTGGATTAAGGGGATGCATGCTATGAACCCTAGTATATGGTTGAACAGGTCCTAAGAGGATGGATTAAGGGGAATTATGACAGTGACTTAAGGGATGCAAGATTGTGGATTAAGGGTATGTAAGAGGATATGACTTAAGGTTCCTTTAAGAGGATGGCTTAAGGGGATGCAAGAGGGTGTATTAAGAGGAGTTGATAGAATGAATTAAAGGGATGCAAGAGGGTGGGTTAAGGGGAGTTGATAGAATGACTTAAAGGGGTGTAGGATGGTGGATTAAAGGGATGCATGTCATGAAACCTAGGATATGGCTTAATGGGTCCCAAGAGGATGGATTAAAGGTAATTATGAGAGTGACTTAAGGGATGAAAGATTGTGGATTAAGGGTCCTTTAAGATGATGGCTTAAGGAGATTGAAGATGGTGGATTAGGGGACTTGATGGAATGAATTCAAGGGATGAAAGAGGTGGATTAAGGGGATTTGATAAAATGACTTCATTTCATGTAAGAGGGTGGAACCCTAGAAACCCTAGAAAACTAAGGGTCATAGAATGATTTTTCTTAAGGGGAGTTGATAGAATGAACCCTAGAAACCCTAGAACCCTAAACCTTAAAATATATCTCATGAACATTAAAAACCCTATACCCTATACCATACGACCTAAATCCTAGGAGATGAACCCTAAACCCTTAAAACCCATATAGGTTTTTTATTTTAAGCATCTCATGAATCCTAGAAACCCTAAACCCTAAACCATGTGACCTAAAGACTAGGAGATCAACCCAACCATCAATCCATATTCAAGAGGGTGGATTAAGGGGAGTTGATAGAATAACTTCAAGGGATGCAAGAGGTGGATTAAGGGGATTCGATAGAATGAATTGAAGTGATGTAAGAGGGTGGAACCCTAAAAACCCTAGAAACCCTAGAACCCTAAGGGTCATAGAATTATTTGACTTAAGGGGAGTTGATAAAATGAACCTTAGAAACCCTAGAAACTCGAGAACCCTAAACCTTAAACTATATGACCTAAAGAATAGGAGATGAACCCTAAACCCTTAAAACCCATATATATTTGTTATTCTAAGCATCTCATGAATCCTAGAAACCCTAAACCCTAAATCTTAGGAGATGAACCCTAAACCCTTAAAACCCATATATAATTTTTATTCTAAGCATCTCATGAACCACAGAAACCCTAAACCCTAAACCATGTGACCTAAAGACTAGGAAATCAACCTTAAACCATCAATGAATATTGAAGAGGGTGGATTAAGGGGAGCTGATAGACTGACTTCAAGGGATGTAAGAGGTGGATTAAGGGGATTTTATAGAATTACTTGAATGGATGTAAGAGGGTGGAACCCTAGAAATCCTATAAACCTATGGGTCATAGAATGATTTGACTTAAGGGGATTTGATAGAATGAACCCTAGAAACCCTAGAACCTTAAACCTTAAACCATATGACCTAAAGACTAGGAGATGAACCCTAAACCTTTAAAACCAATATAGATTTTTTATTCTAAGCATCTCATGAACCCTAGAAACTCTAAACCCTAAACCATAGGACCTAAATCCTAGAAGATGAACCCTAAACCCTTAAAACCCATATAGATGTGTTATTCTAAGCATCTCATGAACCCTAGAAACCCTAAACCCTAAACCATAGGACCTAAATCCTAGGAGATAAATGTTGAACCCTTAAAACCCATATAGATTTGTTATTCTAAGCATCTCATGAACCCTAGAAACCCTAAACCCTAAACCATAGGACCTAAATCCTAGGAGATGAACCCTAAACCCTTAAAACCCATATAGATGTGTTATTCTAAGCATCTCATGAACCCTAGAAACCCTAAACCCTAAACCATAGGACCTAAATCCTAGGAGATAAACTCTGAACCTTTAAAACCCATATAGATTTATTATTCTAAGCATTTCATGAACCATAGAAACCCTAAACCATGTGAACTAAAGACTAGGAGATCAACCTTAAACAATCAATCCATATTGAAAACGGTGGATTAAGGGGAGCTGATAGAATTACTTCAAGGGATGTAAGAGGTGGATTAAGGGGATTTGATAGAATGACTTGAATGGATGTAAGGGGGTGGGAATCTACCTATGGGTCATAGAATTATTTGACTTAAGGGGATTTGATAGAATGAACCCTAGAAACCCTAGAACCTTAAACCTTAAACTATATGACCTAAAGACTAAGAGATGAACCCGAAACCCTTAAAACCCATATAGATTTGTTATTCTAAGCATCTCATGAATCTTAGAAACCCTAAACCCTAAACCATAGGACCTAAATCCTAGGAGATGAACCCTAAACCCTTAAAAACCATATAGATTTGTTATTCTAAGCATCTCATGAACCCTAGAAACCCTAAACCCTAAACCATAAGACCTAAATCCTAGGAGATGAACCCTAAACCCTTAAAACCCATATAGATTTGTTATTATAAGAATCTCATGAACCCTAGAAACCCTAAGCCCTAAACCATGTGATGTAAAGACTAGAAGATCAACTCTAAACCATTAATCCATATAGATTAGTTATTCTAAGAAGCTCATGAACCCTACAAACCCTAAACCCTAAACCGTAGGACCTAAAGACTAGGAGATTAACCCGAAACCCTTAAAACCCATATAGATTTGTTCGAGAGTGACTTAAGGGGATGCAAGATGGTGGATTAACGGTAGATATACAATGATATGGATTAAGTGGCCCTAATAGAATTTCTTAAGGGGAATTAATAAATAGACTTAAGGGGATGCAAGAGGATGGACTAATTGTACATATGGGGATGGATTAAGGGGTGATGAGAGAGTGACTTAAGAGGATGAAATATGATGGATTAAGGAGTGTTGAGAGAGTGACTTAAGGTGATGCATGAGGATGGATTAATGGTACACAAGGGGATGACTTAAGGGGATGCAAGAGGATGGATTAATGGTACACAAGAGAATGGCTTAAGGGGTTTTAAGAGTGTCTTAAGGGGATATGAAATCAATTATATTTTTTTTATAAAATGACAATGAATTAAACTAAGTTTTATATTTATACTCTCAACAAAATGTATCTATAACTATATATAGTTACATGTCTCTAGATTTGAATTCCATTGTAGTAAGAGTCCATCTCCTCTCTCTTTCATAAAGCATCTAGTTTCAAGGGACCTGAACCAAAAAATGATATAAAAATTTAATTAGGGAATGACTAAATACAAATATATATCAATTAAATATATATGTACAACTAGATATACTTACCAATATTTATTTACTCTATGTTATCATAATCCACTCTAGGATGTACCAACTTACGTTTTCTCTCAACACATCTAGCCAACTAGTACTTTGTCTCCTCTTCATTCCCCTCAGGTGCAACAACATACACATATCTTGCAAAAATAGATAAAAATTCAATAAGGAGTGACTTATATTTAATTCACATATAAAAATGCATACATATAAAATTCAACTCAATAAATAATGTACCTTCTTCTACAAGATCAGAAACATGATAATAATCATCTGATGTGAATGCTTGATTATCTTCAATTTTCATTCCATGTTCAACATGTGTTGATGTTTGTGTTAAGGCTCTTTGTTGCCATTGTTCAACCCATTTCATATTTTCACATGCTTCCCAATCACCTACAATACAAAGTTGGAAAAATCATGCCAACTCCCTCGTCCATATTGTACATGTGTTTTCTTTCAAACTCTTAAATGAATTCCATTTTGCAAATCAATTAATTGTTTCACAATCTTGTCGAGAACAAATATCATTTTCTTCAACTAACCAAAAGAAGCGGTGAACTATTGAGCTCTCACTTGTTCTTGCAGATAATTTGGTATTGCACCAATATACAATTTCACGTGCATCTCTAAATTTTGTAGCATCCCCAAATTTTAGTTGCTCTCTAGGAAGAGCTCTTTTCACACATGCACCTGGTCCATTATGTTCTCCCTTACCATGATTGACTTCAAAAAAACTCCATATGTGCTAGATATTATTTTCCTTATGAACTATACATAACCAATAAAACATTCTAGAATTTTTGAATTGACTCATGCAATTATCTGACCATATGAGATATTCTAGCATTTGAATTCCTCTTTCTTTTAATTTTTTGTAAAATATATCAACACGATATTGGAAAAACTCAAATCAATGTAATCGATTATCACTTACATAAAAATGTTACTCTCTCAATGAATTTCCATTATCTTCTCTACTATAATCTTCATGTCTATAAACAATATAAAAAAAAATAGCTATTTGCACTGAATTATAATACTCTGATTGAATTTCTTCTTGTGGAGCAAGAGTATAATTTTCAACAAAATCAACAACTGACAATACAGTTCCAATTGGGAATGTGTTTTTACATAAAAAAAATGATTATCAAGCCAATGAGCATATTGAGAGTGTTGAACATATTTAGGTGCAATCTTATCTTTAAATTCTTTAATAAATGCATGCACACTATATTTTTCCATAATTAGCTCACAATGTTTCTAGTTTTTCCATCTTTTAAAGAATGCTCAACATTTTTTAAATTTTCTTACATCCACTAAATGTTGTCCAAATTCATCTAAACTACTTTCATGCATAAATTCTCTTAAAAATGAAAATTTAGCACATTTATCACATTCTCCAGAAATACATTCTTTTAAATAAAATAAGTTTCCACTAGAGGGTTTACAAAACAAACCTGCTATAAAATATTTGATTCTTTCAGGTGGCATATTAATACCACAAATGTCTTGCATAATTTGGTTAACATGCTAAATGCATCTTATATATAAAAACCTATCATAATAATAATAAAATTGTACATGATTCTTACAACAACAAGAGATTCATTGCTTATTAATTATAACATACCAAGGATTACACTTTTCAAATGATCTTTGACTTGTGTTAATATTAAATGGTAAGATTGAAGAATCTATTTTTTTGTATATAATTTAGTTTGAGTCATGTCTAAGAGATGTTTTGGATCAGGTACACAAATTTTGGAGCCCAACCTTGATTTTAAGACATCTCTAATGTTAGGTGATACTATTGTATTATCGTGCCAAAATTTATCGATTAAAGATTTAATTTCATTAGTTAATTTCATGTCCGATTTTGGGAGTCTACCACTGAACCTCAAACATAGATTAATTGGATCCTTTTCAATACTTTCTCTTCTTTTAGCATCTCTTATCAAAGTTTTAGGATTTAATTTTATTTATTTACAAATCTTACTTAACATTCTTTTATTTGAAGTTTCTTTATCAGCTAAAGTAGTTATTATTGCATGACAAGACACATTTTGATCTTTAGATCGACTTTTCTTACCTATAAAATCAATAGCATTAGTAACACTAGATATGACTTGTTCTATTGAATCATCTTTCTTTTTTGGTTTTACAAAAATACCTAATTGTTTCATCACTTTTCTCATTTTCCACATTCTCATCAATTGCACCATAAGTTGACATTGGAATCCTAATTTTTTTCTATAAAAAAATATTTTATATATTTTATTTCCATAAGTTCTAATTTTTCTCCAAGAAACTTTACCACGAAGGTTATCTAGCACATCTTTTTCAATTGTAAATAGAAAATTTTCACCTTCATCCATAGAAGGGGTTTCATTTTCATTCACACAACGGGTTCCATTTTCATTTTAAAATGTAGAAAGTATTTCATTCTCATTTTCATCAATATGAGGGATTTGATTATCATTTGCATTCTCATAAGATATATTTTCATCATTTTTTTGTTTTTGCATTGTTTCAACCCTAGAATTATAGATATCATCAATGGTGTATCCAGCTTCATCTAAACAAGAGAAATCAATATTATCAAGACTTGGGTTTGAAAAAATACTTGGAGAGATTGTTTGAATAGGTGTATTTTCCATATCATTGGGAGGTGGATTTGAATACATACCTGAAGTTGCTTGCATAATAACTATTTCCATATCATTCAAAGTTGAAATTGAAGGCATAGTTGAGTTTATCTCCATAATTGCATTTTCTTCCATACTAACCATCTCCACATTTTCATCATCTACATTCATTTCATCATTCATGGCTTCCTCTTCAACATTCATGGAAATATATGCTTACAAATTTTTCATTTGAGGAATCCTTTCTCTTCTATCCCTTTGTTTTTTTGCCTCCATATCTTTATTTGCTTGAATTTCTTCGAGTGTCATTGACTTTCTACAATTTTTTATTTGTTTTTGCTTTGATCCCATGGTTACCAAACCCTCTTTGATGAAAAAATAAATGATTCACTCGTAACCTATTTTCAAATTTCCATCTCCTTCAAATATTCAAATAAAACTATGTACTATGAAGATCCTTTCTTCTATAAATTTTGAAGTACAAAAACATCATGAATACATCCAAAAACACTATTTTTTAAAAATCTTCTTCTAAAATATTCTTGTACTTGAATCCACTTTAGAAAATTCAACCTACACTTGTCTCTTCCAAAAATATGCAATAGAATATGCCTTGCACAAGACAAATTTGCAATAAAAAATGCAGAAAATGGAGCTTTCAAACCATACTGCAGAAAAAGAATGTTGCAGGAAAAACATGTTTTATCAAAAAATTTGAAATTAGGGGAAAACGGTCATATAAGAAACGTGTAAAAGTTATGAAACACGTATGCGTTTTGAAAATAGAACGCATATGTGTTTCATAATGCGTATGTGTTACCTTTACCCAACTGGTAAAAACATAATATGTACGTGTTAAATAACACGTGCACGTTTCATTTAAATAACATGAACACGTTTTCGTAGTGTGTATGCATTATTTAAAAATTGAATTCCCAACCCACATGTAGCCTTGGTTTTAGGATTAGGAAAGGCTTGGCAATCTGAGCCTTAGTCTTTGACCTGCAACTAATAAACTAAGGCAGATTGCAAAATAATGTCCAACTTTGGCAATATGGCTGATGGACTTTTTTTCTAAATCAATCTATAAAATCAAAACCCATTAGAGAACATGATGTATAGTTTCCAAATATATAATTTTTATTAATATTTGATTTTTTTTCTATTTTTTAATTAATTTCTAAGAAAAATACTCCTTAAACTTGAAATATCAAGTTTTTCTGTTTTTTAATAACTTTTTTTTGGTTAAGTTTCTTGTAAAAAAAATTATATGGCATCAATCTTCAGACAATTATCTACATAATAAAAAAAAAATCAATTTTGTTTTAGTTTAGGTAAAATTATGTTGTTTGTACACATTGATTTTTAAAAATAACAATTAAAGCCAATAAAAATTCAATAAAAAAAAAATTCAACAAAAAATTACAAAAGAAAATCCTCATCAATATTCATGTTGTTAGCTCTCTTTCCCCAAAAATAATTAGCAAAATACTTTTATTTGGGTCAAAAAGTGGTGTCTGTACATGTGCATAGTATGGTTAAAAAACAAGGACTTTTAAAAAGTGGATTTTATAGATCTCTATCAAAATTTGATTTCTAAAATCTAGGTATTTCAATAATTTATATATTTAGAAACTAGATTCAAAATTCAAAATTTTATATTTCTAACTTTTTTAAAAATTCATTGTGTAAGCGTCTCAAATTTTCAGTCCAAATGTGACAATTTCTGAAAAACAAAAAAGACACTTCCACTTTTTGAGCTTTTTGTGGACCCAACTTCTTGCATCAACCCAGTCTTTTTGGAGATTTCTCCCGGATCATATCTCTGTTGGATATTTCTGGATACAATAGCTTTAAATGCAGATTTTATTTTAGGAGTAGACTCACCAAACTCACTCAACTCAAAGGAAGCTAGTTTATTAATTAGCATGTCTCTTGTCCTCAGGTCTTCAATATCATGAGATTTTTTTTGGTAAGAAGTAGGCACTAATCTAAGCACTTTAGCCACAATTTCATCTTCATCCATGATTCCACCGACACATCTAATACTCATCACTAGTTCATTTACCTTTTCCATGAAAGAAACAATGTTTTCATCTTCACTCATCTTCAAGCTCTCCCACTTGCCTTTCAAAATTTTTAACTTAGCAATCTTCACTTGTGCATCTCCTTCATACAATATTTCCAATTTATTCCAGATCTCATGTGTTGTCTTTAGACCTATCACATTTTTCATCTTTGAGTTTGTCAAAGCACTTAGCAATGCTTCTATAGCCTTGATATTAGTTTCATCTTCTTTGATCTCATCAGGAGTAGTAGGACCATTCTGAGGAATATTATATTTGTTCTTTGTAATATTCCAGAAGGGTTGACCAATGCACTTCAAATGACACTCCATTCTGACCTTCCACATAGAGAAATTTGTACCATCAAATATGAGACTATCCTTCTTGTATGATGTCATCTCAGATCACCTCAAGATGTTAAACTTCTTTAGAGGACACTTCTCTGATACCAATTGTTGAAAAAACAAGGATAGACAACTGAGAGGGGAGGGTCGTGAATCATTTGTTACAAAATTTAAAATTATTCAACCTTAATCAACCTTTAATCTCAGAACTGATAATTAACAATGAAAGAATAAAGATCAACAACACATCATAAACACATGAACACCAATAGTTTATACGTGGAAACCCTGTTAGGGGAAAATCAACAATGTATGTTAGTCCCAAGATTATACCCTATTAGAAGTATAATGAAAAATGAAAAAGGAATGCACATACATTCAGGCACAATTCCTAGAGCTCACTGCTCAGAAGGGAAGGCTCACTACCTTACATAAAAAAATCAAATTAAATCCATCTGATGAGGTTGAACTAAGAAATTAGCTTCTTCAAAAACATGATGACTGTTCTGGTTAGGCTTAAAAATACTTCTTCACACTTCGCTCAATCTTATTCACACTCTACTATGAAATAAAATGAGCTAATATTTATTCACACATTCTACATTCACACTTTGCATACATGAAAATGAGGAAACAATTGCTCCTATATATCCATTACATGAATTTACATCAACAACTTTGTCAGCCACAAATAAAAGAATAAATTACAAACTGTCAGCCCAATTCATGAACAATCCTCAATGTGAACCAACCTAAGTCGTTCATAACATAATGAAGACCTAAATCAATATCCACGAACATGCCAAACAATAAAATATTAATCCATAAGGATATGCAACACGCTACCACCATCATGTCGGCCAAGAACATGAAAACCTCAAACACACAAAGGAAAATCTTTGATCACAAGCACATCGATCAACACGAACGTACCAAAATGATAGAGCACGATCTAGAAATATCACTGAACATCACAATAGAATACAAAACAAATTAATTTACTAGAAATGCATTCTCTTCTTCTAGAACCACCTGCTATAGTAACAAAATAACTGTAGGAGTTCTCATAAATTCATGACTCGCTCCAATCTTGATGCATACCATTGAAAATTTTGGACAACATACTAGATAGGATAAAACAAAAACCATTTAATGCATGACTTCTTATTATCAACGTACACAACTTTCCACCATTCTGATCATCACACCTTCACACATTGTCTACAAAATATTTATTCTAATTCTCTCAATATCCTCAACATATACAACCTTCAAAATCATCAATGCTAATAGTGCTGGCATCAATGACAACCAAAATATCCAACATGCTAGGGAGATTTTTTTGTCATTGATGTGGACGTTGTCATGTTGAAAGAGAATATTCAATATTTAATATGCATTCTCAAAATTTGTTTTAATACTGATAAGAATAAGGATGGTGGTGTTGACAATAAACCTAAGGATATTGTGTCTAATGTTAATCATTGCAATTCTCTTCATAAGTGTCTCTCCTTGGATGAGATTAATAATCCTATTTTTCATATGAAAAATAGCAAGGCTCTAAGCTGTGTTGGATTTACTATTCAATTTTATAATGTTACAATTATTCAATCAATAAGATTTTGTTAAAATTTTATAATTAATTTATTAACTATTAGTGTAGGTTTTTTATTTTCCTTATTCTTGTGGATATTTCATTTTCTTACATGTATTATTAAGAATATTTAGGTTAATTATAAATTATTATTACGAGAACATGTAGAACAATCCATCAATTACATGTGCTACTATCACCTGCATTTGGATAAATGAGTTTGCACCCTCTTTTAGATTTATTAGCTACCTCTCATAACCATTTATTTATCTCTATCTAAGTAGGCAGAACCATGTATTTTTGGCATTAAAAAAGCAATTAAAAATATTATCTATTATTAGAATGTGGAGTTATTACTCCTCGATGATGTACATATACCTTTATTTGACTAGACATAAAACACTTACCTTTCATATTTACTATTCAGATTGAGTAATGTGAACATTGAATACATTATATTGCATTACTATCTCATGAATTCTCTCTTTCTATGATATTCTCTCCATTTCTATATTTTGAGCTTCGCTCATCTATTGAATGGATTTTGTATGCTCTATGAATAATAATAAATCCTGGTTTTGATTCTTGTTCATCATATCAATATAATTGTACATCAAATAATTATTCTTTAATATGTTCATTTTATTATCTTATTATTTAAGAGATTTGAGGATAATTGTTTCTACTAATTTTGATGCAGGAGCATCCAGTGGTGTAAGGGCAATCCTACATCACCCAAAAATATATTTACTCATTTAGAGTTTTGTATATGTTCTTACATTTCTGGATACCCTTTTCGTCGAAGAAGAATTCCCAACTTTCAAAACTGTTTTTCTGCTCGACTGCTATTTTTAGTAGGTATGATTTTGAAGGTGTGAGGAGACAAAAATTTAAGGGAAGCTTCAGGACAGAATAATAAACACTTTGGTGAAAGAATTAGGCAAAGATCATGCCCGGTTCAAAATTTATTCAAGTTTCAGTTTCTGCTTTTTGCCTTACAAAATCTTTGGAGCTAATTTTGAGGGACTTAAAGGCTCCGGATGGGCCCGAAAATTGGCGGAAAACAAAAGTGGTTAGTCTTTAGGCCCCACTTTTTGGCACTTCATTTTTGCAAGACCTTTCTGAAAAGGTATTATCATTGAAGATCCGACATTTAGATCTTGAGATAGGGCTTCCAGAAGTTTGTGTATAATTAGAATGTTGTTTTTGGCTCCAAACAGAGAATTGGGCTATTTATGGGGTAGTTTTTTGGAAAGAAGATCGCATGTTGCGAATAGGGGAATTTCTATAATTTCTTTTCTTTAATTTGCATGTATTGCAGAACTCGAGGATTGGAGATCCTCTGCATGTAAGAATTTCATACTTTGAAAATAATAAGATTTGTTAGTATTTTTTTTCTGTGTGATTTTATGTGTCTCGGGTTGCACCCTCATCAAGTGGTATCAGAGCAGGTTTTCTTGAGTGTGTGGATAGATCACCGATTGTGAGGCAGTTCACACCAGGATTGTGGTTGTGGGTTCAAGATATTCAAGATGCCTCCAATAGTGGCACGTGGTAGGCGAGGTGGTGCCAGAAATGTTGGTAGAAGAGATCCATTAGCGGCCGAGGGTTTTAGAGCCCTCCAGAGACAAATTAATGCATTACAAAGAGAGTTAAGAAGAGGGGTAAACTTGAGAAGGGGAGAAGAAAGTGAGGATGAAGAAGAGGTAGAAGATTCAGATGTAGAAGAGGAAGAAGAACTTATTGATCAAGATCAAATGCGGCTGATAAGGGCCATTTCGAAGATCGGAAAAAGATCTAGAGTAGAAGTTCCCAGTTTTTTCGATAGTTTGAACCCGGAAGAGTTGACTGATCGGATCAATGAGTTGGAAGAGTATTTTGAGTATGAAGAAGTAGAGGACCTAGATTGGGTTAAGTTTGCAAAAACAAAGCTGAAGGGCCACGCCAGTATCTGGTGGAAAGAGGTCCAACTAGAAAGAAATAAGAGAGAAAAGGGAAAGATCACCAGATGGGATCACATGGTGGAGAAACTGAAGAAGCAGTTCATGCCAATGGACTATGAGTTAGATCTATTGAAGAAATTGCAAGGGTTGAAGCAAGGAAGTAGATCTGTGAAAGAATACACGAAAGATTTTCACAAGATAATCGTCAGAACAGGACATGCAGAGGCCAACAAGGAAAAGGTAGCCCGTTATCTTAATGGGTTATGTCCGAGCATTCAAGAGGAGCTAAGCTTGGTCAGAATGGCCACCATTGAGGATGCTTACCAATTTTTGTTGAGAGTTGAAGAGAAGTTGAACAAAAGATTTGACAGTAAGCAAAAAAGATGAGGAGGTCAAAGCGGAAGGGGTAGCGGAAGATCTTTTGGAAGCCGAAATGAGGATGAGAAGAAAAGTGAAGATGTAGGTACCAGTCGAAGCCAGAGGAATGATAACTTCTACCGCCCACGTGATTAGAATGGTGATGATCAAAGAGGTAGAGGACGAGGAAGATTTGGGCAAGGACCTAGAAGGGGTGGTTTCAGAGGAACTTGTTTCCGATGTGGTGAAGAAGGGCATCGAGCCTATGAATGTCCACAATACCAAGGAGGGATAGACAAAAGGCCAGAAGGTCATGCAAGAGTTGCGCATGTAGATGAGGAGGCTCAATCTAAGCATTCAAATGATGCTGAAAGGGGAGAAGCCCTAGTGGTTAGAAGAGCCCTAGTGACTGAAGAGAAGGACCCAGAACAAAGGAAGAATCTGTTTCTCACAAGGTGCAAGTTTGAAGAAAATGTTGTGATGTCATTATTGATGGTGGGAGCACTGATAATCTAGTGTCAGAAGAAATGGTTACAAAGTTGAAGTTGAAGAGGGAAAGGCATCCACATCCATATCGGATTGCCTGGTTGCAGAAAGACCACAAAGTTCTAGTCAATGAGCAGTGCCTGGTGAAGTCCAAGATTGAAAGCTATCGTGATGAGGTACTCTGTGATATCATCCCCATGGATGCATGTCACATGTTGTTGGGGAGGTTGTGGCAGTTTGATAGGCGAGTTGTACATGATGGCCATGCGAACACTTATTCCCTGATGAAGGATGGAGTCTGCCATAAGTTGAAACCCCTAAAGAAGGCCAAAGAAAAGGTATGCAGTAGTACTAGAATTTGTTATGTTGATGGAAGGAAATTTTTAGAAGGCATGAAACATGAGCGTGTGTGTTATGCATTGATTCCTAAAATGGATAAGGAGGGTAGTCAGAAGGTTCCAGTAGAAGTTTATGGGTTATTGAATGAGTTTCAGGATATTGTTTATGATAATGTACCATAGGGTTTACCACCAATGAGGAAGATCAGTCATCAAGACTTGATCCTAGGAGCCAGTTTGCCAAATAAGGCAGCTCATAGAATGACTCCTGCAGAAAATGAGGAGTTAAACAGACAAGTTGATGAGTTGTTGAGAAAGGGTTTGATTCGAGAGATTCTGAGTCCATGTGCAGTACCTGCAGTACTAGCACCAAAGAAGGATGGGGAGTGGAGGATGTGTATAGACTCTCGAGGCATAAACAAGATAAGAATCAAGTATAGATTTCTTTTTCCAAGAATGGATGATCTGATGGACTATTTGAGTGGAGCTCAATACTTCACAAAGATTGATCTGAAGAGTGGATATCACCAGATCCAGATTCGAGAGGGAGATGAATGGAAGACTACCTTCAAGACCAAAGAGGGCCTGTATGAGTGGTTAGTCATGCCTTTTGGGCTGACCAATGCATCGAGCACATTCATGCGGCTCATGAATGAGGTACTGAAAGATTTCCTAGGAAGCTTTGTTATTGTGTATTTAGATGATATTTTGATATTCAGTAAGTCACTAGATGAGCATATAATGCATATTGGTAGAGTCTTTGAGAAGTTAGGAGAAGAGAAATTGCTAATTAATCTGAAGAAGTGTAGTTTTGTGAAGAAGGAGTTAGTGTACTTGGGGTTTGTTGTCTCGATAAAAGGTCTCAAGATGGACCCAGAGAAGGTGAAGGCTATTTTGGAATGGCCTACCCCAAGAACTGCTACTGAGGTGAGATCTTTCCATGGTTTGGCCAGTTTTTACAGAAAGTTTATTAGAAACTTCAGTAGTATTTGTGCACCCCTAACTGAAACAATGAGAGGGGATAGAAAAGAGTTCAAGTGGAGCACTAAAGCAGCAAGGAGTTTTGATCTATTGAACCAGAAGGTGACAGAACAACCTATTTTGGCTCTCCCAGATTTCAATAAGGTGTTTCAGGTAGATTGTGATGCCAGTGGTTGTGCCATTGGAGTAGTGTTAAGCCAGGAAGGTAAGCCCATTGCCTATTTCAGTGAAAAGCTAAATGATGCAAAGAGAAAGTACTCTGTATATGACTAGGAATTTTATGCAATAGTTCAAGCATTAAAGAAATGGAGACATTATTTGTTGCCCAAGGAATTTGTTATGTATACTGATCATCAAGTATTGCAGTACCTAAGTAGTCAGGGAAAATTAAATCAGAGGCATATGAAATGGGTAGAATTTTTGCAGAGTTATACCTTTGTTTTAAAGCATAGGAGTGGGATGTCAAATAGGGTTGCAGATGCCTTAAGTAGGAGGCATACATTGTTGATAGAAATGCAGATTGAGGTGGTTGGGCTCAATGAACTCAAGATATTGTACCCGAATGATCCTGATTTTGTAGAGGTTTGGAAAGCTTGCAAGGAACCTGTGATAGTTGACAGGACAAAGTGGTTGGATTTCCTAATTCAAGAAGTTATGTTGTTTAAGGGAAGTCAATTGTGTATTCTGAGGAGTTCCAGGAGGGAGAAACTGATAAAGGAGAAGCACAGTGCAAAAATGGCAGGACAGTTTGGTCAGGATAAGAACATTTCCATTATCAGTGAGCATTATTACTGGCCTCAGTTATCACAAGATGTGAAGAAGTTTGTGCAAAGTTGCAGGGTATGTCAAATGGCTAAAGGAATGAGTCAGAATACAGGGTTGTATCAGCCCTTATCTGTGCCAGAGAGGTCGTGGGAGGATATAAGTATGGGATTTGTTCTTGGTTTTCCAAGGACACAAAGAGGGAATGATTTAGTATTTGTGGTGGTTGACAGGTTTTCGAAGATGGCACATTTCATCCCATGCCAAAAGACCCATGATGTAGTCCACATTGCTGACTTGTTCTTCAGAGAGGTGGTGAGGCTACATGGTTTTCCAAAGAGTATAGTCTCAGATCGTGACACAAAATTTGTTGGATACTTTTGAAGGACCTTGTGGAAGAAGTTGAAAATAGAGTTGAAGTTTAGTTTTGCACACCATCCCCAGACCGATGGGCAGACTGGGGTTGTGAACAGAAGTCTGGGTAACCTACTGAGATGCTTGGTAGGAGATAAACCAGAGGGATGGGACTTGATCTTACCCGAGGCATAATTTTCTTACAACAATTCTGTCAATAGAAGCACTGGTAGATCACCATTCCAGATTGTGTATGGAAGTAGTCCTAGGACTGCTCCAGAATTGAGAAAGATGGACCAAGAGAAGAAGACAAGTGTTGAAGCTGAAGACTTTGTAGAACACATCAAGAATATGCATCAGAAGGTAAAAGAACACATTAACAAGATGAATATGCAGTATAAGGCTAAGGAAGATCAAAAGAGGAGGTATAAGGAGTTTCAGATTGGTGATGAAGTGATGGTCCACTTGAGGAAAGAAAGGTTTCCAGTAGGAACCTATAACAAATTGAAGATGAAGAAGTTCAGTCCTTGTAAATTTTGAAGAGGCATGATTCAGGGAACGCATATGAGGTAGAGTTGCCAGATGGATTCAACATTTCCCCTGTGTTCAACATCACAGATTTGACAGAATATCATGAGGGTGGTGCAGAGGAAGTACCAACAATGGAACAGTGTGGTATTCTAGCACCTACTTCAGAAAAGGAGGAGATTGAAGAAATCTTGGATAGTCGTGTGGGAAGGAGTACTAGAAACAGGGAGTATGAAGAATATTTGGTGAAATGGAGAGGAAGGCCTGTGGAAGATTCATCTTGGTTGTCTAAGGTAGAGGTTGACTATTTGGGTTTTCCTCAACCATCTGAGAAGTGACAGGGTCACTTTTCAAATTACCCTGGGTGTCTGATGAAGGAGCATCTAGTGGTGTAAGGGCAATCCTACATCACCCAAAAATATATTTACTTTCATTTAGAGTTTTGTATATGCTTTTGCATTTTTGGATACCCTTTTCGTCGAAGAAGAATTCCCAACTTTCAGAACTGCTTTTCTGCTTTTTCTGCTCGACTGCTATTTTTAGCAGGTATGATTTTGAAGGCGTGAGGAGATAGAAATTTAAGGGAAGCTTCAGGACAGAATAATAAACACTTTGGTGAAAGAATCAGGCGAAGATCATGCCCAATTCAAAAGTTATTCAGGTTTTAGTTTCTGCTTTTTGCCCTACAAAATCTTCGAAGCTAATTTTGAGGGACTTAAAGGCTCCGGATGGGCCCGAAAATTGGCAAAAAACAAAAGTGGTTAACCTTTAGGCCCCACTATTTGGCACTTCATTTTTGCAAGACCTTTCCGAAAAGGTATTATCATTGAAGATCCAACAGTTAGATTTTGAGTTAGGGCTTCCAAAAGTTTGTGCATAATAAGAATGTTGTTTTTGTCTCCAAATGGAGAATTGGGCTATTTATGGGGTAGTTTGTGATTTTTGTGGGTAGTTTTTGGGAAAGAAGATTGCATGTTGCGAATAGGGGAATTTCTGTAATTTCTTTTTTGTAATTTGCATGTATTGCAGAACTCGAGGATTGGAGATCCTCTGCATGTAAGAATTTCATACTTTGAAAATAATAAGATTTGTTAGTTTTTTTTTTCTGTGTGATTTTATGTGTCTCGGGTTGCACCCTCATCAAATTTTCTCAAAAATATTGTGTCTTCTTATCTTGCATTGTTGAATGACCTAGAGAATTATAATAGTTGAAAATAAAAATAAACATTTGATAATACTCTAGGTGATTACATCTTTATAGTAATCATAGGAACATTTCTTAATTGTGCAATAGAATCCATGTGGGTCAAAAATTTAAGATTAGATTTCATTTCATTAAAATCAAATATTATAAGACTAAGTTTTAGAAAGGGATTTAAAGAGTGCATCTAGTGGTTTTTAGTCATTTTTGAGAATTTTTAGCCCAAATAGATCATACTTTTACACTCAAAAGGCTTAAAATAAATGAATTGACTATCAAATCATAAAACTCAAAGTTGAAATCCTTCAAAGAAATTTATTCCTCACTTGGGTCGTATGGCCTCTACTCCATAAAATACAAAATATTTAAAATAAATGTTTTTCACTATAATGAAGGAAAAAATACTTCGTAACACGGCCTTGATTTAGTGTTGTAATGTGTTTAACACATTCACATTAGGTCTTGGGCCCTTGTGAACTAAATGAGACTATTGGTACCTTATTTGGAGTGTTGTAACACACTTTCACATTTTTTTAGGGTTTTATTAAATAATTGGGCTTCTTTATGCTTTGATTGACCTTATTTTACATCCACAAGCCTCATTTAATGCATCTTTTCAAGGATAATCCTAACACAAATAAGCATCCAATCATAATTCAGGTGTTTTTAGGTTTTATGGCCTAGACTTAGTGATCTGGGACTCATACGCCACCTTGGGCGTATGAGCTCCACCTAGGATTTTGGGTCCCAATTTGGATTTCACACCTTTCTAAGAATTTTTTAAAATGGTCCCATAATTAATGCCTAATGGGATTCATACACCAATTTTGGCATATGAGTCTCATGTAGCACAAAATCAAATTTAATTCAAATTCTTGGCGGGATTCTATTCTTGTAGATCTGATGTTGGCTTGTAGTGTTGTAATTTCAAGAAATTTGGCATAAACAAGTATAAATACAAGTTTTTTTCACTCATTTTCATCCTAAGCTTTCAAGTATTCATGAAAATTGGTATTCACAAGAGTATTCAAGCATCATGCATCATGTTTTTTTTTTAGCTAACAATTGTGATGTAGGTTTTCATGATTTAAGCTAGCATTCAAGTCAAGATCTACATCCATTGGAGCCACTTCATACATGCTTACAACACTTTACTGTTAGGTTTTGGTCAAGGTTGAAGACACATTGAAGAGAAATTTTAGAGGAAGTTTTTAAAGTGTCCAAAGCTGTCAAATTTGTCAAGTTGCATTGGAGATCATTGGTGAATATCTACAGGTTGCAAATTGAAGATTCAAATCTAGAAATCAATTGGAAAGGACAAATCATGCATTGAAGATAAATATCAAGCTTTGAATTTCTAAAAAATCCTAACTAGACTTATATGCCACTTCTGGCATATGAGTTCCAATATAGGTCAATTTCTAGATTTTTGTAGATTCAAAATCTATAGTGTCAGAAACCTTGTATTGTTCAAAAACCTTGATTTGGGACTAAATTGCCTAGTCTAGCATAGTTGTAACTAAAGTTGATGGTTCTACTATTTTTTTATAACTCTTCAAGTATAGTGATCATGCTAGCATGTTGTTAGTGAGGTTTGTTTGAATTTCAACCACCTCACTGTGGTATTTTTTAACTTTGAAACCAAAATTTGAATGCTAATGTCTTGAGTGTATGAGATTATTTTTTAGTGCAAGTTTGTTTATTTGGAGTAGTAATTTATGCTCTACATACTCATTATGTTACTTTTCTTATTTGATGCTCTAGTTTTATTAATTTAATATTCTTTCAAAATTTTCTACATAGTTCCGTTTTTTAGACATTTTAAGGGCCATCATTTATGTTAAAACAAAATATTTTTGGTATTGTATCTTTAAAATACACATTTTTTTGCATAATACACATTGGTAGTTTAAATTTAATATCATATTATATTAGAACTATATTTCAATTATTTTGGAAATTTTAGGGCCATTTAAAAGTGTAATAAATTGTTATTTGCATTGTAAATCAAAATAATCATAATGTAACATCACTATATGTGCTAGTTGGTTTATGTCATAAACTAGTGAAAAGTGGTTTCTTATTTCCTTTATTTTTTTCATTATTCTCTACACAACAATAATCTATGCTTTTGCACTATTGAATCAATTAATATTTTTTGTCCCCACACCATAAAAATATTTTGAATGGAAGTCTAAAATTTAAATTTATCTTAAAAGGTGAGGACTACATATATCTGTAATGGGACTTGAGATATAACCTACATTTATTGCAAACATGCCAAAATGGTTTAATAAATGGGATAACACATATGGTCCTTTTGTATGTCTATACTTTTTGACATATTCTTTCACATTGAATTTATCACTGATCTAAATGAGATCTAAACCATGTTGTAAAGAATCTTTGGAAGGATAAATTAAGGTGTCATCAACTGAAGAATGAACTCATCTAGTTAATTCCAAGGAATTTTTGACACCATTCAAGACTTCCTCATTAAGATAAAAGCCATTAAATTATAGTCAAAGAAACATGGGATGAGAAATAAAGGAAAATAAATTATCCTAATTATTCTCTCTTAGCTAGGTTGTAACTTTGTATCTACATTTCATTCCATAAAATGTGCCCTATGTTCCACCTACAAAATACCTTCAAGCTAATTTTTTATAGAATTTTGTAAGGATTAAGAAAATATGGCTCATATTGGTTCAATAAAACCATAAAATGTATATTACTTAGCTATAAATAAAGGAACAAAAGAACAAAAAGGATTAGGAAAATATGATAAGAAATGAAATAGCCAAATAGAGAAGAAGAAATATCAAAAATGTAATACTTCCAATTTAGGTAATTAGACCACATCATCATAAGGTGAAAATAATAAGAAGGAAAGGGTCAAGTGTGCCTTATGTAAAATTCCTAGACATGATGACCATAATTTTTTAGAAATATTGATAGATCACCTAACTCATCTTATAGAATAGAACAACATCAAGTTACCTAAATCCATCAAATAAGATTCATCAAAAGGGTCTTCTAAGGACATGTAACATAGTAAGAAAAAAATAAAGGGAGAAACATTAGTTGTATTTGTTAAAAAATACAATACCTAGATTATTGCCTCTAGTTATTCATACCCCATGACCTCATCACAATATGGTTTCACCTCCATACATATATGTTATATACTTTTCGTATTAATGCATGATTATAATCTTATTAAAATGCATGGGAGATGGTCTATTGGAATTGATTAACATCTTAATATGATCTTTGTGCTCCTTATTTATTAGTTAATATCATGTCTATTTAAATTATATCACCCACACTAGTTTTGGGAAATTATTTTATCTCATTCTAGACTTAATGATAATAAGTCAAACACATAGTGGGTCAACAATTTCCATGGGTATGTTGTTGAACACACCTAGAGATTGGGAGAGGGTGGTGAATTAGTCTTCTTGAAATCCTAAGCCTTTTTGAAACTTGAACTTTTTAGCACTTAACCAAATCAAAACCCTTAAAAAAATAGTAGTAGAGAAGGATTTAGGAGCATAAAGCTTTGACAACTTCAACAATCAAAGATATATCAATTCTAACTCTAATCAAAACAGCGACAATGATAAAAGAGACAAGAACACACATCCATAAGATGACACTAGATTTACATGGAAAACCCAATGAGGGAGAACCATGGTGAGAGTTAGCTCATAATATAAAGGCTCACTACCAAAAAGGACTTCAAAACTAAGGCACACAAGCTTAGAGAAAGATACAAAGGACTTGTTGAATTGAAGCTAACACAACTTCAGAGGAAAGATACAAGGACCTGATGAGATTCACTATCTTAGATTAGGATACAAAGAGTTTATAAAGAATTACAATATTTTTCAACAATTCACTTTGTTGATTGAGGTGTTCAAGAGCATATGGTATTTCTTTCAAAAAAATTCACACATTTTCTGTTGTATATTTAATGTCTTCCACATTCACACTTCCTTTCACTTCTTTATACTTCCACACTTCTTGCATTCCAAATTTTATTGCATTTACATCTATTGTAGACCTTAAAACATCAATTAGGTCAACCAAGAAAGAATACAAACGATAAATTCACCAAGTCCGCCAAAACAACATACTATAGTCATATCTTGAGCATAGAGAGGACCAAAGAAAATATTATTACATCTTCCAATGTGATCCAAAACAATCCACATGTTGGCACACATCAATATAAGTTGACGTTAAGGAAATATGTAGATGAAACTTTGACTTATAACATGCTCGCATTATGACATGGTTTGGACATATTGTGAGTGCATTATAATGTGTTCACATTATTTGAATACTTTCAAAAAACATGAGTGTGTTATAATCCATTCATGTTATGTGATTGCACATAATATGAGCACATTATAACATGCTTGCAACATGTTTTTCTTATAATTCTTTTCCTTATTTTTATCGTTCTCCTTATTTTTGTGATGTTTGAGAATGGTTTCAAATATCTAGGAGTTATAATATAAATTCTAGTTTTTGAAAGATCTTATAATTTTTCATAGTCAAATTTTAGTAATCAGCATGTCAATCTTCACTAATCAAGAGGTTAAAATTCAGTAATCAACTAGTTGAATCATCTCTCTCTAAACCTCTCCCTCACTATCTCCATCCCTTTATCCAACTCTTTATCCCTTAAGATCAAGAACTATATTTCTATCCCACTCCCCCTCCACCTCGCCCCTCTCTCTCTCTCTAATTCTCTCTATGTATATATGGTTAATTTTATTAATTTTTGCTATATATTGGAGCTTGGAGTAGGAGGAGAAATGCAAAAAATTAATGAAGTGTTGTAGAAATTTAGAGAGGGAAGGTGTACTAATGCAACTCTATTGGAGTATCAACATAGGTTTTGAATTTCTTATGATGTGGGAATTTTCCCCACAAGATTTTCTCCACATATATTTTTTGTAATGGTTTGTATCTCTTGTTTGATTATTTCTATTTCAACCTATGAATTATTACTATACTTTTATGTTTTGAATTTGTAATATATTCAATTCGTTTCTCCATATTTATTTAAGAAGTCTTTATGTCATAGATATTTTAGAGAACTAAACTATGTACGAAAGACAAAATGCATGATGTAAAAGAACACCTAAAGAAGGTTGAAAGATTCAAAATGTGTACTTGAAAGAGTTTCTTAGCTTTGGAAGTCCTTACATTGATTGAAAAATTGGAATTTTTGTATAAAGCAGATGCTTTCTTGAGGTTTGTAAAATTTAACTTTTCGGGACAAGGGAATTGGTAATAGAAACCATATATGATATTTGTAGCTAATTGGAAATTCATAAAATTTATAAAATCGCACAAGTGGGACAATATTCTAGGAATGTGAAGATCCCAAAGGATTAGTGGAATACAGGTTGGCTTAACCAACAAACTCTAAGCATTGACCATGCTTAGGTGGCTATTGTGGTGGCTATTGTGGGCCCAACTAACCCATCTTGCCTGTTGTTTGTCATTTTTTTCACCTTTTGAAGGTCATTTTTTTCACCGTTAGAAGGCCATTTCCATTCACCATTAAAATTCAAATTATTCCCGCCCATTCCATTTCACCACATTCAAAAATAGGCTTCCAACCCCATTGGTTTTCATTTGTTAGTTGACCTCACAACTGTGCAAAAATGGGAGCATTGGAAAAGAGTATGGATGTCTATCAAAATATAATGAACTAGGGATTATTCAGATATTACATCCAAAAATGCTTTCGTAGACATGTATGCAAAATGTGTAAGCATATATAGGCACATTAACTATTGGCAAGATGCCTCAAAGAAATGTGGTCTCATGGAATGATGACTGTAGGATATGCACAAAATGCATTTTCTGAAAAGTATTTTAAAAATTACAATCAAATGCAATCGACAAGTGTAATGCTAGAAATCACAATCTTTTCCATCACCCTCCCCATGTGTGCTAAAATGGGAGCTTTGGAATGTGGTATGGACATTCATTACAGGATAAAGAAAAGAGGAGATGTTGTTGAAACTACCCTGATAGACATGTATGCAAAATGTGGAAGCATAGACAAGGCATGTGTTTTGTTTGATAGAATGCCTAAAAAAAATGTGGCTCATTAAATGAAATGATAGTAGGATATACACAAAAAGGATTTATTGAAAATTATTTAGAAGCTTTCAAGCAAATGCAATTGGCAGGTGCAAATCCAGACTCGACAACCTTTTCTAGCATCCTTCATGTCTATACCAAGATGGGAGATTTCAAACAAGGTATGGACATTCATTAAATAATAAAGGATAGATCAATTTTATCATATATTGATGTGGTGGATGTGTGGATCTGTTTTCTTGCTACATGTAGATCACATATGAAATTAGGTCTAAGAGTTTTTATAGGAAAGTTATTTTTTTAATTTGAATCTTAAAAAAGATGTGAGCAAATGGTAAGGAGATTGATCAAAGATAAGAAATTAAAAAGATTCCCAAATGTAGTTGAATTGAAGGTCATAAAATGTTATGTTCTTTTTATGTATAAAACATATGGCATTAAAAAACATAGTAAATTTATTCAAAGCCGAAGAAATTGACTTGGGAGATGATGAAAATAGGGTATTTTCACTTAGTGGTGCTGAAAAGAAGTGAAATAATTATATTTTTCTACCACCATATTGAAAAGTTGTCAAATTATTTTTGTTTTCTAAACATGCTTGCTAGAACAACTATTAGACTTCTTAAGAACCTTTGAGTATATGTGTTAATTGTCATACTGCAATGAAATTTATCTCCAAGATTGTTTTTGAAAGAGGAAAACATGGGTTTTACAGGGATCTAAAACCACAAAGTTTACAGACCAAGAAAATATTGACCAAAAGACAATCCCAGGCAAGAAAGGCTACAAAAACAAGATAAACAGAAAAGACCAGCAACCAGCAACAAAAAACCACTAAAATGATAACAAAAGACCAATGAAAACATAAACGAAACTAACCCAGAGATTTTGGTGTCTCAGCTACATACATTTTTAGGATATCCATATCTTGGACAACCATCTTAAGATCTTGATTTTCCAGAGGCGCTACATCTTGTATTTTCTTCATGTTGGATCTAGTTCTCTTAGAAGGGCCCAAATCCCCATCTTTGTTTTTTTTCTTCTCCATGTCGAGATCCACAATTAAGATACCCAGCCGAGCAATATCCATTTTTTCCGCAATAGCTCTTAGGGCAATGGTGTTATTCTTGACAATTTTTTTATTATGTTCAACTGTAGCCTTCAAGACTTCCCTAATTTTCTCAAACTCTCTACCCAGGATCTCCCCATCCTTCTTAAGGCATTTGTAAAATTCCACCTCTTCCTGGATGTAGTCCACCATGGCCATCTTCTCTTTCACTATCCACATAGGTTCAACCAGGTTTGGCTTCACCATTTTGGTTTCCGGAATTTCCAATTTACTGGTAAGAGCTCTGGTTTTCAAATTTAGGTCCTTAATTTCATGTAAGGCCCACTTCAAAATTTTAAAATTAGCAATAGCTTCGTTTCTAGCAAGAGACATAATATTGCCATTATATTCCCTATCAGGTTCAAAGATAGGGTCATTAGGGTTTATGTCTAAATGATGGTTGGGCCTTTCATCTCTACCAATAGACTAGAAAGAGGTAGAGGAGAGAAATTTTTTAACAGGTTCGATAACATTCTTGTCTGGCAAGTCCTTTGAGTAGGTGACCAATTTTTTCACACGAGGTTCATCCCTAAAAGTTTCCTTCGATAGAGACTTGTCAGGAGGGGGTTGTTGAGGAAATTTTTTTTTATTAGAAGTCTTATTAGCAGGAGTATTCTTTCTCTTTTTTCTAGGTAGAGGAGTAATATCTTCCACCCAATTAGGGTCTGAACCCTTTGCATCTTCAAGTGAACTCGACTTGGTATCATAACCCTCTGAAGCAGAGGTAGAGATGGGGTTATAAACCGCCGACATACTTTTGAAATTCTCATAGATGAGCTGAATTAGTCAAACATGCAGGACTAGATTCTTTTGAGGATTTTTCCTATTCTCCTTAACATTATTATTCAGGGATCATAACAGGTAATAGGGGAAAGAAACCCTAACCTTATATCTAAAATGATCGAGTAAAGCGAAATGATACCCGTAAACTCTAGTGGATCTCACGTCAATTGTGTTGTAATCCATTAAAAATCTGAGCACCTCCCTCCAAATTTTCTCTATCATGTTTGAGTCAAAATAGCTATTTGAGACTTTAACAAGTCTCACCTTTTCCTCCTCCATCTTCGGAAGACTAATCACGGCTTCACCCGAGAATTTCCTATCCTGGTAGAATTTCACACCATCCACAGGAAGATTAGTAATGAAACCTATAAGCTCCTCATCCATAATCACCTTCCTTCCAAAAATAATGATCTCACCTTTGTTCCAGTGCTTCACAAAGTAATATGTCACTCTCAACTCAGGCCCATGAAGTCTCTCAATGAATGGTGGCAGCCCTCCCTTCTTGATTTTCTTCCACACCTTTGAATTATATTTATTCTTGGTGCACATAGTAGGCTCAACTCTTTTTCTAGTTCCTCCCATTTTCGATAAATTTTTACCCAAAATGCCCAAACCAAGAAAGAGCAAACATAAGAGAGTGCAGCAAAACCAAAGCACCCACAAAATGTGAACTCAACCCTGATGTCATATTAATTACAATTTTTCCACCAAATCTTATGATATTGTTGTACTTGGCACCTTTCACCTTAATCATAATTAAAAGTGGCTTCTCTCCCATGAGTGCAATCATAGTTGATAAGGGACTTGACGTTAACTGGAAAATCATGGAAATTTTGCCACATCATCTTTCTATTTTGTCTTACTTCTTCATTGGCAAAGAAGTTTTCCACTCCATTCTCTTCCCTATAGATATGGGAAATTTTAACTTTATCAAACTTAGATAAAGTGGCCCTAGTCTCATCAATCCAATATTTGATAGTCCATGATGGGGCTGACACACCAATGAGGCAATAAATTATGTTCTTGGAGTCACCTTCAATCCAAACACTCTTAAAGTTCATATTATCAAAAAAAATTATAATATGGTAGGCTCCTAATGCTTCAGCTAAATTTATAATATGGTAGGCTCCTAATGCTTCAGCTAAATTTATAATATGGTAGGCTCCTAATTCCTACATCTAATGATTAGTTTAGCTGATTTCATGAAGAAGAGATGAACTCACTTGCACACATATTTTTCCATGGATAAGTCAAAGACCTTGTTAATTCATGAGGATAAATTTCTTGTATGAAGTTATTTTGAAAATATTTAATTATGAAAAACCTTAATATATGGGTTCCTAAGTTGATTTTCTTATCGTGTAAGAGTAAGAAACATTCTCTAATAAAGTTTCAACTTATTTATTTCTTGTAACACCATTTCTAATTTAAGATAAAATCAAGGAACTCCTTTGTTGATATTTTTCCTTTTGAAAATTTACCTTACATATCATTCTTAGTGAAAGCTCTATTGTTCTTTTAATTATTTTTTATTTTTATTTTGTTTCTTATAGATTCCCTCATTAATATTTGATCAAAGATTTGTTTTTTCCCTATAGTTTATATGTGATGTCTTTGCCTTGCCCCATTCAAGGTGATGGTGGGGCCTATATTACTAAGTGCAAATATCTAATTTCAGTGCTTGTTTTCTTAATAGAATCATGTTTTGGCCAACATCTATAACCAATCTAAGAATTTGTTTAATAGACCCCCTTATTCAAAAATAATTGGTTTTTCATTCATTATACTTGTCACATGCCTAAATATCTCAAACTATAGAAATTTCTAAGTGTTGGGGGTGATTGTGTCTATTTTTAGCCTTAATTAGGTTTATAGCAATACACTTTCCCGCCATTCCTTGAAACCCAACATTTCCATTTTCTTAGACCTTTGACTATTTTAGTCTTTTAGACTTCTCATTACCTAGGTAATTTATCATGGCTTAACCCACGCTTACACTCCCTATGTTGTGTTTGTCTTTTCTAGGTAGGATTTTAGGTCTCCATGTAATCATTTTCTTCTTAAGCTATAAGACTAACCCATGAACCTCAATTATTCTCCACTTACATTTTTCCATGCTTTCTCTTCTTTAGCATTTAGTATTCACCATCCTTATTTCCTAAAATTTGAAGATTCAATTTTCCTTTAAGTCTCAAAATCTCAGGATTTTATCATTTTCCCTATTCATTTCTCTCACCCAAGTTCCTATCTCCCTTCCTCCTTGTGGAACCCATATTTGTAGGATTACTCATACCATCATACCCAAAAGGCATAAGGTATGTGGTAAAACCAATATCTAAACATTGAAAATATTCCACCTTATCTCCTCCTCTCTTTTTTCTTCCAGTGTTTGGCACAACACATTAATGAACCCTAATTCATTTCTCTTAAGTCATAGAATTTTGGACTTCTATATTTTCCTTTACCAAAAAGTACATTTGCAAAATGTGAATTCATAGACCAGGGGCATGAATTGTTTTGAGACCACATTTCTTACTTATTTACAATGAATTGTATATATTTATTCTATTCTACATTTCTCCAAACTTTTATCATTCTTTTTTTGTTATCTATTCTCTTTTTCTAAAAAATGACTTTTAATAAAGACATTGCTGCACTCTACAAGTGTGTCAACATCGTTATATCAAAATTGGACTTTGTTCCTCCCATTAGCAACCTAAGTTTTTTCAATAAGGCACTCCTATTATTTTCCATCAACTAGCTTATGTAGTTTTCATATTTTATTCTTATTACGTTTTAAATGTCTTTAAACAATCTTGTTACTCATAAATTTAATTGCTAGTGAAACAAGTATTTTCTTATTTTGGTATCATTTCCCAATTGAGACATCCCATTTAGATTAAGAATTTAGTATAAATAAGACATGTTAAACAATCTAAGTATCTAAAGAAAAATAATTTTTTTTTTAGTTTGTATAGAATTTTGGTATGTTTATATTAACTAAACCCATTTATGATAAGTTTCTAGGTGAGTCCTATGATATAAAATGAAAATAATTTCTTACATTTAAATTTTTTATGCTATATATTTTCTTTCTATATTTGTATTTAACTTGATGTGAATCCTAACCTTCATTATTTATTTCTTTCTTCATCTTCAAAATAAAATTTCTCTTTAAACAATAAAATCTCATTCTAATATTCGAAAACTAGTTAATTATACTTTTATTTTTTTCATCTTCAACAAAATTTAATTTTTGAGTAAACATTAATTGTATTCTATAGACATTATCAATATTTGGTTAGATCCAATATACTACACTATTGTCGTTGTCTATTATTTTAATTAAAAATAAACACTTTATATTTTCCTACTCAAATTTTGTATAGTATACAAGGATGAATCATTGCTTTTTTCTTTGATAGATATTATTATCCTTCTTTGACCATCCCTTTCCCATTTACATTATATCTTACAAGAACCCTCATCTAAACCTATCCATGTAATGTCCTTCCTCTTCCCTCTTTCATTACCCTTCCTCCATTTTCATCCATCTTGGGCACATGATGTGACATTATGCGCATCTCACAATGATGACCACTTTGATAATGGACCCATATTAGATGATGCTAAGTTTTCCACTCACAAAAATTAACCACCACTTGTGTCCCCTCTAACTTAGTCTGCCTGATGATGTCACTAATCCTAAATCTCTTCACTTGCATACTCCTAGAAAATATCATTATTACCCATCATGAGGGGCTAGAGTTAGTACAAGGTATAGGATATATTAGCCATATTCATATCCCTTTATAGTCTAATTCATGTAACCTCATCCTCTCTTCTAGCCAAACTCTTTTATTTTTCCTACCACTCAATATTCCTTCACCTAAATTTCCACGCCTATTCCTCATCCAACCCACATTCCTACTATTTATGTCCCTCTCTCTCCATTCCTCACTTTAACTATGGCCATGTCCCTTTAGGCAACTCATTTAACTCCTACCCCTATGAACCACCCTCTCAAACCTCACCCTTCACTTATCTTGCTCGATCCTCACTTACCAATTTTTCATTCCCTCTCCTATCCTACCCTTAACCTCACAACCCTTTCCATAAACTTATCATAACATGAAAAAAATTGTGTCTCCTACCCTCAACATCCCAGCTTATTCCCCTAACCTTATCATTTTTCCTACAATACTCTCTATATATTCTATCATATTATACCCTAGGGGATGAAACCTTAAGCCTCCTCAACAAACATAATATGTTTGGATATAATAAATCATGCACGTGAACCATATCTTATCATGATAACATAGACATAAATGTATAATTGGATAAGATATCCTAAGATAAATTTCAATCCTTTATAGATCAATGTGCATTGAAGTTAGATCCTGGTGGTTTACAAATTTTGGCCAAATTGGACACAGGAACTATTATTTTTAGATAAATCTTCACATTCAGGCACCTATAGCGGTTAAACCATGAGGAATTTGAAGATGATGCAAACTAGAGTCTTGTCACATTTTTTCTGTAGATTCTAAAAAATTTATTCAAAATTTTTGGAATCAGATTGCACTTCTTTTTCCATCTCCCATGGAAACTAACATTTTTAAAACGTGACACACAGCATATAACACATAATTTTTTTCCGTGAAGGATAAAAATATAATTATTTCAAATTTAGATTTTTAACTTTGGTATCTAAAGCTTTCACTTGGTTAGATAGTTTTTTATTGAATATTTTTTCTTTAATCAAGTTTCGAAGTCAAACCAATTACAATTCAGTCATAGCGCGACCGTATAACACGTAATTTTTTTTGTGTATATCAAAATTCAAGTTTATTTTATTTTGTTGGATCAAGAATTTCAATATCTGGTGCACTAATATGTTTCAAAAAAAAATTGATAATCTGTTATTTTTCCACATGTGCAGAACAAAGACCTTCATTTTCGATGAAAAACCTATGTTTAATAAAACTAAAAAAATAAATACATAATAAAACCAAAAAATATTAAAATTATATTGGTTGGATAGCTCATTCGGAGGACTATAATAATAATTTCAAATAATTTTTAAATGAATTCATTTGATACCCCAAAAGGTAAATCAAAAGTGATTTTTTATCAGCATTTTGATAGGTGTAAAGGAGACTCATTTATAGGTATGGTTTACAAATAGCGAGGTTCTATCAAGGGGGTTTAATCTAAGGTGGTTTGATTAAACCCTCTTCAATTGGAATCCTTAAAATGGAACTTTTTTTTAGGCTTAAATCATTATATTTTCTAAAAATATGTGATTTCAGCAAAAATTAGTTCCTCTCAAAAATTGTAAACCAACTTTGTGGGAGCAAGAAATTTATTTGATAATCAATTCTTAGCTAAGATTTTTCTCTATTCATTAAGGAAAAATCCTTAAAAAAATTCTACTCTTTATCTACCTATTATATGGGTATCTCACTTATCTTTTCATGGAACAAATTCAATTCAACATGAGATTGCATGTCAACTTCATCAATGTTACACATTACAATCATGGGACAAATGAGAAAGTGATGGATTTTATATTCTATTATAAATTCCTTCTTTCATAGATCTTTTATCTTCTTCTCCACTCTAATATTGAGAGGGTATTATTAAGAATATTTTCCCAAAGCTTTGTAATTAGAATATATTGCATAAATATTCAAATTTTATAACACTTTGTACCACCTTGCATGATTATACATAGGTGATGGATTGATTTAAATTTATCTCCTCTTTAGCCTTGATGCATCTATTTCTTTAAACCTATCATCTTCTCAAGAGACCAGTAATTCTACAAATAATAGCACCATTAACTTATAATTTTCTCCTTAATCCAACCCTAGTAATCAACTAGACTAATTGAGTATTCCTTACTCCTCTTCATTATCTAAACTTACTATCTCCCTTCATTCATAAGCTAACTCTAATTGGATGAAGCTATAAAAAATACCAATTCCATCTTTCACATGATTTTCATTCCAATAACCTTATCCAAATTCATCCTATCAAAACCTTGAATCCCAACGTCTTCTTATTCTACCAATTTTTTTAATTCTTTTTAGTTTATAGACTTATTTTGCGATGAAACCTGCCTTACAATTATCCTCTCCTTTTTATTTTTCTTAATTATCTCTTTTTCCACTTCCTTATCACCAAATCATGTCCCCCTTTATCTAAATATTATTTTTCATCTTCCCATTCATAAGATTATCCTAGGATATCCTTCTATCAATCCAACACTAGTGATTACTAAAGTTCTTTTTCACTTTTCTTAAGTTTCTACATAGCCTTTTTTCTTGATTTTTCCCTTTTTTCATTTTGTATTAGTTTTTAATTTTCTATTTTGTCAATGAGTATTCTCCTATTCTAATTTTGTTTTCTATATTTGATTTCTTACATTGTCAAAAATTTGCTCCTCTACTATAGTTATTCATTACTTTAGCATAATAGGTTAAATTTTTACTAGACAATTATTTACCTATTAATCATGATGCCAAAACATTCTTATAGAAATATTAATTCTGGGATAACTATAAATATCATGTGATTTATCACCACAAAAATCACATGTGAAAATTCCTCTTTTTTCTTCTACACTAATAAGAATAATGTCCTAGTTTATCATAGTTATAACGTGCTAGCATTTTGGTCCTTCCTCTTTCTCTAACACCAGTATTATTATTGTGGTAGCCTCCCCACCACCTCATTCTCAATAGTTATCATGATATCTCATGGAGTGTCTTATATCTTGAAATTTTAGTACCATATAATGTATATTGTTAGGTGATCTTATACTTTTCTCAATTGAGGTTCCCACTATCCATGTACTGAATTAAAACTAAATTCTCTTATAGCTAAACCCTATGCTCTGTCCATACCCATATCAAATAATTCTTCCCTAGTAAACCTATAAACCATTGGTTCATATTCATCTTCTTCATGAAGTAACTTTGGACACCTATTTGTGCCATGTTTGTCCCACTTTATACTATACAATATATTTTTACTACCTTTCTAGAGGATTTCTCAATTTATAGTGTGGTCAAACATTCATTCCTTAGATGATCTTCCCTACTATAATTTTTAATACCAAAATTTACTTCTTGTAGGTGGGGGAGAAGTCTTAGCTTTCTCACCTTTCATCATAATTTCTTACTGAAAAACTTTATGTTTTCCAATTCTAATTTAAAATTATCAATTTCATCCTTTCTCACTAAATCATCATCATATTTGAATAAGATTGTATTATGTTGATAAATTATCATACATCCTTGTACAAAGAGGAATTATTTTCATCTACTTTTTCTATAATGTGAGAGCTTGACTGTAAAATAAAACACTCAATTCATTTATTTTATGTCGAGGTTTCTTCTAGCTTTCTAACCACACTTTTAAATCATTCTTAATAATATTTTACTGATTCCTCCTTGGTTTTTGTCATCTTCCATATTTTATTTGTTTATTGTTCATACTTTAGGTAAGTGATTTTTTTTAAAAAATAAGTCACTCAATTATTTCTATTTTTTATCATTCTCATGGCATTCTTTAATGCACCATCTCAATACCTCATCATTGCGGGTCTCCACAAAATTACATAATTGGGTTTAGTCATCATTAATTCCAACCCCACTCCAATGAAATTTCAAGGTAAAAAGATGTTCACTAACATCATTGGTCTATTTACCAAAAATAGGGAGTTTAATTTTATGCGCATCCATATTTGTATTATCCTTTCTCCTAATATGTTCTCTACTATTGGATCTCTTTCTATCTTTTTATTGTGGCTTCTTTGCCTAGTTTCACTCTTTTTCTACTTGACCAAAGTCCTTTCTCTATCATTATCTATTGGGAATTGAACATCTAAGAACTCAATTCCTAATATCCGTGACAAATCTCATACACAATTGCCTCTTCATAATGTTCTTTCTAACCTAATTAAGGATTTACTACTTAATGAAATCTTTAGAAATTCTTCTTAATTTTGACATGGGAGGTGACTCTTAGTCCATGAGGATCATCTCCTCATGGTGTCTCTTTAGCTTGGGGAATGTGATGGTTGATAACACATCATTAGTAATTGATTTATCTTTAATTTTGTTTGAGTTGCTTTATTCCTCAACCTAGGAATTGCTCTCATGTATCATCTCCAAAGTTTCCTTGGAAAACTCTAAATTTTTGGTGACTTCTTTACTCTATTTCCAAATATTCTCTCGTCTTCTTCACCAATTAACAACATCAATTAACAACTTCTTTAATTCCTTCCTTATTTATTTTATCTTCTTCCCCATAGAAACCACATCTATAGTTTCCCTACCAATAAGGTCAAACTTCTCTAATTTCATTGTTGCCTTATATTATTTCAACTGCCTTATCATTTTAGTTATATTTTTCTCTATAAATTTAATTTAGGTTATAAACCAATCTATTTCTTCAATATTCCTCAATGCCATGTCCACCAAGGATCTATCTATCTCAATACTAGGGTTTTTATCAAGTGCATCCCTCTTGATACACTCTCTTGATGCTTCTCACACTTTTCTAAAATTTTCCATTATATTTATTCTTAGTCCTAGACTTTTTTCAATGTTCTTTCTTCTTCCTTCTTCTTTTCTATCACGATCATTAAATTCTCTTCAAAACCTATCTTCATCTAACCAATAAATTATATCTCTCTTATTATCAATTTTTTCCATAAATAATCAATTGATTTAATTTATCCATTCTTAACTGATTTCTTTTTAATACCTTAATTTATCAAGTGGCAGTACAAGACACATAATAGTACCACACACTTGTTTTCTAATACCTACAGTTATTTCATTTCCTCTTCATGAAATTAGCTAAACTAATCATTAGAAGTATGAATTGCAACAAACTTGGAGATAAATTTCATTAGAGAGTGACAATTATCATATTTGAAGGTTCTTAACAAGTCTAATAGTTGTTCTAACAAGCATGTCTAGAGGACCAAAAAAATTGAAAACTTTTCACTATGATGATAGAAAAATAATTTTTTTCCTTCATTTTCCGCACCACTGAGTATCTTGCATTTGGAAAAGACCCTATTGTCTTCATCTCCCAAACTAGTTTTTCCAACTTTACATAAATTTATTGTGTTTGTGAATATCATATTTCTCCTACACAAAAAAAACACATACCATTTTATGGCCTTCAATCCAACTACACTCCACAAGCTTTTTAATTCCTTATCTTTCATCAATCTCCTTACCATTTGCTCACATCTTTTATAAGATTCAAATAAATTAATAACATTGCTGAAAATACTCCTCTTTCATATGTGATTTGCAAGCAGCAAGAAAATGGATCCACACATACACCACATGACAAAATTGCTCTATCCTTTATGCTTTAATGGATGTCCATACCCTGTTTGAAAGCTCCCATTTTGGCACAGGCAAGAAGGATGCTGGCAAAGGTTGGGAGTTTGGCTTTACACCTACCAATCGCATTTGCTCGAAAGCTTTTGAAGCCTTTTCAACAAATCCCTTTTGCATATATCTTGCTATCATGGCATTTAATGAGGCCACATTTTTTTGAGGCATTCGGTCAAATAGCTCACATGCTGTAATACCCCTTTGTTTTGCTTCTTGTTCGATTTTTTTTATGCTATGTTTGGTTGCAGTCACTTTGATATTGGATAAATTTTGTTATGATGTTTTGATCGCTACTATTGAGCGACAACTATTATTGTGGGATGTGGTATTTGATTATTGTTTCACATGCATTATGGATTAATGATGTTGTAGAGTTAGCATTAGATGTTATTATGAGATTATTGGAATTATGATGGAAGTGTCAGTTTTGATGAGTGTATGGGTGAAGAGGACGGGTTCTTATCACTCGCTTGCGAGCGCCCTGCAAATCCGTAATTCCTTCTTCACGGTGTGTATTATATGCTGGATATATTGTATGATGTTGTTTACTTGGTTTCAGGATTGTAGGTACATGACATCGACTCCATCTGGTTTCACGGGTTCGAGTGTGTCTATCCAATGGTTAAGTTGAATTGGAGATAGTAGCTAGGTAACATGTGTCAAGTCTATGCCCTAGCCTCAGTGTGTCATCAGCCTTGGTTGTTGAGGCATAGTTTACCTTATTTTAATATTATTTGATTCTGAAAGCTGCGTATTTATTTAATCAATTTTTAGAATTATTGCATGAAATCATGTTGATGGTTATTTAATTAAAATTATATTTTTTTGATTGAAAGTATTATTTAAATTAATTGATTAAATTTAATTATTTAATTAATTAAATTTAATCCAAAGCATGAATTTAGTTATTAAATAATTAGATTAATTAATTAAATATGATGCAAGAGAATGAAAGGAAATAAAAGAATTAAAATTAATTTTGAAATTTAATTTCATCTTGTGGGAATTAAATTAGAAATTGTAATTAAATGTTTATTTGGGAAATTAGTTGCAACTTTGGAAATTAATTTATTATTTGAAATTGCATTGAAAGTGGGTTTTCGAAAATTGAAATTGAAATTGAAATTAATATCTAATTTGCATGTAATGTGAATTAGGGTTATATTAGGTATTTTTTATTTATAAGGAATGCATGTTTTAATTTTAGGGCAGATAAGTTTTTTAGGAAAATTCATTTTTACAGCAGAGAAGAAATTTTGGAAAAAACTGCAAAGAAGGGTTTGAAGAAAGTTTGATTGTAGAATTGATTGGAGGAAAGATTGTTTGCATTTGTTGGGTTTTGGATTGGATTCATTGGATGATTGAAGAAAATTCAGGAAATCTTTGGAGGAGGCTTGCATCAGAAATTCATCCTTTCCTGTAGCTTCTTGAACCAGGTTTTCCTCTTTGTGTTTTATTGTTCTTGGTTACTTTTAAAATAGTAGTGATTAAAGATTTGTTTGTTAAATCTGTTTTAGAAAAGAAATTTGTTATTAGAAGAAAAGAATTAAATAAAATTACAGCTTTTGCTTTGTGAAAATTCTTGAGTGAAAATTGTGAAAACCTCAGTTGAATTTAAATTATTTGAGGAAATCGATTATTTTGTCTGTGGGATCAAACATAGAGATTGAATAATGCATTTAGAATGTTTTTAGAAAATGAAACCCTCTGTAGGAAATCAAATTTATTTTAAAAATTTATGTGGAAATTAACTGGGAGAAACTTAGGGTTTTAGAAACTTTGAGTTTTAATTTTATCCTTTTTAACTTTATTGCTCATGAATTCAAAAAAATGGTTTAAGAGAATTAGTTTTAAGTCTATAAAATTTTGGATTTTTTGGAAAAGTTGTACAATTTTACTTGTAGGTGAATATTTTCACCAGATATCCTCAATTTTTTTATTATATATAAATTCATTATATATATATATAATATATATACATATGATTATATATATATATATATATATATATATAGTTTTGTTTGTTTAAAATATTCATTTTAATTTCATCCTCGTTGTCTGTACGATGCAATGACATATTTGCTGGGCGAAATTGTTTTTTTTTGTGTGAGTAATTTCGTTTCAAATAAAAGTTTATTGTGGTGTTGGGGGAGGCATGGGAGGCACTGCCTCCATAGCTGCCCCCATGAGGGGACGACTATGGAGGGAGACCTCTGTAGACCTCTCCCCTTCCCTCTCGGCGCAATGGGTATGGGAGTGGGTCGGCTCAGACAACCACCCCTCTCCACAGTACATGTGGATAGGTTCGGCTATGGCAGCCGACCCCTTCCCACATAACCCTTGCGGCCAGCACAAATTTCATGCGTCCACCTTGTCCAAACCCCGAATGTGTCGGATTTCTTTTCTTATAAAAAAATTAAAATGCGATTTCCATTCCAATGGAAATTTATTAAGTCTTCTTAAATTTGTTTATATGTTAAGTGTAGGGGTAGTACTTATATAATATATATGCACAATCAAAATTTATATACATATATATATCTTGTTTAGGTATATATATTTATATTGTATATATGTTATATATTGGTATTATATATTAATTTCAATATGATTAATTTGGTAAATAGTATATGTAAATGTTTAATTAATTTTGTTATTGATTACATGTACAAATAAGTTTATAGATAAAATTGTTAATTTAATGTGTCTTATTAAATAACTATTGGCATGCAATGAAAAATATAAGAAAGAATATTTGATTGGAGAACTGAACATAATGGTTTAGGGGAACAGAATACTGATTTGTAAATATAATTGAAGAAAATGTTGAGATGTGAATATAACATGAGTATTTCAACTAGGAGTATATTCAATATTTGTTTTGTTTTGTTTTAGTGCATGTAATTTAACTTTGTATGGAGATTTTAAAAGATAAGTTTTAAATTGCAAGGTCATATAGATAAGGAAGAGATATTTAATAAATTTCATGTTAAGATAGAAAATTGAAAAGAATTATTGTAGAAGATTTATGTTAGTTTTAAATGAAAACAATGGATTCAACTTAAATTATTTGAACTAGTCTATCCTTTATTATAAATTAAAGGCACTTATTTAATTATTTCAATTAATTTTGAAAGGGCAATAGTTATTATGTTTTATTTCCATAGAGAAAATTAATCGTTGTGATTGGAATATTAAAGAATCTATATAATTGAGTTTATTAATATATATGTTTGGTGTATATATAATATGGAGCATATATAAATATGTTAAGGTTAAATTCATTATCGTATTTCATTTTAATAAGATGCATGCAATATATTATTGAATAGAGATTTAAAAATGGACTGATTAGTGTATATGGGAAAATGGATAGAGAAACAATATTTTATTATATTAAAGTGATTGAATGTTTTAAATAGAAAATTGAATGAGATGTAAGATTTGGTTAGGAAATGGAAAGAGTTTACTTGCATGGATTTGCGTCGTTTTAAAAGTAAATTAAGTAGTTTATATTGATGAGGCAAATAGTTATTTTAATTTATTATATTTCAATTAGAGCAATTAATTTATTGTGAATGAAATATGAAAGAGATATGGATTTAGTATATCCAAAAATTGTAATTTTCTCGTGATTGTTTTAAATGTTCTAGTCTCTCTGTATTTCATAAAGGGATGCAAGTTTAAATTGTTTTAGATTCCCTATAATGGAAATAGAAATATGGGTATATGATTATTTGAGTTAACCCTGTAAGTGTGTCTTTGACCTTGTTAATGTTACCTATTGAATGAAAATGGATTTAGGAAATCCATATATTAGATTTGATTAACGACTTGAATGCTTTTGTTGCTATGTCATCAAGTTGCATTGTGGGTTTTGGGATTTAGTGTTAGTTCTAAATTATAGGTCTTCCAAAAGAACTTAGAAGATAAGGGTTGTTGAATCTTTATGCCATCCAGTTGTTTTCCCTTGGGTAGTGCATGGCGTCTTTTCAGTTTTACCCAGTTTTCATGAATGGGGATGTTTTGTGCCTCTTGTGAAAGGAGTGGACTATGTGATCATTGCCTCCAAGATGGTTGGAGTGAGTTCTATCTTTTGTTCCTCATTGTGTTGGAGTGGATTATGATGCCGAGTTGGTATGCACTTGTGTTTTCCTTGGTGGATTGTTTGGGTGTGTGTTGTCGAATAGAAGAGTGGCTTTTGTTAGAGGTCAGAGCCCAAAGTGGTAAATCGGGTAACCTTCAGAAGTGAGTTAATCAAGTGATAATTAAATTAATGTACTTAGATGATTAGGATGCAGTCCACACTAATCAAGATAATTTAATCCTCACTCATAGACACAAGGGCTCGTTTAGACTTCGGATGAGTGGGAAAGCTTGGAATGGCATAGTCATTTATCTTGTCAGTACGAGAGGTATTTGATGTCGCATGAGTGAGTATGAGGGTCAGGATTCGGTTGAGGCCACTAGGATTACCGGAGCCTATGAAGAATGCACAGAGGAGATCTCATGACTACTATGTGATGACACTCTATCTAGGACAACTGTTGTTAATTGTTTTATGTGTATGGTTCTATGAACATACTTGATTAATATTATGTCTGGAAGCAATGTGACCTATGTCAGTGATGTTTGAGTTGTACTTGATTTGTACTTGTATTGTAATGGGGTTGTACTTGATTTGTACTTGTATTGTAATTGAGTTGTACTTGTTTAGTTCATTTGTTTGGTTATATCAGCATGGGTCAGTATGAGTCTGCCTTTGGTTAGTGGTTGTAGATCTTTGTCCATGTTACTTTGTTACTATCTCCCAGCATGGGGGTGGGCCTTTGGGTACCACTTGGTTGGGTGGAACATGCACCAAAACCGTTGGGTCCCCATTGATCTTCAGTACTTGGTGGCAAGACATCCAGATGGATGGCTCGAGTTCTTGTGTTATTCTTGCTTTGTAATATTTCAATTTGAATAAGTTATTTTATCCCTCTTTTGATACGAGGTGGAATTATGTAATTGTAATACATTTATACTATTGTCTCATTCTGGCAATGAGTGTTGTAACTTTTGGATTAAGTTAATGAGATTGTATCTTGGTTGATTATCTTATTATGTTATGTGGTATTCTTATGATGTATGATGGTTATTTCATAAAGTTCATGAGGCTTTGGTTATATGTAATATGTATGTGTGGGTTTAAGTAATCCTAACCTTGTAGCCTTAGAGGTTGTTGTAAATTAGTAAGTGATTGTGTATGTTAAATGCACTTTATAAAAAAAAAATTGGTTCGCTTAAGACGTTAATTGCAACTTCCTTTAAGGTTACTTGGCGGGCCATTACACATGCCTTGTATGTGCTTCCACATTTTACATACTTGTCTACCAGCGCAGATGCAACAACATCTCTGCTTTCCTTTGTCCTGTAATGGATGTTCAGACCCCGTTCCAAAGCTCCCATTTTAGCACCCACAGGGAGGGTGCTAGCTATTATCTATTGCTTTCAATTCTCCTTGGAAACCTATCTCCAGTTGCAGGTGTTGGTGGGAACATGTGAAGTCATGGCATGAGATAGAGAAAAAAAATGTTAGCCCATCACGCGAGGAAAACGCTCATGTGGAAAGTCTTTCAGTAAGAGTTGAATAATATAGATGGAACCCTAGAACAGTGGAAGGAAGAAACAAAAGAAAAACGTTCGAACCTAAATAATTAGAGGAATTACCAATATTTTAAATAGCCCACATACTTGCCAAAACTTAAAACAAGATATAACGGGAACGTGAAAACATGTACAACTAATTATTTGAGTATTTGTGTTTATAGAAACTTAGCCCCTCATGTAGTTTTTTTTAATATATATTAAAAAATTAAAATTTTGTTTTTTTTAATAATTATATAGATAAATTTGGCATTGTCTATACAGCCCTCAAAAGGGGCTTGATTTGATCATTTGATGGTATTTATCAATTAATAAAAAAAAATAGTATTTTTAATTAATTAATAAATATCACCACATGGTCAATTCAAGCCTCTTTTGAAGGCTGCATAGTCAATTCTGATAAATTTTATGTAAAAGATTTGGTAATATTATGTAAGTTTTGTGTTATATTATATATTATAATTTTTATTTTTTTAATTTAAATAGTCTTAAATTTTTTAGTTAATTATAATGAGTAAAATATATTATTTATGATTTAAAAATTTAGTTTTTCTAATTTACTATTTATTAAAAATAATCAATAAAATTTAATTTAAATTTAATTAAGTTATAATAAATCATTTTTTAATTTTATATACTACAAAATATTACATATATAAAAATGTTTTAAAAAACATACATAATATTTCATTAAATTATTTTTAAAGATATTTATTTGATTTTTAAATCCCATCACACTTACTATTGTAATTGTATACACCTATGGACAATCTAATTAATTAAATATGATTTATTTGATTAATCACCTTTAATTCTTCTACTATTAAATAAATGAAAATATTTATTTACATAGCTCACCTTTTATTCTTCAAATTACATTATTTCTTCTTAATTAAACAAAAAATAATAATACTTTGTTTTAATTAATTATCATTATTGAATTCTATTTCACATCGTCATCATCTAAATTAAATAAACAAGTTTAATACTTCTTTTTATTAAATTATCATATTTTCTTCCACATTTATTTAATAAATAGACTTCTATAGTTTGTTTTATTAAATTAAATATCTTCTTGCATAAATTAAATAAATCCAAAATAATCAATTAAAATGCATTCTACACCTATCTCCTATTTTCACTCAAAAGTTGCACAAATCAAATTAGATACTATATGTCTAACTTATGTCTAAATTAATTGACTCAAACCTTCATGGGAAAATTCAAAGACAAATTTGTAAGAAAATGTCTCCTTCATCTTCTTCCATCAATCCTTCCTGTTATCTAGCTTAATGTTTTTGTGGGAAAAATCCCCATAATCTTCTCAATTCCTTCATCCTTCACCATTGAAATCTTCAGATTGAATCCAGATCTTTGCTTGGCTGCTTCTTCACAAATATGTTGTTGAGAGATCTATAAATACAACCATTGTCTATAGGAAAAGGATCCTGAAGTTTATGCCATCTTACTCTATAGAAATAACATTATCGCAATGGAGCAATTATCATTCAAAAATTAGCATATCATTAATCATAAAAATCATAATCATGGTTTATTATTTAGCTAAATTTTAGTTTATTGTAGCTTCATTTATTGAGTTTCATGTCAATTTAGTTTACAATTATCATATAGGATTAGTTTCCTGCATTTCGACAACATCTCATTCTTTAGATTGTCATTTTAACAATCACAGTGCTTATACAATCTGAGAGCAACAATGATTTAATAAATATTTGGAGATAGAGAACAATATGATGCTTTCAATAGATTTATTATTTAAATTAGTTTAATTGCTGATAAATCCTTGATATAATATCTCATTAAGAAGTGTTTTATTCTTTACTTATTCCACACTTACAATTTGGCAGCCATCGTGGGGCCCGACCCATACTTAACTTTTATTTCTGAAAAGTGTTTTCATAGGTTTCTGACATGTTTCTTTTAGCGCGTGCCACAACTATTCCAGTGCATTAGAAAAATTCTCCAGCGCGTTCGACAACTATTCCAACACATCGACAAAATACTCCAGTGCGCTCATCAACTATTCTAGTGCATCAAATTTGCAATATCATTGTGAGGGGATTTTTCTTTCAGTGCATAAAACCATTGTTTTAGCACGTTCATCAGTTTCTGTAGCACATAGACCATTTTAGTGCATTTAAAGTATGTTATAGTGCATTTAACTAATGTTGTGGCGCATCAGATTTTCTTTTACATAATTTTAAATTTCTGAGGTCTAATCACTATTTTTTTGTGTCTTGGGTACAAAATATGCTTGTCAAAGACAAAAGCTTGGAAAACATATGTTGGTCAATGAAAGTACTCAGAAATTACTAATGGTGTTTGCAGGGCTTTAAATTATTTCATTTCATTTCGTTTGGTTAAGATAGTGCATCTAGCTTAATTAAAAATTAGTTTGAACCCCATGTATTCTGTGTTTTGAAAGCAATAGGCTTATGCTTTCCCTTTACTGGCTGATAAAAATGCTACACTTGCTATTTATGTTTTTATTAAATCCTTTAAAAGGCCTGTCATTGTGGGAAAAAGTACTCACCCTACGGGAATGATCTAAGTGGGAACAACCAAAGCCATGTTTTCCAACCCACTCTAATCAAAAGTGAATTTTGGGGAAACCCATATTCAATGGAAGTGTGCAAGATAACCATCCCCGAAATTTTTGTTCTAAAGATTAGGAGGTCTCTTGAGGGAGTTTATCTATTGTTGCACTGAACGGATACACTATCTACGAGCTTTAGTGTAGAATCCAACTATGTCAGTTTCTAAACACTTCTTATATCTTAGTGCAAGTGGAGGGAAGAATCTGCCCCCAAGACACTCACCATATAACTATCAGGGACCCTGACCAAAAGTGAAGGATTTGAATTTGGCTAAGACTCGGGAAACACAAAAACACAGGTGCTCTCTAGGGGGTGGCAAGGTTGTGTGAGCTGACATAGTTGCAAGTTGTGGGTTGTGATATTCTAAGTGACCCATTTGAGATAGAAAAGTGCTTGATATGTTTGTCTTTGTGTCAAAAGTTATAAAAATTGAAAGAATCAGACCAGATTCTAGAACAGTCACTATATGTTTAAAGCGTAGAATCTGAAACAATCATGTACAATCTGAATTTATTGTGTAAAGTCATTTTTGTCAAAGGTATCATCCAAATAGATCAACAAAATTAGAGATTTATAAGCAGATACCCATCTATTTGTCTTAACTGGTTAAGGAATTACACCTTGGGACTAAACATCCTGTAGAGAAAAACCAGAACAAACAGACAAAATTGTGAGCATTCTGATAATTTTTAGTTTAGCACATCTGCAGTATGTTTTAGCGCATGCCCAGTCTATTCTAACATGTTTATCCCATGTTATAGCGCATCGTCCAACCAGTCATCAAGATTCACTAGTATATTAGCACATTTGCAATTTGTCTTAGCGAATTCCTAGTCTATTTTAGCATGTACATCATCTGTTATAGTGCATCTACCAACCATTCATCACATTTACCAATGTCTTAGCAAATATACAGTATGTCTTAGCGCATCCCCAGTCTATTTTAGCAAGTCTATCTTTTGTTTTAGCACATGCAATAGATATTTTAGCGCATCTTCCCTCTATTATAGTGCATCCACAAAACAAGAAAAATAGAGAGCTAATTAAGACTAGTACTAGACAAAATACATCAAGACCAAGATCTTTGTCAAAGAAAAGTATTTCCTCAGTCAAAATAGTGTCTTAAACTCAGAAAGATAGGACTTATAGCTCAAAGTTTTCCAAATTGAACTGAGATCTTCCAACCTTAAAGTGTCTAAATGATCACACATATTCTGGATTATTACGTCAAGTTTCTTTATCAGGATTTTGACATCCTACAATCAAGAAATGAAACATAATAATCAGTTTATTTTTAACTTGGTCATATCAATATAATGTATCATTCTATTTGACTTAAGTTAATACCTTGACACTCATCCAAACAAAAAATATTAGATTTTATTGAGAATAACAAACACTCGTATGCCAATCTTGACAAGATCACAAAGACAAAAATTTAAAGAAAAGGAAATTAAAACACCAAATATCATGGCTAAAGGAAATCCTTGGAGTAGACTTCACCAAAGTGACACAAATGAAATAACCCAAAAGGATATCTAAACAACACAGCAAGATCCAAATTTTCATAAATTTATGGAAAAAGTCTTAGAACGAGATATGGAGAAATGTCTTTTGATGTTAGCCGAATCAAGTGCAAAACTTCCAAAATATTTTGATGTCAATTGGTTGAAAGAAACACCTAGAACAACTGAAACAAAAACACAACACATGAAAAACACAGATCAAGTTATTTCCCTAACACATCAAATGCAAAACTTACAACAACAACTTCAAGATATGCAAAAGGGAACCATGAAAAGTTATTCATTACAAGACATTTGTCCTTACCCTTTTTATCTGAGTGTGGATATGATACCATTTTCTAGACATTGTGAATTCTCGAAATATGACAAGTACAATAGTAAAACATATCCAATTGACCATGTGAGGGAATTTAGAACCATGAGTTTTGAATTTGCACAAGAAGAAACTTATCTAATGAGGTTATTTCCACGGATCCTAGGAGGTCAATGCATGGGATGGTTCTCTAAACTACAACTAGAGATTCAAATTTTTGAAGAACTAGTCAATAGGTTTATCTCACAATATTCCTTTAATATTTGACATGATGTCACAATAAAGGACCTTTACAACATGAAACAAAATAAGGGTGGTCATTCCATCCATTTCTACAATGATGGTGAAGGTTATTTTATAGGTACCCTCGTTCTATACGTGAAGAAGGGAAAATGGAACTATTAATTGACAACCTAATTGATGAAATGAGCTATAGCCTTGAACTATAATATCCTCCCACATTTGAAAAATTCATTGAAAATGGCCTTAAGATCAAAGAACCTTTGGTCAAAAGAGGGGTGATAAAACATTACAATGAAAAATTAAACAGTACAAACTCCTCAAATCACTATGGCAATAATGACAAACCTAAGTTTTGGAAAAATAATAGAAATACTAGAAATAAGGATAGTACAAATGACATACAAAATGTGAAACCAATATTTAATTTTATGACTACTACTACAAAGACAAATCAAAATAGTGACCAAAACATCAAACAAAATGTCAATCAAAACAATAATTTGAACAATGGAGAATCTAAGCCACAATCCTATCAAAAATCATCAAACCGACATAGATTCACACCATTGGGGAAAACACTAGAATAAAAAATGATAGAACTTATTGCAAATGGAATTATCAACACACATGAAGCAAGATTTTGGGATCCAAAAGTAAAACCACCTTGGTGGAGTGACACAGAATATTGTAATTTCCATAAAAAGAAGGGACATAAGATAAATGATTGCATGGAGTTAAAACATATAGTCCACCATTTGATTGATAATAAAAAGGTATATGTAGAAGGACATCAAACCAGCAACGATCATACTACAATTAGAGATCCTTTACCAAATTATGAAAAGGGGGAGTCTTCTTCTACAAATGGTAAAGGTAAAAATGTCAACTACATTTATGATGGCACAATTGTTTGTATTGCTAAAGTTGAGAGTGATGCTATCACTAGTAATCAAATTGGTAATGATGGAACCAATGACATTATACCACTATATCTGATCCCAAACATAGACACATCCGACAATCAGATAAATGTCTTAAAAATCAGGGAAAGACAAGACTACCAACTGGTTAATGTAATGACGAGGGGGAAATCCAAGGTAGTATTGAAAGGAGTTACATCTAAAACCACCACCCCCCCTTCAAGTCAATACAACATTATCAATCAATTACAAAAAATATCAGCACAGATATCGATATTCGAACTCCTTAAACTCTCACCATCCCATAAGGAGGTTTTGGAATAAGGTCTTGTGGCCACGACGGTACCCAACAATCTAGATGTCTTTCAATTTCAAGCTATTGCTAGAAATTTAACCATGCCTCATTGTCTATCATTCTCCAAACAAGATGATGTATCACTTAATCATCTGCATACTACTGCACTACATGTTGAAGTCTTGATCCATAAACATCGTGTCAAACATGTCCTAATAGATGGTGGAGCTGGTTTAAACATTTGCACTTTAAAATTTATTCGTGCACTAGGTTATTCTGATAATGTTATAGATGCCTGAAGGAAAATGACAATAAAATCCTTTGACAAAGAAGAGAGATCCTCCAAGGGATTGATTTTGTTTCCTATTCAAGTAGGACCAATGGTGAAAAATATAGCTTTCCAAGTGCTAGAAAAAGAGTTAACCTACAATATACTCTTGGGACGTCCATAGATTCATAAAATGCAAGCGACGACTTCAACTTATCATCAGTGTTCAAAATTTCCAGTCAATGGACAAGAGGTAACTATATCAGCTGACTACAAGAATGCACAACATTATAACACACTTAAAACATCTCAAGACACCTTTGTGCCCCATAATAGAGAAGCTAGCACTTCCAGTTCATCGAACAATGAAAAGTACCCAAATATTATATCTAAGTGGGTTGAGAAAAAGGGCCAATCAAAGGATAAAAGTGTTGTTGATTCCATTTTATCAGACAATAAGTGTTCATTGAATTCTCTATCACATCAATTTCAAGAAAATATACAGCTAACCGAAAAAGGCATGGCACAATATTCTATTGAGCAATTTGTATGTCTTTCACAGTTGGGTATGTGTAGGATCAGGATGGGCTAAAAAAAGGCGATATCTAAGTGATATGATGACCCATGTGGCTGACGATTTTCCTTAACCCAAAATTGATGAAATGGAAAAGGATTTTTAAAGGAGATTCTCAGCTTTCTACGAATATAAATTATGCTTTACTTTGAATTTAATAAATTATTATTATTCATTTTCTATTTGAATTACGACTAAAGTCTTGATTGATAGGTTGATTGAAAAAAATCTGTAACTTTCAAATGGTATCACATTTTTTGAATCTAAAACATGCGTCACATTCTATGTTTCACATACTATAGGATTAAAAAAAAAATTGAATTTCATGAAGTTTTGACCAAGTTAAGGTGGTTAGACATATGAGTTTTTATATTTTTTAAAATTTGTAATAAAAAAATCATAATTTATTATTTACTTGGAAAAAAATTACAAAAAAATATGCATCACATCGGGACATGAGTCCCCTACTTATATATAAAATATTATAAAAAAATATTATTATTTTATTGTGGTTGGGGTGGTTAGACAGACACCTACTTCTTATTTTTTGCCTAAAATTGAAGTACTACTGCATTGAAATTTCAAATTTTCACCAAATAGATTTTATTTTTGTAAAATAAACCTAGTAGTTTAGAAACTACATTCAATTTTCTACAGATTCTATTCTTACATATTTTTTAAATAATATAAATAACTTATTCAAATTTTTACGTGAAGTTTCCTAACTCTGATTTTCTGAATTTTATTGCCACTTAAGGGCCTACTTTTTCCATGATGATCCTACACATACCCAGTTGATGCCATCTCCAAGGTCATATGGAAAACCATCAATGATAACACGAAAACCATAACAACCTACCATAGTTCCAGATGAAAGATTTTTGAAAACTGGTACTCCAGAAGATGAATCGGAAGATAAGGCCATCCTCAATTGGCTATACAAAGACGACGAGGCATCAACATCAACAAATATCAACATAAAGATAGATCGGTATGGGAAAGGAAAATATATCTTAGAGAAAATGGGGTATGAGGGACAAGGACCTATTGGAAAAACAAAGGAAGGCATCATAGAATCCATTCAACCTCTCATACTTCAGTCAAAGGACAAGATAGGACTGGGTTATATAGGGGAATCAAAAGAGGAAATGACTCAAAAAGTTGTGGAGAGAATTCTTCAAATGAGAAATAGTTCTGAAATAGATTCCAATGAGTATGAGTGGGATATTTATTTTGATGTATCGTACACAAACATATAAATTGATGCCATAAAAGAGTATGCACCCACACATGAGGAGGGACAAAGGTCGGGGTCTAGACCACTTGTATTTGAATCAAAAAATATCGACGACTGAAGTGAGGATGGACAAACATCGAGTGAGCTAGATGATTTAGAGGAAAGTAATATTATAGACCTCAACATCCCTATAGAAAACCCTAACACCATAGTTGTTGAAACCCTTACTTGTCATTGACCAAAGTCAATCTGATGACTTTTTTTCCCTTACTACATCCTGAACTTATCAACTGGGAACCAACTAAACCTATTAATGTACCATCTTTGCGGATGATGACACTATCATAAATTTCTTTTGTTATGACAATCTTGACACAAGTTCTAATCATAAATCTCATAACAAACCGTTTAGAGAGGAGGGTGTCAAATTTTCTAGTTGCAAAATTGAAAACATGAATAATGGATCTAATGGTTCAGACCATTCAATGGCAGCATTAGATCTCGAAAAATTAAAAATAAAGAACGCACTAGATGGTGAAAACCTCTTTGAGGCACTGAAATATGGAAGATTTCACACCCTTCTAGATCATTATCATGAAAGGTCATCAATACTGGTGGAGCCTACATAGTCTATTAACATTGGCACATTAGAAAAAACAAATATTTTGCATCTATCAGCATCTATGACGAAACAAGAAAAGCTTGAATTTGTCAAGGTCTTTGAAGAAAGAAGCACCAACTTTGCTTGGTGTGAACCCCAATTTCATACTTTCACATAAGCAACAAAAAAACATAATATTAGATCAATATGCAAGGTTAAAACAAGGATTCCCCATGAAATTAGATTGAAACATTAATATAGGAAAAAAACTGAAGAACAATGCAAATGAAAGGAAATAAATCCTATTTTAATGAAAAACTATCAATCCCATGGGGGAGTTGGTGCCAATTGATGTGTCAAAATCAACCCTTTCCCAACTCCTTTGTAAGCTTGATGATTTGATCCACTTGATGGTTGAATTCCTACATAACCTAGCTAAGAATTTAATAAAAATTGATGAAATGGCTATGCTTGAAGATGGATTTGAGTATAATAAGTTTACTCGAATTGTGGATGATATAATGAGAGGAATATTCTCTCATTTATACATTTCAAATTGGAAGAATGAATGAAATTGAGCAATGTGGGATCATTCAACATCCAATGGCCAAGTGCCACTTGTCAAGATGTGAATGGTTGAAGGTTGAGAACATTTTGATCAATGTGCAAGTTTTAATTTTGAATTTGATGAAGTGACATGTTTAGGGGGGATGAAAGAAATGGAGTTAATGTCACTTGGCTCAAGGCCAAGGACATGTCAGAGACATTAAATGCCTTGTTGGAAGGACTAAGCCCATTTGAATTCATGAGGGAATATTCCCTTTTGATGCCATATGAGGGAAAACACATGAATTAATAAATCAAAGTAATTGATTTATTGTGCAAGCTGCATTCTCCAAAGTTTAATTAATTTAATGAGGAATTTAGGACATGTGAAAATTTAGACTTAAATTGATGAATTAATTTAAATCAGAATTGAGAGGAATTAAATAAACAACTTTGATTTATTTAACTAAGTGGGAAGGTGTTAGATTAAATAAAATAAGGTTTAATTTATTTAATTTGATAAGAGGATTTTAGAAACTTTAATTAAATAAAACGATTTATTTAATTAAACAGAGACATAAGATTAATTAAATTAAATTGATTAATTTAATCGAAGAAGGAGAAAGACTTAATCAAGTAAACAATGATTTATTAAATTAAGAGATAGAATAAGATGAAAAGCTGAGAGTATGATTCAAGAAGAAATCTTTTTAATAATCAAGATCAAGTGTGTCGAACTGAGATTGCACATTTTCCATGTCTACATTTTGCCCCTCTTTGAAGCAATGTACTTGTTGCATTGATTCAAGGAATAAATTGTTGTGATCAAAGTCAAAAATTTCTTTATTTTTTAGATGCCCCACTGTTGCCCCAACGAAAGGATTATGCTACTATGCTGGCCCCTCAAGAGATCGAGCGGAAATGTACGATTTTATGATCGAGATCATGATAAATGTGAGAGGAGTGGTTCTATTGATCAAAGGATGAAAGATAATTATTTGGTGTAGACAATTTTGATGATGTATAGACAGTCATTGGCCATGGGTAGCCTCGTGTATATTTTGAGATCTCACACCTACTTTAGATAGAAATGTTAGTAAAGATAGAAGAATAAGAAGAAAAATATGGATTGAAGGAGGATCCAACAAGTGCACATTATGAATGACGATGATGATGATTTGCTTACCAGGAGTTGGGATTTCCAAAAGGCCAATTACTTTATGTTTGATAACACACATAGGTATGATGCATCAAGGTATAAAGGAGTAGGATGTCGTTGTACCTAGTGTGATGGACTTTGACTCATCAATTAGATAGGAGTGCTCTTGTTCACACTTGACATATAGAAACCTTGCTAGGATAGACCTAACAAAGGAAGTATCCACCAAGTTATTTTACAAGAGTATCCAACAAGCAAACCAGATAAAAAAAATAATGATCATTGCCCCATTCCTTTCTCTCTAAACCTTTTTCTTTTAGGCATGATCGAGAGGTCCTAGGAATGAGCACAAAATAAGATAAGTAATAAAAGACCAAGAAAAAGTAAACAAACAAGCTAATTTTCTTCATATCGCTAGCCAAGGCTAAACTATTGGGGGGTACCTGATGCTTATGTCCATCGTGGGAAGGATTCATCCAAGGACATGTTCTGATCAGGGTTTTGGTGAGACTGATTGGATGATAAGCTATTGATACTCCAAGTTGATCAAATTCCTTGCTTACTGACTTAGACCTAAGACTCTAACAATTAGGGTGTTCACTTTGGAACTTGCTATACTTGCTTCTAATTGCTTCACCAAAGGATAAAGGTGATGATTGATTTATTGGGAATGAGACAATCGTGGGTGGAAGCGAGATGAGATGGATGCACCATTTTTTATTTTCTAGATATTTTGAGGTTATTTTTGGTATTTTCAAGATGTTTTACAAATTTTTTTGGTACTTTTGAGATTTGTGACGAGAGGACTAACTTATAGACCTATCCTAGGGGTCTTAGGAGCTAATTTGTAGATTAGCCTTGCCTACGTTATTCATGCATAGACCACGTAGTTCGACCGATGATAGACTTGACTCAATGTTGAGATAGATAGGAAAACATATTGCCATTTTATTGTGACGAATGCCTAAGGACTGACCTAAGATGTCTCATGAGATGATCAAAGATCAACCTTGCCTACGTTCAAGCTCAAAGACGATGTAGTTCAGACAAGGTGGAAGACTAACAAGACTCAATGATGATTTTTTAAAATATTTTCCAAGATTTTTGACATGCTTTGGATTTTTGAATGATTTGGATGTTTTTTTATTTTTCATTATTTGAATGTTTTGAATTTTTGAATGATTTTGACAATTTGGATATGAATACGTGATGATATCAGTGCCCTGTTTTGGGATTTTGTTGAAAAACAATCTTAAGGTTGATTGATCAGATTGATGGATTGATAGTTTGACTAAGTGTGTTAAGTAAACAAAAGTGATAATGCACTTGTAAACTCTAGGAAGTTGTGTTATCCTAGAGTAAACTCGTACACGAGAGGGTAGTTTGACTAAGTGTCTTAAGTCAAACAAGTTGATGATGGATTGGATAATTTTACTAAGTGTGTTAAGTCAAATAAGATGATAATGCCCTTGTAAACTCTAGGAATTTGTGTTATCCTAGAGTAAACTCATACATAAGAGGGTGGTTTGAATAAGTGTGTTAAGTCAAACAAGGTGATAATTGATTGGATTCGATTGATCAAGATTGATGAAGCTCTATTTGGAAAAAAAATTGTTTTGATGATTTGATGTGACATTGGAGTACACATTAGATGCAATTGATATTGATTGTTTGAATTGATGTTCGACAAAAGATAAAACTTGATAAGGAGCATCCTCTTGTCAAAATATTCCATGGGCTAGTGATTTAGATTTTGGCTCACAAATTCTTGACCTATTTGATTTCACGTTTGCAAATGTTCGGATCACCACATAAGATGGAGGATATATGTCAAGATTTATTCTTGAAGCAAGATGAAAATATCTGTCCCCAGTGTGTAGAAATCTTTGAATGACCATGGGTGGATTCTTGGATGAATGGATATGAATTATCTTGCGATAAGATAATGGTGTTCAAATAGAGGATTCTCATTCGGATAATGCTTCAAGGCTCACATAATGTTGGGTAGGATGGGATCAATGAAAATGACCCATGTCCAGATGTTTACCATAAACAAGTGTAAAGTATGCTCCAAATCATTATCAAGATCAAGATAACTTTGAGTATGGATGCAAATGGATGAAAATGGATTGGATAAATGATTCATGGATGAATGGATGATATGGCTGGAATGTTGGATTTACTATGGATGTGATAACATGCTTTCTCCAAAAATAGCGCACGTGGATGTTCAACTCTATACATGATATGTTTTTTCCATGTTTTCATCATGGTACTTGTCCAAAGTGCCACTGAAGTGGTCTTCGCTCGAGGATGATTTTTTTCTTTACTGTTTTCAATCCTTTTTCTATTTTATTTTTATTTTTATTCTTTTGATCTTTTTGAATTTTCTGAGAGATTTTAAGCTCATGTTGAACCACTTGGTGATGTCGATGTAGATTATTTTTTCATAATGTTCCATTGGTACATCCTACTTGAAGAAGTTGCTTTACCAAGATACGTGCACTTGAATGCAACTTTTGAGATCCTTGATCTGCTTTGCTGATATCGGAGTTAACTTTGTCTTTTTGCACACATCACAATAGAGTGCCTTCTAAATCCTTATGATGAAGGGTCACTGCCAATACATGGTCAATGTGAGAATTGGATATCATGTATGGAGGAGTGGATGGCAGAGTGTGTTTAGGAATAAAAGATGGATTGGTTGATAGTTTGGAACCTTTGACTCTCCAAACTTGGGAAGATGAGCAATAATGAGTGGATATGAAAGTATGTATGGAATTAGGACCAATAGCTTGATACACTTTGTATGTTGCTTGAGAAGCCTGCTTTTTCCTTTTTTATTTTGCCACATAGTTTCTTTCACTAATGGAGTTTGATAGAGATAATCTTTCTCTGTATTTTTTGGTATCCATACATATTTAATTTGTCCTTTTTGCTTCACTACTTCTTTTCCTTTGATGATGTTCTTCGTGCTTTGATTTGAATCTTTCTTTTGTTCTTGGTCCCAATTTGTGGATAGGGTGATGGGTGGATTAAGATTCATGACATGGATGGTTGTAGTATTGACATTGGTTTCATCATAAAGATTCTTCATGCCCCCTATGTTGATATTTGCTTCAGATGAAGTTTCCCCCAGTTTTGTGGAAGTATCACTTACATGTTTAGATCCCTTAATTTTTGAATAACCAATACCTTGACACTTAGGATTGCCAATAATTTGCACTGGTTCTAGGATACATTGTTCATGCAGGCCTAATCCTCTACCTTGATAATTCATCAGTTGAAATTTTTTGTTTGCAATAGGATATGATTTTCCTTGAAAACAAGGTGCTAATCCTTCTCTGCTGTATGGTGGATCTTCAATAGTGACATCTTCTTTATTGATGAGGTAGCTTTCCCTAAGAAAGGTAAGTGATCCAACTTTATAAGTGATAGGATCCTCTATATGTGGGATGAATGCCTAATTGATATCTTTTGCTTGATCTTGTGAGATATCATATTGTATTGCTTCTTTAAGAGGTATTGGTGATTTACTATCCACATACAAGTCATCCTCTTGACTCATTTCATAGGATGTTTCTGATTCACAACCTATGTAGGAGTCCTCTTCATGACCTATTTTTTCTATGTCTCCATAGGATATGTCTAATTTGCAACTTTTGTAGAAGCCTTCTGATATGTCTTCACATGATGTCTCTGATTCACAACTTTTGTAGGAGACTTCTTCATGATCCACCTTTGGTATGTCATTAGATTCTTCTATACTTTGATCATGTGTACCAATGTTAAGAGTATGAGACTCTTGTACCTTGGTAATGATGTCAAGAGTATGAGACTCTTGTTTTGAATGAAGATCATCTACATGTCCATCCAAAGAAAGAATCTCGTGGGTAGATGGGTGAATATGTGCTATATGGATATGATAATTATTTATTACATCTTGGGGTATGTGCAAGATCATCTTGGAAAAAATAGGTCCTTAAGTGGCAATAAAAAGACAAAAAATCAGAGTTAGAAAACTTGACATAAAAATTTGAATAAGTTATCTATATTATTTCAAAAAAATGTAAAAATAGAATTTGTAGAAAATTGAATGTAGTTTATAAACTACTAGACCTTTATTTAAAATAAAAAATTCTATTTGGTGAAAATTTGAAATTTCAATGCAGTAGTATTTAAATTTCAGGGTAAAAATAAGAAGTAGGTGTCTGTCTGACCACCCTAACCACAATAAAATTATAATATTTTTTTATTATATTTAAGATATAAATAGAGGCCACATGTCCCGATGTGATGCATATTTTTTTATAAAAGAATTCCATGTAAATAATTAATTATGAATTTTTTATTACAACTTTTAAAAAATATAAAACTTTGTATGTCTAACCACCTTAACTCGGTCAAAAATTCATGAAATTCAATTTACTTTTTTAATCCTATAGTATGTGATGCATAGAATGTGACACATGTTTTAGATTCAAAAAAAGTGATACCATTTGAAAGTTATAGATTTTTTTCAATCAGCCTATCAATTAGGACTTTATTCATAATTCTAATAGAAAATGAATAATAATTATTTATTAAATTTAAAGTAAAGAATAATTTATATTCGTGGAAAGCTGAGAATCTCATCTAAAAACCCTTTTTATTTCATCAATTTTGGGTAAAAAAAAAGTTGCTAGCCACATGGACCATCATATGGCTTACATATCACCACTTTTTGGCCCATCATTACCTTGCACATACCCCTTGTATAGATAGGAGAGTTTCCATCAGATCATTGTAGTATCTTGGAGATACAAATTCTTGATCATGATTAATTTCATAATTTCTTTTGACATGTTTTGGATCAAGTTGTTAACATGGGTCGATTTCAAAGGATGGATTGCCTATAGTGGGTTCTTGGACATCGTTCTTAGGCATGGAAAGTGGCTCAATATCCTTTTGATCTTTAAGGATTCCCTCATTGTCCATAATCATGAGGTCGAGGGATGTCAATATGTCATTGGAAGGGCCATTGCTAGACCTTGGTGAAAGATGTTGATCATGCTTTGGAATAAATTCTTGAGATATATGCTCTAATTCATTAGGCGATGTAGAGACATTGTCAACATGATCATTGGTGGATGGATCTTGGTTTATGTCAATAGGATCAAATAACATCAACGCTCCTTGAAATAGATCTTTGTAGGAGGGGTCTTGATCATGACTAAAAAATGGCTCTTGATGTATGTTGATTAGATCATCGGATGAGGTGAAAACATCTTCAAGGTGTTCATCGGTGGATAGATCTGGATCATTTTTTTCAACAATTGTGGTGGGAGTTTGTTGCAAGCTTTGTTGAGTAAGTAATGCTTGTGTTTTTTGCTAAGCCAAAAATGCTTGTTGTTGGTTGTGTTGTTGCGATATCCATGGAACAAGTGGAGGATTTGTTATGATGCTTTGGTTTATGATTGGAGTGTTGCTCATATTCGATTGATTGATGGTTGGTAAAGAGGGAATGGTAATTCCTTAATTGTTTGGTTGGTAGATTTGTAAGTTTTGAATTTGATTTAAATCTACCAAAGGGAAAGGTGTTCCAAAATTTAGATTGGGAAAAATCACATTTGTCGTACCATTGAGGTCTGTAGGAGATAATGTTCCCATGTATGGATTGTAAAAATGCAAGATTTGAAGATCAATTGGCATTGTAAATCTTGGATAGTTTGGTTGAATTGGATTACTCATGATGGATAAATCAAGTTTATATTCCATGTTCCTCTTGTGTTTTGACCTTGTTGACCTCTAAGGGGTTTAGGACTAGTGATGAGATGAAGGATGAAAGGGGTGAATGATATGGGTGTTTGAACTTTTAGGAACTTTGGAACAATGCTATAATTTAGGACTTGTTTTCATTGGATTTGGATAGTTTGACTAAGTGTTTTAAGCCAAACAAGATGATGGTGAACTTGTAAACCCTAGGAAGTTGTGTTATCCTAGGGAAAACTCGCATAAGAGAATGAATTGGCTAAGTGTGTTGAGCCAATAAAAGCTATCATGAACTAGTAGACCTCAAGAAGTTGTGTTATCCTAGAGAAAAATTTGTTCAAGAGGGTTGATAATTTGACTAAGTGTGTTAAGTCAAACAAGGTGATGTTGATTTTTCCTAAAAGTCTAGCATAAGTGATGTTTCCAAAGTTTCCAAGAAGTTTGTTGGTGAGATGTTTGATTGATGTTTGAGATGGATGAAGTATTTGATTTGATCCTAGATGACCCTATGAAGACTTGTTTACTAGACCAAGATATTGAAGAACATGCTTTTCCCTAAAATTATTTCAATCCAAAAGATCAATGTTCACATGGAAAACCATAAGACAAAATTTTGCAAGCACATGTGTGGTTCAATTGTCTATTATCTTGCTTAGATTTGATTCTTTTTACCAGAAATACTTTCTTGATTATGCTTTTCAAACTAAATGTCCAATATCCTAATTTTCTTTCATCCCACAAAGTGCATTATGTGGAAATCAAGGAAATCAAGGCAAAGGTTTCCTAGTGTTTAACCTTGGTGAAAACAAATGATGATAGAATCCAAGCATTTAGAAACCTCTAAGGATATGATCCCTAGTGAAAGCAAGAGTACTTAAATTCATTAAGGATATTTTTTTCCTCCAAGGGGTTTGAAATTTTGAAACTCTTGTGAATTTTTGTTTTCAAATGTTTTGAGACCCAAGCAAAGTATTTTCCATTTCCAAGTACATGTACAACCCTAGGATGAAGAGACAATATTTTATTGGGTTCCCACTTGGATGAATTCAGCTACACATATTTTGTGTGGATGACTAGATGCTTGAACACACTGGCTACCCTCCATGACCCACACTTCTCGGGTCAGCCAAGCATCAATACCCATGAATCTCCCATGACATAATTTTCATCTCTACAACAAAACCACATGTATAACATGGGGTGGCTTCAAAGGACATGACCTTTTGCACCAACAAAATAGATAAGGATTTGGCCTTTTCTAAACAAAAGGTTTTAATTTGGGCATTCTATTCATGGGGGACTATCCATGCAACGAGAGACCATTATTGTACTTCTTGTCAGAATAATCCTCGTGATTCTTGAACTTTCCTCAAGAATCCACACTTATATACCAGTTGGAAGTTGCTTGGCTTTAGTGTGTTCCTGGTTGGGTGATTCCCTTGGGTGAGTACTTTTTCCCACAAGGCAGGCCCTCTAAGATAAAAAATAGCAAGTTATCATATCCTGTAGTTCAATCAACCTTCATTAAAAAACAAAGGGACAACACTCACAATATACCGTACTCACACTCGCATGTTTGGTTCAATTGTTAGGTATCCAAATTGAAATATGGATGAAATATTTTATGCAATTTAATGTCACCAAAAAGACTTTTGATTCTTGAAATCACCATGAAGCATGACAGAAGCTCATACACCTTTTTAAATGAAATTACTTTGCAAAAATGATTACAAGGCACAAAATCACATGTTCATTTTAAATCACTCAAAGCAATACTGAGATCTTTCTAAGCACCAAAGGAAATGTGAGATTTTCCTTGTTCAATTTTTATCCTCAAACCAAATCTAGTAATTTGTTCTAAAGTTCTTTTTAAGCCCTTTGTTGCAAAATTTGAAAGAGAATTTGTTTGTTCGTTTTAAGACCCAAATGAAATTTAGTGTTTCCTAAGAGCATGAAAGTAAACAAATCCTTAGAAAGGGATTATAAGTTCTCCCAAAATTGTTTAAAAACACTTAATACAATGAGAAGATAAAATCATCAAGAACCCTTGGCCTTCATTTTCCTTCCTTCACTTTTGATCAAAAAAATATCCTTTTTAGACAAATTTCAACAATTCTTAGAATTTTCCATTTTTTGTAGTTTTGCATGCATAAATTTGAGAGACCTATTTTTTTCCAAAACTTTATAAAACTAAGATAGGATGAATTGGAAACTAATATGTGAAACTGGAAACATGGGTTTTGAGTTATTAATAGAAAAAACTTTCAAAAAACTAGGAAAAAACACTAAAATGTCATTTTGAGGGCTAGGATGAAAGTTTCAAGCCCCAAAAATGTGTCAAAATCACCACCAACCTATCTTTGATATATTGGGAATCCATATGCCACCTCATAAAGAAACTACTTGTAAAATTTCAGCCAAAACCCACATCTGAGTCAAAAGTGACCTAGGGAAATTCCTGCATCACAAAAAAAAAGGTTAAAAAATCAGAAATTTGTAGGTGCGGTGTAGTTAGCAAATGCAACATAGTTTGGAACAGAAGTGATGCTATATAGCGTCGCATGTTTGAATGGGTGTGACTCTCTACAAAAACAAAGAATACGGGTGTGGCAGAGTTTCGCATGCGGCGTAGTTTGTAACAAAAATCCGTGGCAGAGTTGGCCAAAATTGATTTTTTTTAGTGGGAAACAGGTGCAGCGAAGTTTGGAGCAAGTGAGGTGCAATACAGAGTCATGGTTTAGAATGGGTGTGGTACAATACAACACCGCATCTCTATATGTGGTGCAATATAAGCCTATAAATGCGACACAATATAGGGCCATGAACCTATAACCTGCAAAAAAAAATGAGAAAAATGTGGAATTTAAAAAAAAATGTGATTTGAACTCAAGATTTTCCCTCCTTCTAGCGCCAAAATGTGAACCCCAATTTCATACCTGCACATAAGCAATAAACAAACATAATATTAGATCAATATGCAAGGTTAAAACAATGATTCCTAGTGAAATTAGATTGAAACATTAATATAGGAAAAAAATGAAGAACAATGCAAATGAAAGCAAATAAATCCTATGGGGGAGTTGGTGGTAATTTATGTCTCAAAATCAACCCTTTCCCAACTCCTTTGTAAGCTTGATGATTTGATCCACTTGATGGTTGAATTCCTACATAACCTAGCTAATATTTTGATAAAAATAGATGAAATGACTATGCTTGAAGATGGATTTGAGTATAATAAGTTTACTTAGATTGTGGATGATAGAATGAGATGAAGAGTCACTCATTTATACATTTAAAATTGGAAGAATGAATAAAATTGAGCAATATGGGATCATTCAACATCCAATGGCCAAGTGCCACTTGTCAAGATGTGAATGGTTGAAGGTTGAGCACATTTTGATCAATGTGCAAGTTTGAATTTTTAATTTGATGAAGTGACATGTTTAGGGAGGATGAAAGAAATGGAGTTAATGTCACTTAGGTCAAGGCCAAGGACATGTAAGAGACATTAAATTCCTTGTTGGAAGGACCAAGCCCATTTGAACTCATAAGGGAATATTCCATTTTGATGCCATGTGAGGGAAAATAGATGAATTAATAAATCAAAGTAATTGATTTATTTTGCAAGTTGCATTCTCCAAAGTTTAATTAATTTAATGAGGAATTTAGGAGATGTGAAAATTTAGACTTAAAGTAATGAATTAATTTAAATCATAATTGAGAGGAATTAAATAAATGAATTTGATTTATTTAACTAAGTGGGAAGGTATTACATTAAATAAAATAAGGTTTAATTTATTTAATTTGATAAGAGGACTTTAGAAAATTTAATTAAATAAAATGATTTATTTAATTAAATAGAGACATAAGATTAATTAAAATAAATTGATTAATTTAATCAAAGAAGGAGAAAGACTTAATCAAATAAACAATGATTTATTAAATTAAGAGAGAATATGATGAAAAGCTGAGAGTATGATTCAAGAAGAAATGTTGTTAATAATCAAGATCAAGTGTGTCGATTGAGAGTGCACTTTTTCCATGTCTACACTTGGTCATACTCGGATATGCCAAGTTTAGGTCCAAATCTTTTAATACATCATTTATCTCTACCTATTGGAATTAAACCTATGAAATAGAAACTAAGGAAGATGCATCCACATTTCGCCTTGATGGTAAAGTCTGAGCTGAAGAAGTTGTTAGATGCAGGATTCATCAGGTCTATTGATTATGTTGAGTGGATATCAAATATTGTTTTGTTATCAAAGCCAGACAATAGTATCAGAATATGTACATATTTTAGAGATTTGAATAAGGAAAGTCCCAAGGATTATTTCCCCTTACCTAACATCAACATCATTGTGGACTTAACAACAAGACATGCCATGTTATCAATAATGGATGGTTTCTTTCGATACAACCAAATCAAAATAGCACTAGATCATCAGGAGAAAATTGCATTCACATGTCCATGAGGAATTTTTTGCTAGAATGTCATGCCCTTTGGGTTGAAGAATGCAATGGCAACATATCAATGTGCAATCACTACAATCTTCCATGATATGATGCATACCTTTATGGAGGATTACGTAGATGATATCTTAGCAAAGTCATATTCTAGAGAAGGACATCTAGATATACTAGGAAAAATCTTTACAAGGCTGGAGAAGTTCAATGTCAAACTAAATCCTAAGAAATGTTTATTTGGTGTTACATCGGCAAAAATCCTAGGATACATAGTGTCAGAGAATGGTATCAAAGTGGATCCCGCAAAGTTCAAGGAAATAATGGAAATGTCACCACCAAATAATATCAATCAACTAAGGTCTTTACAAGGCAGGCTACAATCAATCGGGATATTTATCTCCCAATTAGAAGATAAAAGTCATCCATTTAATCACTTGTAGCATAAAAATGTCTTGTTTAAATGGGATCAAGGGTTGTAAATTACTCTCAATCAAATTAAAAAATGTATGATGTCACCACCTATTCTCATGCCACCTATTCTTGTTTAACCACCATGTGAAGTAGAAGGTTGCTTATCCAGACATTGCCAAGCTTGATGACCAAACTTATTGCATTGGGAGCATATTCCTAAGAACTCACTTGATCCTCTACCTTGACCACCAAATTTTCCTCTACCATTTGATCTCCTACTTTTTAAACTTGTTCAAATGCACACAAGACAACTAAGAGGGGGGATGAATCAGTTGTATCAATTCTTCTACTTATAAACTTAAACAATTCCACTTTAACTTCAATCTATTATTGAGTGTAACCATGAAAAGAAAATAAAAAAACACAACACCAAATAGACTATATTTACATGGAAAACCTAATGAGGCAAAAATCATAGTGATGGTTGACTCACAATATAGATGTAATGCAAAACTGAATACATAGGCTCACTACTCAAATATAAAGGCTCACTACCCAAATTAAGGGCTCATTGCCTTAGGAATCACTCTCCAGAAAGGGAGGCTCACTGCCTACAGAAAAATAAAAATAAATAGTTAAAGATCCACCACTAAGAGTTTCACACACTGCACAGCTTGATCAAAATGTTGTTGCCACACTTCTCTCTTCCAAACTCTTCTTTTCACACTTATTCACACACTCTGCACTTGATCGAATAAAATGATGGATGGATGACCAATTCACTACAACTTGATTCACTTATATACCATCATCAACCTTAGAAACATTCATAAGGTCAGTTAAACAATTTGAAATTACAAATTCAAACAAGGTCAACTACTCAACATTCTTGCGGTGGATAAGAATGTGAGAGGACTAATTACATATTAATTTTAGGACCCAACCTGTTGGACTCAATGGAACACTAAAAGGGGGGTTGAATCAGTGTTCAACAATCATCAATATAAAACATGTAACCATTCTATCATTGCATTAGATAAAAGATGTATGCATTCAAAGTAAACATTCATAACACCATGACACATAGATTTTTTGTGTGGAAACCCTGTTAGGGGAAAAAACATGGTGGAGGTTAATCCACAATTTGAGTACTCAAAATAGGATTGTTTACAAAAGGGAATGCACTTGCATTTAGGCACACTACTTAGAGCTCACTGCTTAAGAGAAAGGCTTACTACCATACAAAATTTAGATTAAAACCATATGAAGGGTGTACTGAAATATTAGCATCAACTTATGCTAGGTGATAGTTCTAGTGTAGCTCATAAATCTAATTCTGGATCTGCTTTCTAACTCTACACTTCGCTCTGCCCTATTTTTCTCTTTTATGTTCTTCACATCACTTATGATCAAACTCGCACTATTGTACTATTGGATCTCATAATTCACACTTATACACACACCCTTAGATTTTCCTTCTTGAATGATAAAAACCAATGTCTTATATATATTTGCAATCAAGGATTCATTCATCCATTAGTCAACTTTGTAAAATATTAAGTTAACTTTAACTTGTCGGCCAGATCCACCACTAAATCTTTATGTGCTTCCTCCAAATTAGGCTAGGACAAAGAGAGGACCCAAATAATTCTTAATAAAAAATGAATACTTATAATTAATTACATCTTATACATCCATGATTTCTATCCTTGTTGGGCTAGCGTTCTATCATAGATAATTAGCAAATTAGTGCACTGTATCTTCTAGATCACTTACTAGTAAGTGCACATCAAAACCAAGATACAACAAACATCAACCAACTTTCCTCAGAGATCCAAAACCCAAAATATGTCTTGTAAGGTGTTTAGATCAACTTTTATGCCTATTAACTAGATGCCCAGTTCTTTATTTTGATTTTGTAGTGGGGGCCAAAATTATACTAAGTTGCATGACTTGGGTTTCCCTTAATGACAACACTTACAAGCCATATGGCAAGAATGTCCTTAGAAATATGCCAACAATCTCTCCCTTTGGAATTGATGGCAACACTTAGTGAAAAATGAGTAAGTGTCAGAATCATTTTAGGTACATTGCCAAAAAATTATTGCACTTACTCCTCTTGAGATTTATAAGGCATTCTCTCCTCCTATATTGCTTTCTTTTATTTCTCGATGGGGAATTTTTCACTTCATTCTCCCCCCCTTTGTCATTAATGACAAATCATGGATACAATATGCCAAAAAGACAAAAAATGTGTTCAAAATCTTCAAGGCTTCAAAAAATTTACACATAGATGCTTACACTTCACCTCCTTTGATCAAAATTGCAAAAACTTGAAGACACTTAACCACTATCTTTAGAAGATTATCCTATGGTTTTTCTTCACTTTTGGCAGGAAATTATTTCAACCATCTATTGTAATTCCAATAATAGTGATCAAACTATTGTTTTTGGAAGTCTTGTTAATGATCTCAATGAGAGATTCAAGAATTGTAATTGATTCTTCGAGTTTCTCACCATTCTTTAGTATTTCCATCATATGCTCCAACCTGCATTCAATTAGATCCTTTACCTTCCAAAAATTATCCACAAGAACATTCTTGAAGAGTTGAATTTTATTTTTTCTGACTATAGTTTTTGGATTCATTTCCTAATGATGCCATATGGATCTTGAGATATGTCAAAGCTTTTTCCAATGTCATTAAATTCTGCTTCAATCTAACCCAAATTCTCCTTGCAATTGTTGATTGCATGGGGTCAATGGATGCAATAGTTGTAGATTCCTGTGGCTGAGTTAATACATAGTGTCAACTCATTCATTTTCTTCTTCATCTTGGAAAGGGATAGTCTGAATTGTTCCTTCAGTTGAGATACAACTTCACCTTCTCTTTTCCCTTTGTCCTCAAATCCTATTGATTCTTTGTTGCACTCAATCATCTCTTCACATAGAATATCCTTGAGACTTTCCAATCTTATCTTACAGTGCTCAACATGAGCATTTAGAATTTCTAGAATCAAGTCATGGTCGTATGATGGTCTCATTGACCATAACCTTGCAATTTTTTGCATGCCACCTACACCTTGAATGAGCTATTGTAGCTTTTCTTTTGTCTGATTTTCTTCTTTCTCACTACCTTTTTCTAGACCAGATTCATTTTCTAGTGGATTCTCAAGTTCTTCATCAAATTCTTCATTCAAAATGTCCACAATTTATTTTTCTTTTCCTTTTCCCTCAATCCTAGGAACTTTTCTTTTCACAGGGTTGTATTCAATAATTTCCTATCCTCTTTTTTGTCCTCTATCAATGCTACAAGAAGAGGAACCAACTTCCATTGATGTTACTAGAGGGGAAATATTGACTGATCCACACTTTTCAAGAACATTCTTATAAAAAAATTCAAATTCTGAATCCTATTTTTTTAAGCTCTTAGAATAAGAGTATATCTGATTGCATACCGGTTTATCTGATTTCCATACTACATTGTCAATTTTTGGCAACCAATTTAGAAAATAATTCACTAGACATATAATTAAAGTGCCAAACCTGAATGGATAACCTAAATCCTTTTTAAGTTGAACATTCTCCATGATCCGATCCCTTAACAACCTACATAGGTCAAAGTCCTAATCTTCAATTATCATTTTGTGAGCAATGTACATTGCGCTAGCCGATGTAGCTCCTTCTTGATTTTTGTAGAAGTTTTATATGTTATTCCATGTGCAATGTACTTTGTGATAGGATTCTTGATTGTTGCAATCATCAGGGCTCTCCGATCTTTGATTACTTTGGTTAGGCTTTTGACCTCTTTGTTCTAGATATATTTCTTCCTAGGAACATCTTTGTCTTTGCAAAAATCAGATAAGTTCTCAATTGCCTCTTTTGAAATGATGTACAATTTGTCCAAAGTTAAAACATCACCATGTAATCTTCTTAATATGAATTTCATGAATTTCACATTTTCAAAGTACGAAAACTAACTCTACATATCCAAATTTCCATGCTTGGCTTCGCTTAATTGCTTTAATTCATCAGGGACCAACAAATTCCTCATAGACCTAATATTTGCACTATTATATTCATCTAGAGTGTCGAGCCTTTTATTTTTTCCATTTTTATTTTTGTGTTTAGGGTTCATAACCACACACTAAATTATATGAAGAATTCGAGAATGATTTGAAATATTTGATAGATTTCAAGATTTGTCTATGAAATCAATTTTACCGCTTCGTAATCCACTAGTTGAGTGCTCTCCTTATTCTCTTCTTTGATGCAAAGGGACAAATTATGGCTTCGACTTGACTTTTATAGCTCGCACATGTGCAATAAATGTATTTTCCCTAAGTTTTCTAGAGACTCTATTTTCCCAAACAATGATAGAAAAATCTTCTACGAACCTATGAATTGTCTGAGTTCTTTTTCCTAAATTTATCCAAAACTTTTTTTCACAATAATGACACCTTCTTGACTATTCTTTGTATTCTGGTACAATCCATAGATAGGGGAGGAAATATTTTCTTCTAAAACTCCCCCTAGGCCATTGGCCTGAAATCAATTATTGGAAGAGTTAGCAGAAGCAAGTTCTAGTACGAAACCATTTCCAGCATTAGAATCATTTTTCCTTACCCATGTCTTCTTCATCTGATCTTAGATTTCATTCATAGTTACCTTTTGTTTCTCTTTATCATTTTTCTCTTTATTTTTTCCTCTGTATACCAGACCTCTTATGTCTACATTTTTGTTTCTACAAAATCGTGCAATATGACCATACTTGTTGTAGTTGTTACACACAATGTTTCCTTGTCCTTTCCAATCATTCCAATGAATTTTTATGGATCTACATTGATTAACAATATGCCCAAAATTACCACATGTATAGCATTCAACATTTCTTTTATTAATAGAGTGATTTGACATATTTCTGCATTCAATTGATTTATGACTAGGCTTTTTGCAATTGAAACACTCACTAGAAAATAATGAAACTTTTGACCTCAAATTATTTCTACACTGAGCAACTATATGATCAAACTTTTTACAGGAAAAATATAACCCATTAAACATTTATGCATTAGGTTGTCTTACCAGATACATTCTATTTGTGTTCTATCTGAAATTATTTTGTCCTGATCTAGAAATTTCTCCCTTTTTCATATCCAAGACCTCTCTTATCATTTCCACTATTCTTTCCTTGAGTCAGCTTATCAAGCTTTATTGAACTAATTTTAAAATTTTCTTTGTATTCATTTTCAATGACAATATCATTCCTAAGAGTAGTAATCTTCTTACCAAGTTCTTCTTCATTGTTTCCGGTTCTTTGTAAGTCACCTTCCAACTAAGTGAAATCCCCATTTATTCTTTTCCATTCATTAGATTTCTCTTTGAGGGTTTGACCAATATTTTATTCATTTTTCTTTCTTTCTTCTATCTCCTTAGTCATCTTCATCATCATAGATTCCATCTCATGTTTTAGGTTTGTATTATCTCTAGCAAGATTTTCACATTCTTCAGTTATCTCCTTCAAGGTTTGATTCAAGTGAGCACCATCCATATCTTCATTCTCCTTCTGTTGTATTTGATCACAAAGATCTTTCCTCTTCACTCTGGATTTAACTATATGATCCTTCAATGATTGGATGAATTTCTCAGCATCTCTAATATTTTCTTTCAATTCTTGAACTTTTGCTTTAAACTGGTCAAGGTCATCAAGTGCCACTAGAAGTTGTTATTGAAGACTACTAGAGTCCATCACATTCCAAGATCCACCTCAAGCTACAAAACTTATTCAGATGAACTAGCTTTGATACTAATTGTTGGACTCAAGGGAACACTGAGAGGGGGGTGAATCAGTGTTCAACAATCATGAATCTAAAACACGAAACCATTTTATCATTGCATTAGAGAAAATATGTATGCATTGAAAGTAAATATTCATAACTCCATGACACAAAACTTTTTGTGTGGAAACCTTGTTAGGTGGAAAACCACGGTGGAGGTTAATCCATAATTTGAGTACTCAAAATATAATTGTTTACAAAAGGGAATGCACTTGCATTCAGGCACACTACCTAGAGCTCACTACTCAAGAGAAAGGCTTACTACCATAGAAAATTCAAATTAAAACCATCTGAAGGGTGAATTGAAATATTAGCATCAACTTATGCCAAGTGAGAGTTCTGGTATAGCTCATAAATCTAATTTTGGATCTGCTTTCTAACTCTGCACTTCGCTCTACCCTATTCTACTCTTTTTTGTTCTTCGCATCACTTATGATAAAATTCACACTATTGCAGTGTTGGATCTCATAATTCTCACTTCTACACACACACACACTTATATTTGCCTCCTTGAATGATAAAAAAATCCCTCTTATATATATCCGCAATGAAGGATTCATTTATCCATCAGTTGACTTTATAAAATATTAAGTTACTTTTAACTTATCGGTCAGATCCACCACTAAATCTTTATGCACATCCTCCAAAGTTGGTTAGGAAAAAGAGAGGACCCAAATAATTGTTAATTGAACATGAAGACTTATAATTAATTACATCTTGTACATCCATGATTTCTATCCTTGTCAGTTCGGCCTTCTACCATAGATAATCACCAAATTAGTACACTGTATCTTCTAGATCACTTACCTATGAGTGCGCATCAAAACCAAGATACTAAAAACATCAATAGACTTTCCTTAGAGATCCACAACCCAAAATATTTGTCTAGTAAGGTGTTTAGATCAAATTTTATGCCTATTAACTAGATGCCCTATTGTTTATTTTGATCTATCGGTAGGGGCCAAAATTATACTTAAGTTGCATGACTTGGGTTGCCATCAATGAAAACACTTACAAGCTATATGCCAACAATCTCCCCAACCATATTCCAACACAACCAACATCTTGGATCTCATTCATGCTGTAGACATGGAAAATGTACAAGTTCATTTTGGCACACCTGATCCCGATTACTAACAACATTTCTTCTCAGATCAATTTCTCAGCATTTCATCAATTTCTATCCTTTAATTCAATAAATCACTGTTTATTGGATTAATTCTATCAACCCCTTTGATTAAATTAATCAGTTTAATTTAATTAACCCTACAGTTGCTATTGAATTAAATAAATCATTTTATTTGATTAAAATCTCTAAAGTCTTCTCATTAAATTAAGTAAATTAAACCTTATTTAATTTAATCTAACACATTCCTTCTTTATTAAATAAATCAAATCATTTATTTAATGAATCATTTCCTCTGAATTTTTGACTTAAGTTAATTCATAAATCTAAGGCTAAATGGTCACATCACCTAATTCTTCATTAAGTTAATCAAAACATTGATTAAGTTAATCTCTTTCATTAAAATATTCTAGAGAATGCAAGTTGCACAATAAATCAATTTATTTGATTTACTAAATTCTCTATTTTCCCTCACAAAGCATCAAAAAAGGAATATAACTCTTTTGAATTCAAAAAGTCCAAGTGGACTTGGTCCTTCCAACAAGGCATTAAAAGCCTCTTACATGTCTTTGACCTTGAGCCAAGTGACAATAAATTCATTTATTTTCCCTCTTCAACATGTCATTTCTCAAGTTTGAAATGCCACCTAATTGCATTTATTGGCACATTGGCCAAAAATTGCTCATTCCTCATCCAATCACATTTGGACAAGTAGCACAATGCCATTGAACTATCTTTTATCCCACATTGCTTATTTTCGTTAATTCTTCCAAGATTGAAATCTATAAATTGGAGACTCTTATCCTCAATCTTCATCCACAACTCATATGCAAAATTACTCTCTACAATTGAGAACTAATTTTTCCAATTTCATCCAATCATCCACCACATTTGAGATTTTGCAACAAGGTTATGCCAAAGAGATTTGACCATTTCTATCATTCAATCAAGCATTTGCAATTAGGAATTGGGAAAGGGCCAATTGCAACACTCCATTGGCACCAATTCCTCCATGGAATCATCATGTTATAAGCTTAATTAGGATTGAGTTGCTTTCATTTGAAATTTACTTGTGATCTTCATTTCCTAGTTAAGTTTGAATAAATGGATTTTTATGGGGAATCTCTCATTGTTTGCATGCATTCTTGAACTAACACTAACAATGTTTGACTTCTTTGTGCATATGCAGGTTTAGGAGTTCACATTTTGGCGCTAGAAGGAGGGCTTGAAGCTTTTTGACACATTTTTTCCTCAAATTTCTACGGTTTTCTTCACGTTTTTCATCATACATAGGAAACTGCACCGCGTACCAGACACGCGGCGCTGTATTGCACCATGGCCTCATACGCAATGCTATATTGCACTGCACCTTCTGAAGCCGATGACACCATATAGCACCGTAGTTTCTTCCCACTCATCAAATTTGAAATTTTGCCAAACATCACCATTGCCAAACTCCACCGCATGCCAAACTCCGTCGTGGGATTAGTCTGTTTTTTTTTAAATTTGAATATTTTTTTAATATTAACCCGATTTGCTGTTTTTTCCTTTTTTCACTCTCTATTTTACTATCATTTTGCAGGTTGGGGCAAAGGAGGGAGTCATTATGCCATCATGTTTACAAATCCAAAGTGTTTTTAAACACTAAAAGTGTTCTTTAACACTTCTTGAGAAATTTTTTTAAATCTTTGGCATTAGGAAAAATAACTTTACTTTGGGATTTAAAAAAAAAAAATATGTTTAATTTTTTTCATGTTCATCTTGTGCAAAGTGTTTCTAAACACTTAAGTGTTCTTCAACACTTCTTGAAAATTTGTTAAAATCTTTGACCTTAGGCTACTAATTTTTCATTTGGATCTAAAAAGAACAAACAAACTTTGTTTTTTAAAGTTGCCAAGGGGCTAAAAAGAATTTTAGACACTTACTAGTTTTCAATTTGGACTTAAAATTGAACAAGGCAAACTTCACATTTCATTTTTGGTGCTTCTAAAATGAACTCATCATTGCTTTGAAGGATAAAATTGAACATGTGTCTTTTATGTTTTGCAAAATTTTTAACAAATTAACATCATTAAAATGTGTATGCACTTCTCTCGCGCTTTATAGTGGTCTTGATAATCAAAAGAATTTTTAGTGATATTAACTTGTCGAAAAGATTGCCTCCACATTCGATTTGGGCACTTAAAATTGAACAAAACATGCGAGTGTGAGCACGATATATTGTGGAGGTTCTCCCCTTTATTTTTCAACAAGGGTTGTGTGAACGGGATATGTTAGCTCACTTTTGTTAACTTAGAGGGCCTGCCTTGTGGGAAAAAGTAAACACCCAAGGGAATGACCCAACCGGGAACTCGCTAAATCCAAGCGACTTCCACCCAGGATATAAGTGTGGATATTGGAACAAAGGCTAATATCACAAGGATTATTCCGACGAGATGGACAACAATGGACTCTCGCTGATGTTGGATAATCCCCCACTAACGGAATGCCCGAATTAGAACCTCTTGTTTAGGAAAAGGCCAAAACCTTGTCTATCTTGTTGGTGCAAAAGGTCATGTCCTTTGAAGCTGCCCCACGTAACAAGCGGTCTTGTTGTGGAAATGGAAAGTATGCCATGGGAGATTCATGGGTACTAATGCTTGGCTGACCCGAATAAGTGAGTGTCGTGGAGGGGAGCCAGTGTGGTAAAGCATTTAGCCATTCACACAAGATATGTTCAGCTGGATTTATCCAAGTGGGAACCCAACAAGGTATTGGCTCATCAATGCAGGAGTGTAAAAGTGCTTGGGAAAAAACACATTGCTTGATCTTGAAAACATTTGGAAAACAAACATACACAAAAACCTTGAAATTTCAAACACCTTGTGGGAAACAAATACCTATTGAAAAACTTGCCCACTCTTGCTTTCCCTAGGAATCACATTCCTAGAGGTTTCTAAGTGCGAAAATTCTACCATCATTTGTTTCCAATAAGGATAAACATAAGGAACTTTTTCCCTATTTTCCTTGATTTTTGCATAAAGGACATTGTGGGATGAGAAAGAGAATGGGACACTAGACATATAGTTTGAAAACTTAAGCAAGCAAGTGATTTTGGTAAAAGGAACCTCATTTAACCAAGATAAAGAGACAAATTGAACTTCACATGTGTTGTTTCCAATGATTTCTCGCAAGATTAAAATCCCAAAGCCAAAGTTCAAGAAAGTGAGTCTAAAAATCCGTGAGCAACACCTTGAGATGCTCCTTGAAGTAAGGGAGAGACTTGTATACAATTTCTACAGAAAGGCTTCAAGGAACAATCCCACATTGTATGCATTTTATTGTCAACAAAATCTTGAACTTTTTCAAAGGTTTGCATTTCACCCATAGGAAGTCTAGCATGTTCTTCAATACCGAGGTTTTGTAGAGAGAGTCGCATCTAGGTTAAGGTTCAAGATCAAACTTGTCATTCTCATCCATTCCTCCATCAACCAAATCTCATTTCATCATCAAACCTTTTCGAGAACTCTATAATCAATCATCACGCTAAACTTAGAGGGCTAAATCAACATCATCATACCTTGGCTTAACACACTTAGCCAACATAGTCTTAAATCATTGGACAATTTTCTTTGAGATAGCACAATTTCTTAATGTCTATTGGTTCTCAATCACATTTGGCATAACACACTTTGTCAATTCATCCATTTGTGCAAGCTCCCTTAGGATAACACAACTTCCTAGGGAAAACAACTTCACAAACAATCTTGTTTGACTTAATGCATCTAGTCAAATTATCACAATCAAATCAAATCAAAAGCCCTTTCAAAGTTTAGCACATACATTTAAAAAGTTTTCCAAAGGTTTCATTCACTCCTCCAATCCATTTTAACCCATGACCATCATCACCATCTTTGATCTTTTATCTTCCCTAGTTCTTCTCTTTTTGGACTTAAAGGATTAGGATCAAACAAGTCCCTATTTTTTTATGGTCCAAACAAGATCTCAATACAAGAAGGACATGGAGAATATTAGAGAAATATCAGCTTCTATGGACATGAGTCATCTAAACACCGAAGTGAACCTAGAAGAATCAAGCAATCCACCAAGCAACTCTCCCTTATCATCACCAAATCCTCAAGAGGAGAGTCATCATGGGGATGACACAAATGAAGACATGGGGATGACACCAAATGAAATCATGGAAATGGCTCAAAATCCTGAGAACCACAAAATTGTTAGTGCTATGTTCAAATACATAAATTCAATGGCAAGAGGAGGGGTCATGCCCCCTCTCGACCTTAACACAAGCACTAGTGCATATGCATCCCCATTGTCAAACATCAATCAAGAAGTACCTTGCACCACATCAATCATCACACCAACCTCCCTGAATGTGAACAAGGGGAGTGCCATGTTCCAGGAATTACAAAAACACCGCCTTGTAGCTAATAAAGAAGCAATCATCACCTCCACACTAGCTACATCTATTCCAAAAAACCCATCTCACCCATACGTCCCACTCACATTTCATAATCCCACTGGTTCATCCTCATTTCATGCCACACCAACTTATCAATTGAACATACCAACTCCCCCACCGCATGAGCAAGTTGGTTTGCTTGGAATGACGGAAGCTATCAATCCTTTCTCTTTCCAAATAGGTGCATCATCCCTTCCCCCACTTCCTTTTGCATCCACATCGCCTCTTGGAATAGGTCTTCCACCTTTGACCATCAAAATTTTTTCCAATCCAAGCAATCCGACCACCACTTTGAGCCCGCTTCTTTTTTCCATATCCTCATAGCAAATCACAACTATTCTTGTCAATATGGTAAATCCATCCATTGGCCCTCAAGTCTCCCAAAGCATGCCTCATCAAGGGCCAATCATCTCAAACACCCCTCCGAAAACCCAAATCACAATCACCACCACAATCCCTCCACCTACCACGACAGTTGGCGTGATCCCTGTCCCACCACCAATCCCACCGAAAGCCAACACAACAAATTCATTCACCACTCTAATTCAAACCCTCCAAAAAGCCAACCAATAAAAAATACTACAGCAAAACCGCAAGCTCAAGCCCAAGCTCAAGCTCAAGCCCAAGCTCAAGCCAAAGCACAAGCTCAAGTGCAAGCTAAAGCTCAAGCCCAAGCGCAAGATCAAGCTCAAGCCCAAGCCCAAGCCAAAGCCCAAGCACAAGCTCAAACTCAATGCCAAGCGCAATTGCAAGCAATCCATCTACAAGCCTACCAGCAAGCCTTGCAGGACTTTCAAGCACAACACCAAGCTAAACAACAAGCTTTATTGGCACAATAGCAGCTCAACCAACAATAAGCATTGTTGGAAAAATAGTAGCTAGACCAACAAAAAGCGTTACTATCTCAACAACAAATTGACCAACAGCAGGCTTCATGGGAACAATAGCAGATGAACCAACAATAAGCGCTATTGGAACAACAACAGGAAGATCAACAACAGGCGTTGTTGGCACAAATACAGGCTTACCAACAAGCCTTAAATGCACAACCAAGCTCATAGCAAACACCAAATAGTACACCCCCCACCCATCAAACACCTCCAACACCTCACCACTCATTTATCCCACCTCCCGACCCAAGCAAAGATGTTGCAACACAAATAAAATTGCTCTCGCAGCAGGTGTTGGACTTGCAAGCAGGAAAAACCACAAGGACACCAAGCAACTTGTGCCCTTATCTATTCAATAGAAGTCTCACCATGGTACCATTTCCAAAGGGATTCGAGATCCCCAAATTTGATAAATACAATGGAACGGGCAACCCTGAAAACCACGTCAGGGAATTTCAGGTGCACTACATGGAAGTCGCATACAATGACACGTATCTAATGCGGCTCTTTCCTCGAAGCCTGACTAGTCCAGCTATGGAATGGTTTTCTTGCCTACCCATGGGCATTAAAACATTCGAGGAAGTAGTGGAGGCTTTCCTTAAAAATTATGCTTTTAATATGGGTGCAGATGTCAGTTTAGAAGAACTATCTGCACTCAAACAAGGGAAAGAAGAGTTATTCGCATCCTTCTTACAAAGATGGTGATCCAAGGCCAATCAGAGCAAGTGGACTATGCTAGAAGAAAAACAAGTATGCACTATCATAGCCAACCTAGATGAAAACTTGGCGTTCTAGCTAAAAATGCAGTGCATCACATCTTACGATCAACTAATTCCAAAGGCGCTCAACATCGAAAGAGCCCTCACTGCGCGAGGAGGCGCACCCACATTCACTCCACCATAGGATAACTGTCCATCCAACAACTACAATGATAAACCTTGAACATGGTCGAGGAACAAAAATATCACGAACGACAGCGTGGTCGATGCTAAGGTAGTCATCAGTGCTCCTAAGCAAAATACCCAAAATCATCATCAACCGCAAACTCATAACCATAATAATGTGCAGACTAATGCGGTAGTGGCACAACCACCTTCCACCAGCCAAGTCAACAATGTGGGTAATCAAGGAGGACTAGCTCCCTGCAACAAGTTTCCCCCCAAGAGGAAATTCACAGCCCTTGGCAAATCGATTGAGTCAGTCATGAAGAAATTGGTCAAAGAAAACCTAATCAAGATCTCTAACTCTGGACAATACACAGAGCCCATGACCAAACCGCCATGGTACAATGAGAATCTCCTGTGTGAATTTCACAAAGTCAAAGGACACACCACTGCCAACTGCATGAGACTCAAGAATATCATCCAAGACCTCATTGAGGATAAGGTCATCAACATCGAGCAGCCGGTCGGAAACCAAGACCTGAAAATCTACACAAATCTAATGCCGAATCATAATCAGGGAAATAACCAAGGGAATAATAAGGGTAAACAAAAGAATGCTATTGCTAATCTAGTATACGAGGAGATAGTCGGATGTGTCAACGAGTTGGTCACTGTCATAAATATCAAGGGATCCAACAATGACTATGGAGTCACCACATAAGGTGAAAAAGTTACCATTGTCGGGGCACCTGATAAGACCCCCATTACCAACACAAAGGTCATCCCCTATGATTACAATGTAATTGACCAATTGAAGAGAACACCCGCACAAATATCCATCATGGAATTACTAAAAATCTCCACTACTCATAGACAGATCCTGGATGAAGCACTAGCTACCTCTACCGTTGCCGCCACCCTTGACACAAAGCAATTTTAGGCTATGGTAGGTATGATCGTTACCCCGAATCTCATCACATTTTCGGACCAAGATTTCCCCCTGCAACCATCTCATAACCGTGCACTCCACCTCTAAGTCCTAGTCCATAAAAAGAAAGTCAAGCGAGTCCTGGTAGATGGTGGTGCAGGTCTTAACATTTGTTCTCTGAAACTTATAAAGAAATTGGGATTCACTGAGGATTTCATCAATAAGAAAAAAAGTATCACCATAAGAGCATATGATGACCAAGAAAGAGTGTCTCAGGGCACTATCAAGATCCCCATCCAAGTGGGGCCAGCAGCCATGGAAACAACTTGTCAAGTTCTTGACCTTGATTTGCCATACAACATCCTCCTAGGATGCCCATGGATACATGGAATGAAGGCAGTGGCCTCAACATATCATCAGTGCATTAAGTTCTCATATCAAAACAAGGAGGTTACCATATATGGGGATCCCAAACCTTTCGCCTATTGCAAAAACTTGGAAGCCAAGTTTTACAAGATCCCTCAAGTACTTAAAAATGATGAAGGACCATCCACTTCATACATAGACCCAACTAATCTCGCCTCCACTTCTGCAACAGAGACACCCACCATCCCCGACATATCCGAGATCAAGAATATGATATAGTATAATGGATGCGGTGATTATAGAATGAAGAGAAATGCTTTTTTTGTAGGAGAGTTACCACAATCTCCTAGGTCACATGGGCAACCACAATTGATTCAAACACCTGTTCACACTAGAACGGAACCCGCTGGATTCCACAGTTGGGGGGATCTCAGTCGGGAGAATGTGGATGAGGAGGACATCACAAACACTTTGTACTAAAATGAAAGACCCACTCCCACCCTACCCATGGAGGAAACAAATAGAGGGTTACAAATGATGTTCGACATGGGCTATAACAGGAATGAAAGCCTAGGAAGAAACAGTGATGGATGGTTGGTGCCCATCATTGTAGAAAGAAGATCGCAGAACCTTGGCCTCAGCTGTACCCCTCCAAGTATAACTATGCATGGCAGAAGTGTTCCTAATAGGGCAGTCAGGTCCTCTCCTCGGGTCTCGGCAACTAACCTTAGATTACCCATGTCCACAGGCCTACCTCTTGATAACTTCACATTTGACATAACTAAGGTTTGTAGTAGCAGTGACGATGATGACACCATAGGTGGCTTACCTAGGCTCTTTGAAGATTCCACCCTACTGATGATTAGTGTCTCACCCACTGAGCCAATCCAACAAACCCACCAAATCCACTTAGTCTACCCCCAACTCATCAATCACGACCAACGGGGACCACCAATTCTAGACTCGTTCGAAAATGACGAGGCTCTCTTAGAATTCATGGGACTAAGGGATATTGTTCCATGTGGAGATCACAAGACAAGATTTGATATCACTGTAGACACACAAGCATACTATGGGGAGACGATTGAGTTCTTCAGTCACAAAAGAAAAAGATTGAGAATAAGCTCAGAGTTATTGAGTGAAAACCACACTGTGGCACTCTCTAACCATAAAATAGTAAAAATAAAGGATGCATCCAATGGCGAAAACCTCTCTGAGGCACCAGAGGATGAAGGATTCAATCTCCCCCCTACTGCTCTACACCAGGAGAAGTCAATAATATTGGTAGAACAGTGCAACCCGGTCAACTTAGGAACAGAATCAGAACCACAAATTACCTTCTATGCAGAATCCCTCCTAGAAGAAGAAAAAGAACTATTGGTAGCTTTCCTAAAGGAGAGAAAGGTAAATTTTGCATGGACCTATGCAAACATGCTAGGCTTGGACCCTGAAGTGGTAGTACATCATTTGGCCATTTACCCCATAGCAAAACCAGTCAAACAAAAGCTAAGGAAGATGCACCCTCAAATAGCCTTACTTGTAAAGATTGAGCTACAGAAACTTCTGGATGTTGGCTTCATATGCCCGATCAACTATCCAGAATGGGTATCAAATCTCGTACCAGTCTCAAAACCAAAAGTGGGCATCCGCATCTGCACTAATTTCAAAGACCTAAACAAAGCATGTCCCAAGGATGAATTTTCACTACCCAACATTGACATGATAGTGGATATGATGGCTGGACATGAGATGCTCTCCCTAATGGATGGCTTTTTAGGGTACAATTAGATAATGATCACAAAAGAAGACCAACACAAGACAACATTCATATGTCCTTGGGGCACCTACTGCTAGAACGTAATGCCATTCTAGTTAAAGAATGCAGGAGCTACATATCAGAGAGCCATAACACTAATCTTCCATGACATGATCCATAAAATAGTCAAAGATTATGTAGATGACATACTGGCTAAATCAAAGAAGAGACAAGACCATATAGCAACTCTAAGTGCTATCTTTAATAGGCTCGAACAATATAAGGTTAGACTCAGCCCAAAGAAGTGTGTCTTTGGGGTACAATTGGGAAAGCTGCTAGGATACATAGTTTCAATGAGAGGAATAGAGGTGGACCCTACAAAGGTAAAAGCAATCCTTGAAATGGAAGCACCAAGGACATTGAAACAACTAAGAGGATTGCAAGGAAGACTCCAGTCCATCTGAAGATTCATAGCACAATTGGTAGATAAACAGATTGCCTATTCACACCTACTTCACAAGGGAGTAGCTTTCAAATGCGACAACAAATGTGAGCAAGCATTTAGCAAAATAAAAGAATATCTACTTACACGACCTATATTGATGCCACTAATTGTGGGAAAATCATTAATCCTATATATCTCTACAACAACAGCCACCCTGGGGGCCCTTTTAGCCCAACATGATGAAAACAGAACCGAGCGGACTATCTACTACATTAGCAGAACAATGGTGGGACATGAGCTCAATTACACGTCAATAGAAAAAGCTTGCCTAGCACTGGTATTTTGCAGCTCAAAAATTTAGACACTACATGCTAGTGCACCAAATCAAGTTGATTGCCAAAATAGACCCTCTAAAGTACCTATTGTCAAAAGTAGCACTTACAGGTAGAATGGCTAAGTGGGTAATGATATTATCTGAACATGATATCAAGTATGTAGAGCGAAAAGCCATAAAAGGACAAGTCATTGTGGATTAGTTGGCAGAAGCTCCCCTCTACATAGATAACCCACTCATATCAAAATTCCCAGATGAGTCCCTTTTTAACCTTGGTGCAGCAGACCACTGGAAGTTATACTTTGATGGCTCTCACACACAACATGGATCAGGAGCTGGTGTGTTCTTCATCACACCGCAAGGAGACTACATACCTAGATCATACAAGCTAGCATTCCCTTATACTAACAATATTGTAGAATATGAGGCTTTGACCATAGGTCTCAAGATTGTGGCATAATGGCGAATCAAGGCACTAAAAGTCTATGGGGACTCGCAACTTATCATCAACCAAGTCAATGGTGAATATCAAACCAAGGATGATAAGCTCGCTCCATACAAGAAGGTGGTAGAAAGCCTCAAGGAATCTTTCATCAACATTACCTTTGAGCAGATACCAAGGACAAACAACAGAGTGGCCAATGCAATGGTGACAATTGGATCCTTACTAGGCATCCCTCGTAACGTCTCAAAACATGAATTCCTTGTAGAGCAGCTTCTCGTACCCACATTCAAGGTACCAGAGTCAGAATACGCATGTGAACTTATTGGTCCCGGTGATCTTTGGTATCATGATATATACACCTACCTAAAGTTAGGAATCCTCCCCACTGACATCACCCCAAACCTAAAGCGCACTTTCATCAAAAGGACTTCACGATTCGTCATCCTAGGAGAAACCCTCTTCCGTAGGAGTACCGATGGAACCCTGCTACATTGTTTAAAACCCGAGGAAGCCTTGACTGCTCTAACTAAGGTACACAATGGCACGTACGGGTCACACTCAAGTGGTATGACCTTGGCTAAAAAGTTGCTGAGAACAAGGTACTATTGGCTGACGATCGAAAAAGAGGCGCACAATTTTGTCAAAAAATGCTTGCAATACCAACAACATGGAGACCTTATTCATGCACCAGCTCAAGAACTGCATCCCATTGTTACACCTTGGCCCTTTTCACAATAGGGGCTCGATCTCATTGGTAAAATATCACCCACCTCATCCAATGGCCATAAGTTCATCATCACCGCCACTGAGTACTTCACTAAGTGGGTCGAAGCAATTCCCATGACCTACATCACCGAAAAACAAATATCCAAGTTTATCTTGAATTACCTCATTTGCCGATATGGTGTTCCTCAATCCATTATCTCTGATAATGGGATGCCCTTCAAAAATCAGGATGTCCGTGATTTGTGTGAAGAATTCAAAATCCAACAATGTTTTTCCACTCCATACTATCCATAAGGCAATGGCCAGGCAGAAGCTACAAATAAAACCATTTTGAAAATTCTCAAGAAAACAGTCAATGACTTTGATCGTGATTGCCATCTACAGTTAAATCTCATCTTATGGGCCTACCGCACTAGCATCCGCATGCCGACAGGCACCACCCCATTCTCTCTGGTCTACGGATCAGAGGCCATACTCCTAATTGAGATCGAGCTCCTGTCGCTGAGGATATCACTACAAAACCTCATCACAAATGAGGAATACAGGGTCACAAGACTCAATAAGCTGGATTTACTAGATGAAAGGTGCATGGATGCCCTTAATCATCTACAAGTGTACCAGAATCGCCTAAAAAGGAGCTACAATAAGAAGATCAGACAACACACTTTCCAAGTTGGTGACCTTGTGCTAAAAGAAAACCAAAAGAACGTGCCAAATACAAATACAAAGGGAAAGTTTGAGCCCAACTAGTTGGGGCCCTTTATCATCACTTCAAGCTACAAATTGGGGGCATATCAGTTGTTGACACCAGAAGGCGAGCCCCTGCAAGAGCCCATGAATAGTTCACACCTCAAAAAGTTTTATGCCTAAATCTTGCAAGGTATAGAACCAAAAAATACAAAAACAATCAGAAAAAGTCCTGAAAAAATGGTTACCTCGATGAAAACCTAGCAAATAGGCATCTTGGTGGCAACAAAAAAATCAAAAAATACAAAAATCCAAAAAAAGTAATAAAATAGTAAAAAAAAAAATTTCGTCCTCTAGTGAAAACCACTTCGGTGGCACTTTGGATAAATACCTTGGTGAAAACCTGGCAAATAGGTGCCAAGTGTAAATAAAGCACCCTCCCCATCTACCAGGATCTGCACAACTCATTCCATCACTCATTTATCCACCCATTCACTCACATCCATACCATAGCCTGCACCATGGAACTACTTGGCATTTCTAAGGTCAGTCTGTCCTGCCTTTATAGAATTAGTATGTCATACCACATTGGGGGAACGTTCTCATAGCATTGGATCAGATTCATCTACATTCTCATGATCTTTTTTTTTTAAATCCATCAGAAAATCCAAAAAACATGTCAAAATTTTAGAAAATCTTCAAAAATTTCATCTTTTGGTCTTGTCAGTCTTCCACCTTGTTGAACTACATCATCTCTGAGCTTGAACATAGACAAGGTTGATCTTTGATCATCCCCTGAGATGGTTAGGGTCAGTCCTTTAGGCATCCATCACATTGGCAATCCATTTGCCCATCCATCTTTTCATTAAGTCAAATTTGTCGTCAGTCGAACTACATGGTCTCTGTGTGTATAACGTAGGCAAGGCTAATCTATGGATCAACTCCTAAGACCCCTAGGATAGGTCTGCCTGCACCATGGAACTACTTGGCATTTCTAAGGTCAGTCTGTCCTGCCTTTATAGAATTAGTATGTCATACCACATTGGGGGAACGTTCTCATAGCATTGGATCAGATTCATCTACATTCTCATGATCTTTTTTTTTTAAATCCATCAGAAAATCCAAAAAACATGTCAAAATTTTAGAAAATCTTCAAAAATTTCATCTTTTGGTCTTGTCAGTCTTCCACCTTGTTGAACTACATCATCTCTGAGCTTGAACATAGACAAGGTTGATCTTTGATCATCCCCTGAGATGGTTAGGGTCAGTCCTTTAGGCATCCATCACATTGGCAATCCATTTGCCCATCCATCTTTTCATTAAGTCAAATTTGTCGTCAGTCGAACTACATGGTCTCTGTGTGTATAACGTAGGCAAGGCTAATCTATGGATCAACTCCTAAGACCCCTAGGATAGGTCTTTAGGTTAGTTTATTTGTCCTAAATCTTGAAAATCCAAAAACATTGAAAAATGTGAAAATACCAAAAACAGCCTCAAAATATCTGAAAATCCAAAATGGTGCATCCATTTCATCTCGCTTTCACTCGTGATTGTCTCACTCATAATAAAATCAATCATCGCCTTCACCCTTTGGTGAGTCAGTTAGAAGCAAGTATAGCAGGTTTCAAAGTGAGCACCTAATCGTCAGAGTCTCAAGTCTAGAGCAGTAAGCAAGCAAGTTAGTCACCTCAGAGTATCAATAGCTTATCACCCAATCAGTCTCAACAAAACCTTGATCACTACATGTCCTAGGATGAAGCTTTCCTATGATGGGCATAAGCATCAGGTAACCCTCATAGTAGTTAGTCTTGGCTAGCGGTACAAAGAACATTAGCTTGTTTGCTTACTTTATTTTGGTCTTTTTTGACTTATCTTATTTTGTGCTCATTCGAAGGACCTCTCGATGATGCGTAAACAAAACAGGTTTAGGGAGAAAGGAATGGGGCAAGGATCATCATTTTTTTATATCTGCTATGCTTGTGGGATACTCTTGTAAAATAACTTAGTTGTACATGTTTTCTTCGGTTTATAGGGAGGATATTTTAGGTATCTTTTTGACCACATAGGAAGGCTTGCTTTCTTGTGTTTTGGCCCAAGATATTTAGAATGTCTGAACTATATCTTAGACAAAGTATACATGCTAAGTGTGAACAAGAACACTCCTATCTAATTTTCAAGTCAAAGTCCATCACACTAGGTACCACGCCATCCTGGTTCTTAATACCTTGATGCATCATACCTATGTGTGTTATCAAACATAACTCAATTGACCCTTTGAAAATCTCAAATCCTATATGCAAATAAAAAAATCACCACCATCATCCTCACTAACTCATTTTCTTCTACCTTCTTTCCACACTAACATGGTATTATAACAGTAATCAAAAAATTTCCCATGCATACATCTTGCATCCACTAAATAGTTAAAAAGCATTGCATCATATCAAGATCTTAAGTTATGAGGAATAATATAAATTTGTTATTCTAAGCATCTTAAGACATCATTACACCATTACCATTATCATTTGCATCCATTACCATCATTAATATGCATTACATCATTTAAAGCACGGAAAATACAAAAAATAATGCATCCATTACATACACTACATCACATGAACGATAAAAATAGGAAACATCTCATAACATCACATATTTTCATTCAAATATTTACATGTACATCATAAAAGGGTGAATCATCTCATATATATCATCAAAATCACTATTATAATACAAAATCAGATTAGGTGTCCATCAGATACATAATACAATAAGGCCAAAATATTGCAGCCTGTATATCAAAAATGAAGCAAAACTGAAAGTGATCAAAAGGCAGGTGGGCCCTGCTGGCTGCTGTCCTCCCTATCATGTCTCTCCCCATGTGCCTCTGCTGGACACCTCCCTGTCTGCTGTGAGAAGTCTGGCACCCTACGGTCTGATGGCACCACCTATCGATAATGATGTCAGTAATACTCGACCTCTCTGATGGCCTCTCGGTAATCCTGAATATCAATCGATCTAGCTCGAGATGAGGACATTGCACTCTCTAACTATCATCGTCGGCCTATCTCCTGATCCCTCTCGGATCATGCCTGGTCTCTCTCCACAGTCAGCACCTGTATCTGCCCCTGCAACTGCTGAATCAACACATCTTGATGATCAGGCTACCCTGCTGGCTGTCCTACTGGCTGCCCTGTTGGCTGTCATGCTGGCTGTCCTGCTAGCTGCCCTGCTCGCTGTCTTGCTGGCTGTCCTGCCAGCTGCCCTACTGGCTGTCCTACTGGTTGCCTTGCTGGCTGATGTTGAGGGTCTACCGTCAATAGACCAACCTAATCTCCGGCTTGGGCAGGTGACTGTTGAGCCCCATCCTTAGGAGGTGTCTGATGAGGAGGTGCCCCACCTCATGCTTTGCCTCACCCCCTGCCACCTGCCCGATCCCTGCGTCTATGTCGCACGATAATCGTGCCTGGAACTATCAACCTGGGGGGAGGTCTGAACCATGCTCTATAAGCTGCGGTAACTCCTGCATCTCCCAACCCCTAATCATATGGCCATGGCCAAGCCACAAGCTGCCTAAATGAGGACACTGCCTCATCTGCTAAGATGGGTTGGCCCCATGCTGTCTCCCTAGTAGTGCAGACAAAGATGGCCACATACTAGTCATCTGGCATGTCCTATACCTCCCCAAACTGATGAGCAACCCTGTCTGCAAGATACATCTCAATCATGGTATGCTCTCGCCCCTGCATCCACTTGTCCTATCGGGTGAAGAAGAGCTACTGATCATCATCTATCCACAGACCAATACCCATCCACGGTCTCCAAATGAACTCTCTCATCTCATCGAGAACTCGCCGCTAGTGCGGAATACCACTCGTGCTAGTAAATGAAAAATGCATCAATGCCTCACCATACCACCAAATGAGGGGATCATCTGTCTCTAGGGGAACTGGGGTAATGTCTAGATGAAGCACTAGGATCCTCTCCCATCCCCACACATGCATCAAGGTGCCTCCTACCCCAATGGACCTGCTGTCCATATAAACAAACTCATGAAGATCTTTGTAAAGGGACACCAGTAGTACTGGTCCCCAGGAAAAACACTCCCTCTAATGGACCATCTAATCCCATGCAATTCCCCATCCTAGACTGAAATATCGACCCCACCGATCAGGTAACACAAGGCCTAAGATAATCGTAACAATGATCAATCGATACGTATGCACTCGTTCACAATACAACTCTAGGTCAATCTGACCATCGCAAAACTCAATAACATCTGTCTGCATCACTCTGTAGTAGGCCTCTCTGCCAGTATCCAAATCATAGATGACTCGGGTCCCATGAATGGTTAATCGGAGAATGTGCCATACATCCTCAAGTGTGATGGTGGCCTCGTCAGTAGGAAGATGAAATGAAGAGGTCTCATTGTGCCATCACTCTGCCAAAGCTATAAGCATGCCTAGGTGAGCCCAAACAGGAGGGGCATACGCAATATACCAGAGGCCAATAGCACCAAGGTGCTCCTGGACTAACTCAGGCATGGTTGCTAATCTACCAAGCACTGGCCATCGATGCTCCCATGAATAGAGTATGCCAGGCTCCTCTTGCACAGGGAAAGTGGTCGCATCAGAAAAAATTAAGTTTAAAGGCAAAATTTGCCTCAAACTGGCAAGTGCGGTGTTGTTTGCAGATGCGGCGCAGTTTGGAAAGTTCCAAACTGCACTGTCATGGTTGTGTTTTTCATTTTACCAATCAGAAGTGACCCGCACGATGTACTTTTCATATGCGGTCCTATTTGATGCAAACCCTAATTTTCTAATTGACCCGCATGGTGAAGAATGGAATGCAGCGGACTTTTGGCCAGCTAAATGACAAATTGCAAACTGCCCCGCATGGTGGAGTTCGCATATGCGATGCAATACAATAGCGCGCGGTTGTGATAAAGGACTTTTAGTGGTGCCATATGGCACCGCGCATTTTGAACCAAGCCTTAACCCTATTTAATGCACGTAAAATGATAAAATCAAAAGATGGATAGGGGTACATACCATGGGTTCTGCGCCGATGGGCCACTGATGTGTCTGAACCCTCTTCGTCACGTGCCTGGGAAGTTGTCATTGCGCCATTTCCACTCAAACTTAGAGCTAAAATTTGAAGTTTTCTAAAGGCTAAGATTGCAAAATGAATTGAAAATGACCCCTCGCAGTCTATTTAAGCCTGAAAATTATTGTTTTTTGACCTAATTTGACCTTCCAACTTGGGTTTTCATCCCCTGAGCTCATTTTTGTCCATCTGAGGGTTGTTTTGCATCCCTTCTGGCACTTTAGAGTAGTTTTCAGGCATTCTAGGGCATTTTTGGCCTGGCAGGCACCTTCCCATCTTTTTCGCAAGATCATCCAAAAATTCAAAATTTTCATCTGATCTCTCGAGGGGGCAATGTCCAGCAATATCCTTCCATTGGGGCAGTAGTGGGGCATCTGAAAATCGATAAAATTTTAAACTTCGATTACAACAGTTATTCTTTGAACCAATGCAACAAGTACATTGCTTCAAAGAGGGGCAAAATGTACACATGGAAAATGTACAAGTTCATTTTGGCACTCCTGATCCTGATTACTAACAACATTTCTTCTCAGATCAATTTCTATCCTTTAATTCAATAAATCACTATTTATTGGATTAAGTCTATCACCCCCTTTGATTAAATTAATCAGTTTAATTTAATTAACCCTACAGTTGCTGTTGAATTAAATAAATCATTTTATTTGATTAAAATCTCTAAAGTCTTCTCATTAAATTAAGTAAATTAAACCTTATTTAATTTAATCTAACACATTCCTTCTTTATTAAATAAATCAAATCATTTATTTAATGAATCATTTCCTCTCAATTTTGGACTTAAGTTAATTCATAAATCTAAGTCTAAATGGTCACATCACCTAAATCTTCATTAAGTTAATCAAAACATTGATTGAGTTAATCTCTTTCATTAAAATCTTCTAGAGAATGCAAGTTGCACAATAAATCAATTTATTTGATTTACTAAATTCTCTATTTTCCCTCACAAAGCATCAAAAAAGGAATAATCCTCTTTTGAATTCAAAAAGTCGAAGTGGACTTGGTCCTTCCAACAAGGCATTAAAAGCCTCTTACATGTCTTTGACCTTGAGCCAAGTGACAATAAATTCATTTCTTTTCCCTCTTCAACATGTCATTTCTCAAGTTTGAAATGCCACCTAATTGCATTTATTGGCACATTGGCCAAAACTTGCTCATTCCTCATCCAATCACATTTGGACAAGTAGCACAATGCCATTGAACTATCTTTTATCCCACATTGCTTATTTTCATTCATTCTTCCAAGATTGAAATCTATAAATTGGAGACTCTTCTCCTCAATCTTCATCCACAACTCATATGCAAAGTTACTCTCTACAATTGAGAACTAATTTTGCCAATTTCATCCAATCATCCACCACATTTGAGATTTTGCAACAAGGTTATGCTCAAATCCCTTTGGAGATTTAACCATTTCTATCATTGAATCAAGCATTTGCAATTAGGAATTGGGAAAGGGCCAATTGCAACACTCCATTGGCACCAATTCCCCCATGGAATCATCATATTATTAGCTTAATTAGGATTGAGTTTCTTTCATTTGAAATTTACTTGTGTTCTTCATTTCCTAGTTAAGTTTGAATAAATGGATTTTTATGGGAAATCTCTCATTGTTTGCATGCATTCTTGAACTAATACTAACAATGTTTGACTTCTTTGTGCATATGCAGGTTTAGGGGTTCACACATGCTTCCATAGATCGATGCAAAAATATAATATAACATGTAAACACTAGGTCGGCCAAACCTAATAAAAACACCAATGAACTTTGAACTAGCTGAATCATGAGTAAGATAATCTCATGCGAACAACTCAACACACTTCACTAGTCAATTTAACATCTCTGGGAATACCTCAGATGCATGCACAATAATTTGAATAAACTTCATTCGTAGAGAAAATTTCACTAGTCCAACTAAGACAACTACAAAAAATATTGAAGTTCTAGAGTAGGTCTTCTAGAGTGCCAAAACGCTACAATTTTTTTTTTAACATAGAAACCATCACAGAGAGTAATGTCCTAGATCCACAAGATTTGAAATAAAATACTAGAGAACTTCAGAGCCAAAATGTTTCTCCAAGTCCATAACCTGATAACACTGGCAAGCCAATTCACACACTGGTGAACATAAATTTTTCTCTCCATCAAATTAGAAGATGAGACTCAGAATATAGAATCAATTAAAGCTCATGATCACACCTAAATATCCGCATAGGCATAGTTTCAACATAGAGGAAATGTGGACCACAATACCATATCATGCACATAACACTCTTCAACTCAGTTTTCATTATTTCTCAATTTTTCTCAAAAAAACTTGGCAACAAACCAACCTGTACAATTTTGACATCAATGAAAACATAAATGACAACACCACCAAATATGTCCATACGTACAACAATCTCCCCCTTTTTCATCGATCGAACATTATGTAAAAAACAACCAAAGACAACATGCATGCTTCTTAGAAGAAACAATCCACCAAGCATAGAATTGATGCATGCTCTCTCTCTCATACATGATTTTCGGAAGTGACAACCTGCACAAGCATACAATTTTCACATGCTATCTCTCCCCCTTTGACATCAATGAAAAATGATATGATTACCATAGAAAGCTATGTTCACTCCCGCTTAGGAGTACATCCACATCACATACTGCAACAATGCACTTCTCTACTCCCCTTGAGGAGTAGACCTCAATCATCAGTCCAAACCAAGAAGATTTTGTGAATCCACTGGACTGATGCACCTCTATGTACACTTAGTTCAAATAAGGAGGAGCATAAACTCTTAAATTTCCTCTGAGATAATCAAAAGTATCCTTCGGAATGGCCTTAGTGAATATGTCTACAACTTGTTCTTAGGTAGGTACATATTCAAGTCTAACTTCATTTTGCAATACCTTCTCCCTCAAGTAGTGATATTTGATAGATATGTGCTTTCTTCTACAGTGCATCACTCAATTCTTTGAAACTTTTATAGAAATTGTATTTTCATAAAATATAGAAGTAGTTTCATTAGTGACCACACCTATGTCCAACAAGGTTTTCTTCATCCACACAACTTGTGTATAATAGGATGTTGCTGAGATATATTCTTCTTTGGTAGGGGATAAAGAAATTGAATCTTGTTTCTTGCTTAACCATGCAAATAGTCTTCCTCCAAGGAAGAATGCACCAACACTAGTTCTCTTCTGGTCATCTACATGCCCAGCCTAATCAACATCAGTGTAGGGATTCAAGGTGAAATCATTGTTCTTTAGATACAATAGCCCATAGTCTGGATTTCCTTTAAGATATTTGAATATCCTCTTCACATTTGTAACATGTGCTTCCTTTGGTTCTGCTTGAGGTCTTGCAACCAAACATACTGCATGGATAATTTCAGGTCTAGTAGCAATAAGATACAATAATCCTCCAATCATGGATTTTTACATGCTTTGATAAACTTTAGTAGATTCATCATCCTTAGCCAACTTACAACTAGTTACCATAGGGGTACAAACCATTTTAGAGTTATATGTTCTAAACTTTCTTCAATAATTCCTTAACATACTAAGATTGTGAAATGAATATCTCTTTGTTCATCTGATTAACTTGAAGTCCAAGGAATAAATTCAATTCACCAATCATTGACATTTCAAATTCCTTTTGCATCTCTTCAACAAATTTCTTACACATATCTTCATTTCCACCAAAAATGATATCATCAACATACACCACAATTATCAGTTACATCTTACCTTTCTCAACCTTGAAGTAAATATTGTTGTCTATAGACCCTTTGTTTAATCCATTTTTTTTCAAATATCTATCTAACCTAGCATACCAAGATCTAGGATGTTTCTTTAGTCCATATCATTATTTCTTCAACTTACAAACCATGTTTGGTTTATCTGACAATGAAAAACCTTTTGGTTGCTCCATATATACTTCTTCTTCTAGTTCTTCATTTAGAAATGTAGACTTGACATCCATCTAATATAATTTGAAGTCTTTATGACTTGAAAATTCCAAGAACATCCAAATGGACTCCATTATTTCTATAGGTGCAAAATTTTCTTCAAAATATATGCCTTCAGTTTGTGAATATCCTTTACATACCAGTCTTGCTTTATTCCTCACTACTTCACCATCTTCATTCAATTTATTTATGAATATCCATTTCAAACCAATCACATTCTTGTTTGTAGGTCTAGGGACTAATTCCCAAGTCTCATTCTTCTCTATCTATTTTAATTACTCTTCCATTTCCTTCATCCAACTTTCATCATTACGTGCTTCACTCAGTCTTAGGTTCAATTTTAGAAAGTAAACATAAGTTTAACTCAACCACTTTGCTTCTTGTTTTCACTCCACTTTTGTCTCCAATTATCTAATCCTCCAAATGAGTTATCTAAACATATTTAGGATTCTTAGGTGCAACTTCCAAAATTTCTTCTTCCTCTTCACTTTGTTATTTCTCTTCCTTTTCTTCTTCATGTACTTTCTCATAGATAGGCTCATCAAGTTCAACTTTAGTTATCTCCACTAGTATATATACAACTTCATCAACCTTCACATTAGTACTTTCAATAAAATTTCTCAGCCTATTGTTAAAACATCTATAAGCCTTGTTGTTATTAGAATATCCAAGAAATATTACTTCATCACATCTAGTATCAAATTTTCCAAGATTTTCTTCATCTCTTCTAATGTAACATATACTACCAAATACCTTAAATTAATTCATAGTAGGACTCTTACCAATCCATAAATCATAATGAGGCTTAGTGTTTTTACCTCTGATTTGAGCTCTATTAAGAATGTAAACAACAGTATGAATTTAGCTTCTCTCCAGTACACATTAGGAACATTTGATTCTTTCATCATAGTTTTGCGAACTTCTTAAATAGGTTGGTTCTTTCTTTCCACAACTCCATTTTGTTGAGGGGTTCTAGGGGTAGAAAGATGTATTTTTATGCCATTCTCTTCACATAATGCATTGAACTCACCAGATGTAAACTTTCCACCTCTATCAAACATTAAGCATTTAATTCTTAGATTTGACTCAATTTATACTCTTTCCTTAAACACGTTGAATATATCAAGAGCCTAAGCCTTTTCTCTAATAAATTTAACCCATTTCATCCTAGAGTAATCATAAATTAAAAACATAAAGTACCTGTCACCATTCAGGCTACCTGTTCTTGTAGGACCACAAAGGTTTGTATGAATTAATTCAAGAATTTCGGTAGAAGATTGATCTTTTCCTTTAAAATTATATCTTGTCTGCTTTCCCATCTGACAACTTCTACATATTGCATTAGAAGGCTTTGTGATTCTAGGAAGATCTCTCACAACTTCTCTAGAACTGATCCTAACTAGATTATCAAAATTCACATGTCTCATTCTCCTATGCCAGAGCCAACTCTCATTAATCTATGAAACAAAACACTAACCATTACAACCTTCAATTTGATAGATGTTTCCATGAATTATTCTTCTAGTTGCAACCATAGTTTCAGATCCTTTTCTAATCTCGCAAGTGTTATCCTAAAACACAAACTTAAAAACCTTGTTACACATTTGTCCAACACTTAAGAGATTGTTCCTTAAACCCTTTACATAGTATACATCATCAGTATTGTGTTTTTCATCAAAGATAATTGTTTCTTTACCAACAATCTTAGCACCATAGTCATCTCCAAACATGATTATACCTCCATCATATTTCTCAAGTTCAGTAAGCTTACTCTTATCACCAATCATATGATTTGAACATACACTATCAATTACCCAAAAGTCTTCATCTTATCTAGCATGAAAATTAGTCAACAAAGTACCTTATACTTCATCTTTCTTGTTTGCTAGATTATATTCCTTTACATACTTCTTTTCAACGGCTAGAAACAAGAATTCATCTTTATCTTCCTCAATTAGATTCATCATCAGAGATTCCTACATCTTCCTTGAAATAATACAACTTCTTGAACTTCCTATCCTTCTTATCCTTGTATTTATTATTATTACCATCCTTATTATTATTTTGTGTAGATATATTAAGACATCTTGATGCATAATGACCAATATTTCCACAACTTAAACATTTAAAAGGAAACTTACCTTTGTATTTACCAGTACCTTTCTTCAATCCCCTTGTGAAATTTTCTTCCAGATATTCTATATCATCTTCATCTTCATCATCTCCTATATTTATTGCTTTAAAGGCTATTTCTGTCTTCTCCTTATCTCTTGCAAATTTTCTCATCTCAAATGTAGTCAGGACTGCAAATAGATGTTCCTTAGTGAATGTCTTTGGATCATACTATTGTTCGAGAGAAAAAAATGTGTCACTATAATTGTCTGATAAATTCATCAAGATCTTTTCAATTATATCTTCATCCTTCATGGTACCACCTTGATTCTTGATTTGAGTTACAATAGTCTCAACTCTTTGATAATAGCTTGCAATGTCTTCTCCATCTTCCATTTTTAGATTCTCAAATTTTCGTTTAGCAATCAGTTTCCTTGACAACTTAAATCTTTCATTTCCTTAATAGATTTCTTTCAACTTTGTCTACATTTCATTTGCAGTATCTAAGGAAATAAATTTTGATCTTTCAATTTTAGATAGTACACTGAAGATATCAAACCTTTCTCTTGCATTCTCTTTAAAAGCTGCAACCTCATTAGCAGTGGAAGGATCGATTGTTGGTATCACATACTTTGACTTCACAATTTTATAGGTATTAAAACTAATTGAAATTAGGTAACTCCTCATCTATTCTTTCCAATCACTGAAATCAGCTCCATCAAATATAGGAAGCTACAACTTGTGCACCATTTGATCTACCTCAAGCAGTTAATCTCTTCACCGAGGAACCATAGCTCTAATACCAATTTTTAAAATTCACACAAGACAACTCAGAGGGGGGGGGGTGTGAATCAGTTGTATCAAATATTCTACTTATAGACTTAAAAAATTCCACTTTAACTTTAATTTATTATTAAGTGTAACCATGGAAATAAAATAAGAGAAACACAACACCAATGACACCAGATTTACATGGAAAACCTAATGAGAAAAAAAATACAGTGAGGCTTAACTCACAATATAGATGTAGTGCAAAATCAGATACATTGGCTAGATATAAGGGCTCACTACCTTAGGACTCATTATCTAGAAAGGGAGGCTCATTGCCTACAGATAAATACAAAGAAATAGATAAAGATCCACCACTAAGAGTTTCACACACTTCACAACTTGATCATAATGTTGTTGCCATACTTTTCTCTTCTACACTTATTCACACAATCTGCACTTGCTCGAATTGAATGATTGATGGATGATCAATTCACTATAACTTGGTTCAATTATATATCATCATCAACCTTAGAAACATTCATAAGGTTGGCTAAAAAAATTCAAGTTACAAATTCAATCAGGTTCAACTACTCAACATTCCCACGGTGGATAAGAATGTGAGAGGACCAATTAAATATTAATTTTAGGACCCAACCAATATCTTGTATTTCACTCACACTTCCATAGATGGATGTAAAAACATAATGTAATGTGTAAATACCAGGTTGGAAAAACCTAATAAAAACACTGATGAACTTTAAAGTACCTTCATCATCAGCAAGATAATCTCAGAAAAAAAAATTAATACACTTCACCAATCAATTTACCATCTCTTGGAAAACCTCAGATACATCCACAAAAAATTCAAAAAACTTCATTCGTAGAGAACATTTCACTAGTCCAAATGGGACAACTAGAAAAAATTCAAAAGCTCTGGAGCAGGTCTTTCAGAGAACTAAACAACTAGAATTTTTCTTTGAACATGGAAACCATCACAAAGAGTAATCTCCCAGATCCACAAGATCTGAAACCAAATACTAGAGAACTACGAAGCCAAAATGTTTCTCCCAATCCACAACCTGATAACACTGGCAAACCAATTCACACATTGATGAACACATTTTTTTCTCTCCATCAAATCAAAAGTTGAGACTCATAATATAAAATCAATTAAATTTCATGATAACAACTGAAGATCTACAAAGGCATAGGTTCAACATAGAGGAGATGAATACCACAATATCGGATCATGCACAAAACACTCTTCAACTCAATTTTGATTATTTTTCAAAATTTCTCAAAAGAACTTGGCAACAACTCAACCTGTACAATGTTGATATCAATGACAACATAAATGAAAACACCACCAAATATATCCATACTTGCAACAAAACTTCCCCTTGATTTCAAGCTCTGTTCTTGATGAATACTTGTGTCTCCTTATGGTTTTTGAGATTTTCCTCTTCCTCCAAAGGTTCCTTTTCCCTTGAAGCTTCTTCCTCTACCTCTACTTTTCTTCTCTTGCCTTCTCTTCATCCTTTCTTCTACCTCAACTGCCATTTTAAAGCATTCTTCCAATGTTACAGGGGTGGTAAGACTTAGCTCATCTTGTATATTGAACCGTAATGCATTTGTGTACCTTGATACTCTCTCCACCTCATCCTCAATATGACCTACCCTTATACTTATCTTGTGTAGCTTCTCTATATAATACATTACATCCATCTCCTTTTGTTTGATATTTTGTAGCTTCCTAAATATTTGTATTGCATAATCATCAAGTAGGAATTGGATCTTGATTTTAGACACCATTTTGTCCCAAGAATTGATTTTTGACTCACCCTTCTTAACCCTCTCTTCTTGAACATAATTCCACCAAGTTAAGGTAGGGCCTTTCAATTTTGTTTTGGAAAATTTCACCTTTTGTTCATCTGCTACCTCTTCATACTCAAAATAGTTATCAAGTGAATCAATCCAACCTAGCACCTCTTCACTATCCATCTTCCCACCATACAGGGGTAATTCCATATTCACCTTAGGAGTTTTTCCTTTGACAACCTTCAACATCTTAACCATTCTCAATTTATTAGGGTCCAAATCTTCCTCATCTTGGACTCCTCTTTGAGGATTTTCATTCTCACTCTCTTCCTCTTCCTCTTGGTCACTTTGGTCTCTGATGACCACACCTCTCCTTTGGTTCAATTCAAGTGCTACAATTCTAGATAGGAAAACATCTTGAGACTCCTTTACCTATCTCAACTTCTTGGCATGATTTTATTTCAACTCTCTCACTTGTATAACAATTGGATTTCCTTTAGGAGGCATCTTTCCTTCTTTCAAACTTCAACCTTTTCTACCTATTGATCAAAACCGATGCTCTGATACAAATTTGATGTAGAGGAAGGTGGAGGTATCAACACAAACTCAATTCAATTAAATTTTTAACTTTGGAACCCTAACTTGGTGGTCTACTCTCAAATCCTCTTAAACTCCTAGTAGTCCTTGAAATAAGGTTTTCCCCACATAACTTTCACAGAACACCCAACACCTAAGATTTGAACACCAATCCAAATAGCCATTAAGCCACTTAGTAACATATCAAGTTTTATATATGGATGTTTTGTAACAACACCCTCTAATTTGGACTGCTATATTGCAACTAGGCCAAATTAGGCTTGAACAACAAAGAAATAATATGAAATTATATCTCCTCTATTTGACAGTGTTTTTTCAAATTTGGAGGTTGATTTTCATTTGTTCATGTTGTCTGAATACACTTTGGCAAACACATGATGTTTGAAAAAATTGAAAAAAACCACATAGAAAACACTTATAAGTCCCTATGGCTATAATTACAATAGTCTTTTGGATCCCACATGGATTTTACTCCAACCACATATTCTTAGCGGATGAATCTAGAAGCTTGTCTCCACAGGCTCTCCCTCATAGTGCACTCACTTCTCAGGGAAACCAAGCTTCCAACCTCCATGAATCTCCCATGGCAAGCTGATCATCTCTACTAAAAACTGTGCAGGTGTGGGTGCCTTGGCAATGACCATTATTGCACCAAAGAATAAAAGGTTTTTGGTCACACTAAAAACAAGGGTTTTAATTCAGGCACCCATTTGAGTGGGCATAGATGGCGCACAAAATTAAGCTTTGTTAAAGAGGCACTCCAACTTGAAGAGGTTGAGCTCAACAAGGTTTTGGAGAGTACTACTTGGTCTATATGACATATTTGCACTCGTAATCCTAGGCTTTCCCTTAGGATTCACATTTGGTTACCGGTTACAAGTATCTTGGCTAAAGAGCTTCATTGTCGGTTTGAGCCACTTTGGGGTGAGTAATTTTTTCCACCAAAATAGGCCCAGTTTCTAAAGATAAAAAAAGCAAGAAAACATATTCATAGTTTAATCAATCTTTGTTGAAAAACAAAGAGAGAGCACACCAATATGTTTGAATCACACTTTCATGGTTGTTCTTTTTAAACCCAAATTGAAAGTGTGAAGATGTGATGACTAACTAAATCACAAAACACAAAAAAACAATGCATTCATTTTAAATTTTTGTAGAGTTATCAGGCAAAGGGTTCATTTTAACTATTTGTAGTGTGAGCTAACTAATAGTTCATTATAAACCTATGAAAAGCGTGATTGTTCTTTTTAAACTAATGTAGAATTGTGATTGTTTATTTTACCCATGAGTGAAATGAAAAATTATGGGATTAAATTGAATAAAACAACCAAATAAATTGAGTTAGAATCCCGCTTGACACACACTGTCATAGAAAGATTAGTATCCCAAAAAAAATCTCTAATCTAGAAGTAGAAAATAGGACACTGAAAAAAGACAAAACCAAAAATGTGTGTTACCATTCATTTGCATTGCAATAGAGAAAATGTGGCTCAATGTTGCATATGCGTCATTATATCTGGCAGATTCGACTTGATATGTCTTTTGCGGTCTGGCTTCTGACAAATATGGCTTGGGATATCAGTTGCATCGCTTGGGTAGTCAGTTGTGTCATAATAGAGCGGTTGCATCGCTTGTGCAAGAAAATGCGGTGCAACAAAGCATTTGTGTCACAAAGACTATCAAGTGTGTCATTCCATACACCTATACCTGCAAAAAAAATGACAAAAATCCGTATGAAAACCTACAAAAAAATGTGTTAAGAAAATATCGGGTTCACCAATGTAACTATGAATTTTCCTGCAAGATTAAATGGTTAGTGTATCACATGAATATTATATTAATCCACTATAAAAAATGAAATGCAAAGGAAATAACAAAGGAATAAATGAAATGATCTCACCCAGTCCTTCATCCTCCATGGCTAACTTCCATTGTACCCTCTAGCTTGTTGAAATGTGAAGTGTGCCATCAAATTTTGATTAACAACTCTATATTATGGACTAGTCCTAAGAAAAGTGTTGAAGGATTCTTTAAAAGACTATGTAGGAGAAACTAAATCCTACATGCAATATTAAAACCTACAAAAGACAATGTTAGACAAAAAGAATGAAGTGAAGAAGTGAAGAAGAAGCCATTTAGATATGAAATTAAGAGATATTAAGAGATATTAAGAGATGTCAAAAATAAGGCCAAAATTGGCATTTTATAGAAAAAGCAATTTTGGATGGACGGATGAGATTGAAGATTGACAAGTGCCCTAGAATCTATGGTCAAGATTCAAAATAACAACCCCTTAATTAGGGTTAGGGAAACTTTAGGGTGACATTCAAATTGAGTGGATGAGATTTAATTTAAGAAATTAAATTAAAGGAGAATAATTGTGACAGTGAGATGAAAATTAGCAAGTAGAAAAAGGATGATTTAACTTACTTTGTGGAGAGAAATGCTATTTTGAAATTAATATTTTTAATTAATTCCAAAATGGTGAATTCATGTGACAGTAAATATTAATAATTTAAAATTATTTACTTGGAAAGAGGGAAATTGCCAATTTAATTAAAAAAAATTTATTTAAATTTAGAAAGAAAATCAATAAGATAATTAAATAATTAAAATTATTTAATTGTGGAAGAAAATTAGAAAGTGGGTAATTTTAAATAAATGATTTTATTTAAAATTAGAAAGAAAGTTGGAGAGGATAATAATTAAATAAATAATAGAAATTTATTTAATTATGAGAAAATATAAATAATTAATGTCGTATTAAATAAATAAATAAAGTTGGGGCGGGGGTTCTAGCTCAATTGGCTAAAGCATCCTATTGCAGGCAAGAGGTCACGAGGTCTAGTCTTCCCCCAAACCCGTGGTGCCGGAGGGCATGTCACGCCAGCGCCACCAATCACGTGAAAAAAGTTTACCAGGCGCACTGCAGTTTATAGGGGGATGGATACCCGACCGATTCCTGCAGTCTAAAAATAAATAAATAAATAAAGTTTATTTATTTAAATAATCAGGAGGAAGTAATGGACTAATAATAATTAAATAAATTTAGGAATTTATTTAATTATAGAGTGACATAAGCAATTGACAACGTATTTAAATAATAAATGTAATTTATTTATTCAAATAGCGAGGAGGAATAAAAGACATGAATTAATTAAATAGATAAGAATTATTTAATTAATAGTTGACATTGGACTATAGGACATAATTAAATATTTTAATTATGTTGAGACAAAGCATGATAAGATGTATAAAAATGTGGTTTGTGAGTTGAGGCCATTTTTATGCTGTCTACACACATTCTCTCCACATATGAGATCAATTAATATCCCATTAATGGGCTTATCATTGATTTGGCCAGCTATATAATGAGGACCATGAGGTTCACGCTTAAGTATGTTGTTTTGTGAGCAATAAATATCAAGAGGCTTTTTAGTTGAGCCCTTATGAGGTCTATCCTCAAAAATTGCTAACACAGTATTTGTAGGACATTGTTCAATAGTAGCCATGTTGTCATCGTCTTTGTCTTGACATTCATCACATCATTTTTCATTTCACTATCTTTGAAAAATTAAATAGTGTGCTTAGGCATGGGATTGGTAAAGATTTGTAAGTTTTGGTTAGGAGGGGCTACAAACTTATTATCTTGATCATTCACACCTCTAATTTGAAGTTGATTATTGTCAATAAGGTCTTGCAAAAAATGTTTAAGATGCTTACAATATTCCATGCCATGTCCTTTTTCTTGGTGATAATGAAAATAAAAGTTTCGTCGAAAGCCTGTAGGCGATGGTATATTAGGATCACACTCGTTAATAGGAGGTAAGCTAAGCATGTTCTTTTCAATTAGTTGCAACATGATATTATGAAGGGTATTGGGTAGAGGAGTGAACTCCCTATTCCTATCCCCAAAATAATTTGTCATCTTTATCTAGAATCCACTTGGTTATTGGTTAGTCGACTTGGATGAGGGGAATTTAGTTTTAAAAAATATATATTCTTCTTGTTGAAAGGTTTGTAACTATTTGGAGTTGCGGATTCGGACTTTTCAGGATGACTAGGGGGATTTTTCACATCACAACCACAAGTCATATTTTGATAATCATGAAGGGTTATACATAACTATTTAAAGGATGGAAATCTCAACATTTCAAGTTTTCTTTGGATTTTTTTTTTCTGAGTTGGTAATAAACATTCATTGTAGATAAATGTCAAGAATCTTAATGTTTACTTGTGAATAAAGTGTTTGGTATCTTGCTATGAAATCAATCACTTTTTCATCATCATTTTATTTGCATGTCATTAAATCAACAAGGGTCATCTTGGGACCCATGTAAATGTGGAAGTGGTTGTAAAAGGCATCAACCAGTTCATTAAATGAACCAATTAAATTATTCGGTAAATATGAGAACCACTCTAAAGCAGTATCCTTCAAGGACCTAGGAAATAACTTAGCCACAAGTTTGTCTTCAAATATGAAATCACTACACAAGAATTTAAATGCAAAAACATGGCTAATAGTATCTCATTTCCCTCCATATTTATCAAATCATGGAACTTCTATACCTTGTGGCACTTGCTATTTTAATATCCCAAAGGATAGCAGATTGGTTTTAAAGTATTATGAAGGCTAAGCATTGATGTTTTTTTGTAATTTTACAACTTTTTGTTGAAGGGATGTCATAGTTTGCAAAACTGGGTTAAGTATGAAATCATTGTGATTATAAGATGAAGGGGAATAAGGTGGAGTAGTGTATGCATGTGAAGGGCTAGTGAATTTTAAGTTGGTGAAGGTGGATGGTTGAGGACATATTGTTTTTGAATGCACAAAGATAGAAGGATTCCCTATGGGAAAACCTAAGGAAGTGTGCACAGTGCTAGTGGGTATGATTTTTCTGGAAGGTTGAAAGGTTATGGTAGGTTGAAAGGTTGTGGTAGGTTGAATGGTTGTACTAGGTTGAAGGGTTGTGGTAGTTTGAATGCTTGTAGTAGGTTGAAGGGTTGTGGTAGGTTCAAAGGTTGTAGTAGGTTGAGTATTAGTGAATGTAGGAATGGACATTGTTATTGTAGAAGATGGAATTTAAGTTCCACCTTGGCTTTGAGTACACCCCAAAGCTTGAGTACAAGTAGTGATAGTAGGGACAATGTTTTTAACATTAAGCACATCAATTGTAGGAGGTGAAGTCATGGGAAATGAATTATGCAAACTATGAACTATAGAGGGTTGATTATCAACACTATCAGAAGGAGAGCTAGAAAACCCAAGATCCAAAGTGATTGAGCTATCATAGGATGACATGAGACTCAAAATACATCTCAAAATAGTATTGCTAATAGGACACTAAGCTGTAATATCATACAAGTTTTACAAACCTAATGTGAAAACCCAAAATGGAAAGAGCCAACACAATGATCTAGTTCATGAAATGTATTTTTTAGATTCTAAACAATTCAATTTACTGATTACACAATGAAATACACTGTAAATGCAATTTTGAATTTTGAAAATGCACTAAATGAAGAAAATTAAGCAAAATGTAATGAATTTACTGAACTAGTAAATCAGAAAATAGAAATAGAAATGTAACAGCACCAAATAGAAGCCAAAAACAGAGACTTCATATTCCAAAAAATATAGAACGATGCCTCATCAAGGACTCATTTGCCTTTAGTGGAAAATGGGTCGTAGATGAGGACTTTTAAAATATTTTTACTGATTTTTAAGTTGTTTTAAGTGAGTTTCAAATGCCAAAAAATGCAAGTCCATCTTGATTAGGGGCTCATTTTCCCCAAGTGGCGAATGGGTCCTAGATTAGTGATTTTTAAACTATATTTGAATGATTTTAAGCTTTCTAAAATGTCTTTAAGTTGTAGTTTTGTAATAGTAATCTTTAGTTTCAAATTTTCTAGAAATTCAATGTGAAAAAGTAATGAAACAATGAATGAAAATACCTAATTTGAAATGCAATTTTGTTTTGATTTTCAAATGAAAATTTATGAGATCTAAATGATATTCAAAATGATTGATAATTTTTTTGTATTTTTAAGATTTAAACAATGCAAACGAATGAAATTCTAAACCCTCAATGAGATGCAAGTTTGAATGCAAAGTAAGAAACCCTAAATGAGATCTAATTCAATGAAAATAAAATTCTAATGAATGCAAAATCTAACTTAGGATGCAAGGAAAGACTCCAAAATCATAAAACTACAATATTGAATAGGTTGGGTTCACCATTATGTTTATGGTGGAAAATGGTAGTGTTTGCATCAAAATGATTTGATCAAGATGATGAATTGGTCACTAATTTTCACCACAAAACATGCAATTATGTGTATGATATGATGCAAATAATAATAAAAAATCAATCCTAAATCTTATAGCAACAATCAGGGAAGTTTTGAGAGGCTAGAATGGTGATACCCTACTACAGGAAGGCTGCTTTTAGGTCACAAAGGACTCATTTTCCTTTATTGGTGAATGACTCACTACTAGGGTTTTCAAAAATTGAGATTTGGGTTTTGTTCTTCAAGATATACACTCTCAACTCCTTGATCATCAGCTCCTGAAAACCAGAAATAAATTCTATAGCCTTGTTTTCATGTTCTTGCAATGTAGGTGATAACTTTTGCAACCTGTCAACTTTGACAATTTTTCTTTAGGCTTGTTCTCTGCTTAATCTTCAATCTAGAAATCTACAAACACACATTCAAGATGAGAAAAAAATGTTGATTGTTAGAGGATAGGGGTTTTCCTAAGTCAAACCCCTTTTAGGTAATTAAAACTTGTGATGAAATAGTGAAATTGAAGTATGGAACATGAAACATGAAATTTTGATAGCTTGGAAGTTTTCTTTGTTGCAAGTATGAGTGTGTTGTCATTGATGGCAACTAGCTAACTCTATCTCAATTGGTTGTTGTTATCATTGATGTCATTGTTAATGGTTATTAGCTATATATTTTGAGGATATTGAGAAAAATGTAATGAAGAAAGGTTGTAGGTATTCAGTGGTTGCTCTAGGTTTTGCTTCAAAATATGCTCATATGTTCATGTGGTTTAGGTACGTTGATCATGGTTGTTGGAAGTTGCTATATCCAAATTTTTGGGTTCTGGAGATCATTGTACAGTGCGAATTATGTTAACCAATTGTGAATTTCATTATTTAGCGTATTTGGCTAAGGTTTGGGAGAAATGTATCTGCTCCAGATCTCTTCTTGTCTGACTCTTATGAATTGAGATTTTTAGTATAAGCTGTTGGGAATTTTTTCAAGTTAATTTTTTAATCTGGAAAGATTAGATCATGCTATGGTTGTGTGTGCTTAACTGATTTATGTGTTTTACACTAGTTTGGTTGACCTTGTGTTTAACACTACTTTAGAAGATTATGGAATCGTGTTGAATTTTTTGGTTGTGTTGCCCTCATTCTAATTCCACTATAAAATATTTTGGTGTTGACCTAGTTTGAATTTGTAAATGCAAATGGTGTGTGGCCGACTTTGGATGAGTTTCAAAATTAAATATGGTATAAATACAAGTCAAGATTTTTTGTGAAAGATGAATGGAAGCACAATAGATGTGAGATAAATACAAAATAGTGTGTATGTGATGCAAGTTTGGGTAGATCAGTACAAAATCTAATTGTTGAGTTTTTCAGAAATAGTGAGCTAAAGGTGTACTCTATCATTCATACATGTTTGCAAGTGTGTGAGAAAATTGTGGTGCAAATATCTATTGCATTGAAATTGTTTTCTCTATAATGTATCTCTTTTATTTTCTTTATAATTTTGTGGCAGTGATCCCTCTAGGTGGTTAACCCTTGTTGCATAGTGAGTCTTGATCTGGGTAGTTATGATTATTGTTTTGGTAGTGAGCCTTTGTAATCAGTTTCGATACTCTATATTATGAGATAATCCTCGCCATAGTTTTTCCCTTATTGGGTTTTCCAAGTAAATCTAGTGTTATTGTGTATGTGTGATGTTTTTCAATTTTTGCCTTTGCACTTAATGATTAATCATACTAGTAGAGTAAAGGATTTTTGATTGATCTAATGGGTAAATGCACAGAGTTGGGTCCATGAAATGTGGAAGTTTTTTCCTTAGGTAGAAAAACAAAATCGGCTAAGAAAAAACAAGATCTCAATTTTTAAGAACGGGATCCCGAGCCTAAATCGAAAATGAGATCCCACTTTTTACAAAATAGGATCCCATTTACTAGAGGGTCCTGAACCAGTGGAGAGGAAACAACATCCCAGTTTGTAAAGAACAGGATCCCGACTTGTAAAAATTGGGATCCCATTTTTTACAAACCGAGATCCTATTTCGTAAGACTATTTTTAATTTTTTTTAATGAAGAAATCTTCATTTTTGCTTGCGTGCATGGGATCCCAGTTTGAGAGCGATAGTGACTACCAGATGACCTCTAGGTACCCGTACTCTTCCTCGTTTTTTTTGCATTTTTTACATTTGAAATTGAACTTCTTGATAAATTTACTGTTTGTAGCATGTTTATTTCAAATTTTATTTCAATTTTAAGAATTTTATTTCATGTTATTTTTGAAATAATAAATTTAAGAAATAGATTAAAAAAATATGTCAAATTATGTAGATTTTCAATAGAAACAAAAAAATAAAACTTGAATTGTATTTTAGAAACAAAATTTAGCTTTTGAAACTTGAATTATTTGATGAAACAAAAAAATAATAATTTCAAGACCCTAATTGAAATGAAACAAAAAAATTGCATTTCAAAACCCTAGAAATTGAAATAAATTAAAAATTTGCATTTAGAAACCCTAATTAAGCTTTTTGAAATCTCAAATTCAAATCAAAGCAAAAAAAATAATTTCAAAACTCTAGTTTGAATTAAAACTATAAAATTGTATTAAAAACCCTAATTCCTTAGAAATTGAAACCCTGAATTGAATTGAAACAATACAAATTGCTAAAACCCTAAATTGAAATCGAACAAATCATTTTGATTTTGAAAACCCTAATATTTGAGCTTAAGAAAATTCTTTTGCATTGCTTAAAATTTTTAAATTTGACTTGCATTGTATTGATAAAATGAAATGTTACATTTTAGTTTCAATGTTTAATTATAATTAGACTAGAAAAACTTTCCATTTTTTGTGAAATGGGTACATTATTGCTATATGAATTTTCATTTAAAACTATCTTTTATATGAATTTTGATAATTAATTTTAGGTCAAATAATCAATCTATTCTAAATCTAGCTTTATCTAGGGTCTATTCAAAACCTTAAGTGAGAATTAAATTCAAAATCTAGCTTCATCTAGGGATCTAGGGTTCTTGAATTGAAGTTTAACTAATTAAGAAGAAATGTGGTATTTTGATGAAATGTAAATTAAATTAGGGATGGTAAATAAATTAACTCTCTTTAAAAAATATAGATGTCTATTCTATTAGAGAAAAAATGAGGATTTTGAACAATTGATTATTAGAAATTAAGATTTAAGTTATAATCTATTTTGAAGAAAAATATAGTTTTTAAATACATTTTTGAGAAAAATAATGGTAAGAAATATATAAATTAATTTAAAGAATAAATTTTATGACAAATGCATAATATTTATTTTTTGTGAAATTAAATGAGAGGGTTACTTGACACGTAGAAATTAGTTTTATTAAAAATGAAGATTTAAGTTATTAAGTAGTGGCATTTAAAAACACCTAGGGGCACTAAGTGTTGGATCTCAATTGTCATGTTCTCATAGGTTAGCCCGAATGATAAGATCAAGTTCATGATTATGGAAATGATTGAGGAGAATAGTATTCAAACTTGGAAATGGTGATTGCATAATTAGATTAAATTTAGGTCCTCCTATTGAAGTGTTCCTATCATATAGTACTTTCAAAAATTTAAACGATTTGTGAATAATGATAAAGTGTAATTACATGATAAAATAAATACAATTGAATGCCTTCAAATACTAAGCAAGTTTAGTTGGCTCATAATGTATTATTAGATGTTTAAGGGATGAAAAATTTTGAATTTTAATTTTAAAATTTTAATGATTAAATCCATGGTTTAGGATTTACCATATATATGTACTTAGAGTATTGATCTAGGATTTAAATTTTTGCACTAGTTACCTAGACACTAAATAATCTAAATATTTTTGTTTCCTAAGTTCTTTTAGGTTCTTTCAATTACAAACAATCTAAAATAAAATATTTTCAATTCAACATTAACTAATTTTATATTATACATGTTTTATATCATAAAATTCATTTAAGTGAGTTCAATATTAATGAAAAAAATATTAAATAAAATAATCTTATATTCAATTGAAAAAACATCTAGTTAAAATATACGTCAAACTCAATCTCAATCACACATAATTATGTGTTTCTATTACGGAAATAGTCAATCTATTCATAAAATAAAAAATAATTCATAAACTAGGCACTAACTTGCAAGTCCATTATTCCAAGGGCCACCCAAAATTCACCCTAAGTTCGTTAAACCCTAAGCCCTGAACTCTAAAATCTAAACCCTCAACACTAAAGCATCCATTTTTTCTTCGGACCTTATAATAAAATTTGGTTTCCTTAGGCAACTCCACCAAATTTTATTCCCTTAAAACATGTCATTTTATCGTAGAACCTTACTACAAAGATCCCCTTAAACCATTGTATTACCATAAACCCTAATCAGGCTAAAGACATCATTTTTTCACCAAATTTTATTCACTTGAGCCATGTCATTTTGTCCTAGGACCTCAATAGTCATAGATCTCTTTAAGCCATCCTATCACCCTAAATCGTAAATCAATGTCTTAAGGGGTCCTAATATGACATTTCTTAATGGGATGAAAGAAGTTTTTAAAATTTGGTGAAGTTGCCCAAGGTGACCAAATTTAACAATAACAAGATTGTGCAAGATTATAATATGAATGATATTCGAAACAAGACCTATACCAATCAATTTTTCCACAAGAAAACATTCTTCACTAAAGCATTAATTTTATCTTAGGACCTTAAAATCAAATTTGGTTGCCTTAGGCAACTCCACCAAATTTGATTCTCTTAAGCCATGTTATTTTTTCCTAGGACCTCACTAGTCATAGATCCCCTTAAGCCATCCTATCACCCTAAATCATAAATCAATGTCTTAAGGGGTCCTAATATTACATTTCTTAATGGGATAAAATAAATTCTTAAAATTTGGTGAAGTTGCCCAAGGAAACCAAATTTAAAAATAAAAAGATTGTGCAAGATTATAATATGAATGATATTTCATGATCTAGGTTGGTTAGTTGAAACAAGACCTATCTCAATCAACTGTTCCACAAGAAAATGTTCTTAACTAAAGCATTCATTTTATCTTAGGAACTTAAAATAAAATTTGGTTGCCTTAGGCAACTCCACAAAATTTGATTCCCTTAAGCCGTGTTATTTTGTCCTAGGACCTCACTAGACATAGATCCCCTTAAGCCATCCTATCACCCTAAATCATAAATTGATGTCTTAAGGGGTCCTAATATGACATTTCTTAATGGGATCAAAAAAATTCTTAAAATTTGGTGATGTTGCCCAAGGCAACCAAATTTAACAATAACAAGATTGTACAAGATTATAATATGAATGATATTTCATGATCTAGGTTGGTTAGTTGAAACAAGACCTATCTCAATTAATTGTTCCATAAGAGAATGTTCTTCATGAAATAATTCATTTTGTCTTAGGATCTTAATGAACTGTTCCACAAGAATCCTATAGGATCTTAATTATAATATGAATGAGATAAATCATGATCTAGGTTGATTAATTTATGGTTTAGGGAGGTAGGATGGCTTAAGGGGATCTATGTTAAACTCTAAACCATAAACCCTATAACATTCATAAATTGTCTAATATTAATAGTTAATTGTATTTTCATTCAAGTGACTTGCCTTAGACATAAATGAGGCTTAAAATTTTATTTTATCATATGTATTCAACTAGGCTATATATATTGAATGGTTTAAGAGTATAAATCCTAAACATGTATCTTATATTTCAAAATTACAAATCTAATGTAGGTTCACTCATATCTTCTAGATATCACATGGATTGATTCAATAATATTCACAATCAACCTCCACGCCCTTCATTTCCACCACCTTCACCTCCACCTCCACCCACTCCACCTCATAACCCCCCACCTCCACCACCTGAAATCGATGGTGCTCATTTGCAAGCATGAATCAATTCCAATGTTAGAACCATCCAAGATCAAATCAACATTATTCAAAATGAATAATTCATCGTACCACCTTTGAGGATGATTGCATCTAGGATGAAAACCATTGTTGATGATATCAGGGCTTTGGATGGGATCTTAGATGAGCATCCACAATGGCTAGAGGAGAGGAGAACTTCTGATTTTGAAAAGGAAAACACAAATAAATGAAGAGATGCAATAGAAAGCCACAATATTTTTTAAATTAAGACAATGATCTTAAATATTTATGAATTTATGAATTTGGTGAATGATGGATATTTTGTATGACATGAATTTATGATTTTGGTTCTAGATGGATATTTTTAGATGGATGGCTCTAGATCGATATATATATGTGTTAGACATAAAATGTGATTTTTGTGAATGCTTCAATGTTATTGTTTACTATGTACACATGTATTAAAATTGCACATATAGTTGTTAAATTTTGAAATTTGTATGTACATAGTTTACTTTAATGATGTATGCATGCAAATTATGCATGGTATTTTTTATTTTAAATGTATGTACATGTTAAATGTATGTCTATTAAATGCATGGTATTTTTTTATTTTAAATGTATGCACATAGTTTACTTGATCAAGTTCAATCAATATATATGTGTGTTTCAATTTTATATGATCTTAATATATGTATGCATGTATCGTATTTAAACAAATTTTCATGTGTGTTTCAAATTTAACTATTTCTTGTAATTTTTTAAGTTTGTATGTTAATTTAGTATAATTTAGTGCAGGTGTACACTTATATCTCATACCATGAATGATTTTAATATTGATGATATAATGAATCCACCACCTCATCCACCTTCACCTCCACCGCCACCTCCACCTCCACCTCCCCCTCCCCCTCCACAACCCATTGCATCTGATGAGGCTCGCTTACGAGCACGCATAAATGATCAAGTTGCATCAATACAAAATCAAATCAATGCTATGCATATTCAAGCATTGATTCCACCCCATGTTAGACGTTTTGCATCTGCAATGCAAAACATTGTGGATGCCATCAGGACCATTGATTCTAATCTAGATAGGCATAGATGAGACAAAGAACAAATGAGATAATTTTATGATGATGGTCTCTCTTATAAAGAAATATTAGACCTTAAAATAATGAAAGCCTACCTAGCCCCCTACTTTCTCGACCTCGTTACTCGACAAACCATTCCTGCCAAAAAATCTAGAATATCCATGAGGTGGTGCATACATCCACAGATGAGTGCACATTTTTGGGATCGATGGTATATGGTTTTTGATAGTCCCCCACATGCTAATTGGGAGTGCCCATTGTATTTTTTGAGGAAATTATATGGAGAGTTTGTTATGGGGCACAAGCCCAATTATTTTTATTTTAAATTGTTTCAAGGTGTTGGTGGTGGCATGCCACAATAGAGGTTAGGGGCAAGGGTTGATCTCCAATGCCCTATGCATGCACAACCCCTTGTTGTTGCTCCTGGTCCTCCCATTCCTGCACCTATGTATCATCGATCTATGGTCTATACATTAGGTTCCCTTAGTACACTCGTAGGAGCCCTTGATCAACATGCTTCTATGATAGTGGGTGGGGAGCATAGAGACGATGATGATGGAGGAGTGTTCTATGGAGCTAGTTTGAGTACCACTCCAGGAGTGTTGAGGCCTATCCCACATGTATGTACCAGTTGTCATCAAGTATGCTATGGACCCGATCAAGCCACACCTTGTTTGGGTGGACATGGAGATTCTGGTGGTTCATTTGGTCACATTAGTTCATTTGTAGATTTTCTTACAAGAGGAAAACATCCTGAGGACACTGGTACATAGGTATAAATATGCATCTACACATTCATTTTATAAGAATTTTGATGAATGTATATATCAAAGTAAAGTTTACAATACATTTTAACAATCAAACTATTTGGTGTACAAATGATAGTAATGATGGGGCAATCATCTATTCCATGAGTACATACATCAGCACCAATCCTAATCAACAACCATTATGGGATATTTTGATTTCAATTTTTTAAATTATAAATGAAATGATTTTTAACTTGAGTATTAAATTTATAATTGAATAACATATATGTTTGAAATATAAATGTTGGTTTAGGTGAGTCAATCAGCTTCCATGTTGATTCCACCTAAGGCATTGTCGAGCATTCCTCCACTATCGGTCATCGTAGACCAAGGGCAGGTACATTTATATTGTAAATTGTTTAACTTACATTAGTATAGTTACAATTATGAATTTTTAATTCACTATATATATGAAATGTGCATGTACACTTGTAAATATTATAAGCTTGTGTTACATGTCTACATGCCTATCTAGGTTAATACCACAATCAGAATGGTCATCGAGTAAACATTAGATTTTGTGGTTACTCATGAGGCCTTTGATTTTTCAGGTTGTTTAAATAAATTTCTACACAAAATGTGCAAACTTGAATATATATATATATATATATATATATATACCTAATTCAAGTATGTACATGCTTTAACTTTGATCTTGTAGGAATTTGTTAGTGAGACTTTTAGCCCTGACCCAAACATAGTTACACCTCCAGGAGGGCATGTGGAATAGGCTCTAGATCAAATGGTAATTTATTTATTTATTTATATTTAAATTCAATTATAAATTATATATTGTTAATATATAAATAAATAATTTCAAATTTCAAATTGAATATTAATATAATTTGAGCTAATACATGTTTTAAATTATTTTTCTTTTATATCATGTGACACATCTAGTAGTTGAGAATGTACAAACATGTCCTGCAGAAGAGGGTGCATAACCTATGGATATGGTACAATTAAAATATGATAAATTATAAATTAATTTCAATTAAATCATTTTTAATTGTAGACTTGTGCGTCTATTTTCATTTTTTTTGTATTTTTTGTGTAGATTGATTGAAAGAACGTAGAGGTTTCTTCAGGTGCAGTAGAGCATCCAAACCCAGATATGACGGTAATTTAATTTTAATATGATGGATTATAAATTAAATTGTCATTATTTTTTTTCATTGTCTTACATATGATTTCATCTTTCTCTTGTGTAGAGTGTTTTAGGTCATCTACATAGTCTGCATGGCACGAAGAGGTCTCTTGATTATAGAGACAATACATGACCTAGAAACATGATTTTGTGGGTTATATTTATTTATTTTGTGGACTATATTTTTGGTTTGTCACATTCTCTGTTGGACTTTATAATTCATGGTTCTTGAGTACTTAGTTGGACTTTAGTTCATGGGTTGTACTTTGATGGAAATTTTTCATGCACTTAATATATAAAAATAAATTATGGAATTTATTATTGTTTGAAATTTTAATTTACACATATACATTTGTGCATTTTATGTTCATAGTCAAGATATCAATATAGGACATTAATGTGAAATTAAATATAAATATGAAATTAATAGGACATTTTAATAATTATAGTTTACAAATTTAGTGATCTCATACATGATATGTACATTCAATAATTAGCTATAATTAGTCAATGAACTTATTCAATTCATGTCAATCAATAATTAGTCAATAAATCATAATTTATAAACCAAAGCAATTCGTTTATATACTAGAAAGGATAAAAAATTTAAAAATAAACAAAACCATACAAGATTAGAGAACAAAAGAATTAATAAATTCTATAAATAATAAAATAGAACACTAATTTATAAGTTGTCAAAACAAATAATGGCATCCAATACTATTTTTTAAGTTGTCAACACAAGTAATGGATTCCAATACTAAATTATAAGGCGTACATTGAAAAGAAATAAGGGGACATCTTAAGGGGTCATAATACAACGTCTTAAGGGGTCATAATACAACACCTTTAGGGGATGTCTTAAGGGTTAATAATAGAATGCCTTAAAGGGATGTCTTAAGGGTCCATAATAGAATGTCTTAAGGGGTCATAATACAAAGTCTTAAGGGGATGTCTTAAGGGTTCATAATAGAATGTCTTAAGGGGATGTCTTAAGGGTTCATAATAGAACATCTTAAGGGTTCATAATGTAATGTATTAATGGTTCATAATACAATGTCTCAAGGGGATTCCTTAAAGGGTCATAATACAATGTCTTAAGGGGTCATAATACAATGTACTAAGGAGTCACAATACAATGTCTTAAGGGAATGTCTTAAGGGGTCATAATACATCTTAAGGATATAATTGATTTAACAATAATGTATGCATGAAATTTACTGATTTGAAGACATACAAGGACATATATGTACATATATGTCATCTCAAAACAATGTTTACAAAATTAGGATATGCCATCTCAAGAACATATCAAACTCATGCCCAAAATGTACTAGGTCTTCACACCACCTAATATCAAAAAGGTACAAGAAATATCAATGAAATCATCAAAATATACATAATTTAATTTATATAAAACTAACTATATGTACACAACTCAAGTACCCGCATTTAAAAGTATTCCACATGTGTGTAGGCTGAATCTAGGCATCCTCTCCTTTTTGTTTCAAAGTATGAGATCAATGCAATGATGGCTTAAGGATACAAAAAAAGGATAATAAATAAATTTAAACTATTAATTTACAATAAATATCAATATGTAATCAAAAAATGTATTTAAATACATTTTTACTAATAATTACCTCTATTTAAAAGGACAATATAAAACTTAAACTATGTTTACCTGTATTTACGTATTCCATTGTACCATATGCATCCTCTCTTTTTTGTAATGCATCTATGATTGTCTCATGCTCTTCCATATAAATTGTCCATAACACTTTATTTGTAGGTCTTTTGTGATACCGATCTAGTTTTATATTTGTTGCCACCACCAAATATGAATAATGTATAATTTTTTTATGTGGTTCATAATATTCGAATGCAGGTAGACCATTCTTCATTGCTAGGTATTTTTCATAGCCAAGTGCCAACAACTACAACTGATCCTATTGGAAAATATGAAAAAAATCATCATATAAGTTCTCAAATTTTTCTTAATGAGATGAAAAACTTGTTCTAAAATATTGTTTAAGGGGATCAAAAAAATTGTTATCAAAATTTCCTTAAGTAGATATCTTAAGGGGATCATGGTACCTTTTGGATAATGATATCCATCATCATCTTCTTGAGGTTATATTAACTTATGTTTACTCTCCACACAACGAGCCAACCAATATTTTGTTTTCACTTCATTCCCCTCAGGTGCAACAACAACATACACATGTCCTGCAAACAAAAATTGGTTTAAAATAACTTGCACATATCAATATAAAAAAAAAATAGTATTACAAAATAACTTAATAAAGTGAAATTAAATGAAATAAATTGAATTAAATTACCTTCTTGTACAAGGTCTGAAACACGGTCATAGTCTTCAGATGCAAACACTTGATCATTTTCTTTAATAGTTCTTTCATATTGATCATGTGCTTGTGAAGGTGTCAACGATATTTGCTCCCACTATTCAACCCATTCTGTATTTTCACATGCTTCCCAATCTCTTGAGATACAAAACTGGAAAAAACATGCAAGCTCCCTTGTCCAGATAGTCCATGTGCTTTCTGTCGAACTCCTAAATGAATGTCATTTAGTAGATCCACTAATTGTCTCACATTCAACTGTACGTACAATGTTATCTTCTTCAACCAACCAAAAGAATCGATGAAATGTAGAGTACTCACTCAAACCATGTGTAGATAATGATGGCACTCTCAAATTTTGCAAATTTGAGATGCCTATTTTCAAAAATTTTGCCTCTGCACTTTCCGAAGTGCACCTAATGAATCAGTCCCGACTGACCCACTTTGGAGGCTTATAATTTAAAGCTTGTTAATTGTTGTACAAAATCAATTTGCATACATATTCAGTTGAATTATGTGAGTAGGCATGTCAAATTTTAGCTTTCCATGATAAGTTCTGACAACATTTCAAAAAGTGAAGCTGGAAAGTTTTTGCACTGTTCTGTAGTTTGCAGATTGTCAGTTTGTGAAAGAGCTTCCTGTTTGAGCTTGGCTTTCGCAACTAGTTCACTATCGTGTCAAAATGAATTTTTTTTTATATTCCCCATATCAACATGATCTCAGATGTCAATTTGCAGAACCTCATGATCTGATTTTCTATTTTTAGCAGATCGGAACCAAATGCAGTTTGTTATATTTTGCAGTTGCATTCCTGACAACCTTTCTGAGAGGACAACTCCATCTGTCAGTATCTTTTGATCGATGATGTTTCAAAGCAATTCCTTTTGCATACATTCTTAGGGTACCTTAATGTTCCACTATGTTTGATGGCAGCTCGTTAGGGGTTGATTTGCTATATTTGCAAATTAGCAGTCGGGTGTGTTCTAATTGGTGCAAAATGGTTGTTTCAGAAAAGTTTAATCGGGCAATTTCGCCAATTAATATCCAGTTCCTCGTGACAAATTTCTCTAAGCCATCTTTTGCACTGTACTCATGGATCAAATGTCTAAATTCTTACAAGATTTGATGTCTCCCGGAGGTCGTTTGACTAGGTTCCAAAGGCGACTCCTGAGCCAACTGGGTCAGTTTGCAAAGTGTTATCTAATGGTTTCCAAATGTGTTAGAAAACAGTTTCTAAGGCGGGCCCAGTTCGTTTTTCAACTTGACTTGTATTCAAGAGGCAATGTCAAATCATTTCAACATGAATCTTGTCTGAAAATGAAAAAAATTTAGTCAGGCCACTTGGAGCCCGACATGCTTTGCATGATCGTAGAGTTGTGAGTATTGCATTGTGGAAATATTTTCATATGAGTTGTTCTGATTAGTGAAGCAGGGTGATAACAAGGAGTACAATTAAACTGAAGGGGGAGATATTTGGAATGTTTTGAATGTTACTAATTTCACATAAGCACACTTCTTGGAATGATGAAGCCACAATTATTGCTATGTACAAAAGAGATCAATCGGGAGCAATCGGCAGCAAGGTAAAATGCATCCATTAAGGCATTAAGCCTTGAGGAGGCTCATGCAGCCAGCAACAGAAGACTTTGTGTGAAGGAAGGCCCGTGCCATACTTAGAATGGATCCATTGGAGAAACAAAATACTCATCAATTGTTGTGTTCTCGCTTGGCAACATAAACAGGGGAAATAATTCACGTGGGGTTACATTTAATTTTAAATTGGAGGGATGTTTTAAATGGGATTTTAAAACATTAAAATGCACAGGAATAGGATGAATAAAATTCAATATTTTACATTCTACTGTGCTGGAGTAAAAGATCTAAAGCTAAATACTTTGTGCTACTGTGTAAAGTATTTAAAATACTTTGCATTGAAGTTAAGTGGATATATTTTATTTACTGATGGTAAGTAAAATAAAAACAACAATGAGTAAATGAAAGAGTAAAATGTAGCAAAGGGGAAAACAAAAACAAGGGTAAATAATGTGCACAGGAAAGAGCAGCTGGAAAAAATTTGAAGAATCTCTACATGGGCCATTTTTCAATTGCTGGGTAATGATGAGCTGAAGCAGTTGGAAGGAATATGTTTTTGTTGCTGCAAAAGGAGGAAGAGGAGAAGATATTTTTCAAATTTGTTGATCAACAGTGAATGAAGATTCTAGATGGCATTTTCGAATAAGTTTTAGGGCTGCTTTCATTCTTCTATATTTTCTTTTCTCTTCTCATGGTAAAGGGTTCTGAAATTTTGTATTGGACCGTGTAGATAGAGATTTGTATTTTTTGAGTCATTGTTTGAGTCTGTAAGATGTAAATTTATGAATTCAAGAGTAAATACAACCAGTTATGCAATTAATATCATGAAAGTGCTTCCACATTCATGAATTTCATCAGATTGTCTCCATTTTTGTACACTTTCAGTCATATAAATTCAATAATACAAAGTGTCTTTGAGTTTATCATCTCAAGTTTCATGAGATTGTTTTGTCTGTTCACTGTTCTGTTTCAAGGAAATGGTTAAAATACTTTGAGCAGGTGATTGTGATTTCAGGTGTACAGATAGGATTTGATAAGAAGAATTTGATTGATGATAAGAGAGGGATTGTTGGTGCAAGGCACTAATAGTTAATGCAAAGCATTAGCAAGTTAAATCCATTGGTTGAAAACTGTTTGTTGGAGAATTAGTTTTATGTGTTTAACTCCATGGCCCAGAACTGGCACTGATCTATTTTTCAGTTTGTGCAACTCATAAATAATTTTAAATGTAAAATCATTCTTGTTCTTAGTGTTTGGATAGTTGTGTCTGTCATGTTCTCCTTGTTGATTAGTGAAATTCATTCAATATTTTTCCAATATTGAGTGATACTTTAAGTTTCTCAGCAATTCTGTGAGAGCATAATCTATTAAGCAATATCATGTTCTTGTGTGTCTAGATTGTTTGATATTGCTAAAGGGTTACCCCCTTAGGTCTTACAGAGCCTAAAGTGCAGGGGAAATGTGTATCCATTCCATTTCCTGTTAGTTGGCCACTAGCCTTTGTTGTTCTTCAATATAGAGGTTGGCTACATCTTAGAGAGTTTCAAAGTCTAGTTGGGTTGCTATTTTAAACACCAACAGAATGGCGACTCTGCTGGGGAGAATTTGAGAAAATTTTAATAGCAGAATCTAGCCTTAAGAGTCAGTGCATAGAGTCATATTATTTGTCATTCTAAATTTGTTCAAGTTTGAAGGATTTCAACCCTAGAGAAGAAAGTGTTGCAGTGATCCTGAACAGTTTTGTAATTTGTGGTGCTCTGCTAGTGGAAAGGAACTCAAAGAAGAAGTTTAACTTTGAAAGAAGTTCATACTGCTTGAAGTTCAGTCCTCTATGAAAAGAGGTGGAAAATTTGTTTGATAGAACCTATTGAAAATTTGAAGAAAGTTCCAGATCTACAAATCTTACCAATCAGTAAGACAATTTGTAGTAGTTTAAAAGTTTCCAGGTATTCCTCATTCTTGCTTTTCAAGAACTTGTGAATGAAAACCATATTTGAACTTCTTAGAAGAAACTTCGTTTCCTTATTGAGTGAGTTAGTACTGATAAAGGGAAAGAACAATAAATTAAGTTTGCACACTCTTATTTGCTAGATATGTTGAAAGTAATTGCAGTTCCATTGAAAGATTATGTTTAGTGCTCAAATATCTACTCATTTGGATGGTTAGAATGCATTTGTGTATCTTAGGGGTTTCCATCCATTTGGCTTGTAATTATGCACAATTAGTGAGCCTTAATTTGTAATATCCATGGATCACCAATGTAAAGTAGCTATACCAGTTAATACTTTGGTTCAGCTTGTTAAGAAGTGTCAAAGTATAATAATCTTCAAGCATCTAAAAAGTGTAAGAACCCAAGGGTTAATAAGCCTAGGTTCAGTCTTGAATGGAATGATGTATTTGAAAGAGGACTTAAAGAAATGGATGAAAGACACCAAATGTTTGAACAAGCCAGGTCAAGAGACCATCAAACTGTGTCTACTTGTGAAGTCATTGCACCTATTGTCAATTCCTTTGACCCATTGTATGCTTAGTTAGATTTGTCATGGGTTGATTATGAAACTGAAGGTATGTCAGCTCAAATTTATAAGGATATGCCTAGATTTGATGGGTATACCATATGTGAAGGAGATGCACATGTCCAAAGTTTTTCCATCTTCATGGAGAAACATTCATTCAAAGATCAACATATGCGAATGAGATTTTTTGTCAGATCTCTTGAAGCAAGAGCTCGGGATTGGTATATAAGCTTTCCTGAGAAGTCATTTCCTTGTTGGGATGAATTAGTGGTTGCTTATAGAAAATAATTTGCAAGAGATCGTTCTGATTTGGTCACAATATTAAAAGAAATTAGAAAGCAAGAGGAAGAGTAAAGTGTTGATTTCAGTCATAGATTTGTTGTTGGCTTGTCACTAATTCCAGATATTTTCAGACCTAGAACTTCTGATTGTATCCATATGCATTTTGAGGCTTATGAAGAAGGATCTAGTGCACTATTAAAATATTTTCAAATACTGAGCATGCAAATGGCATACACAGTTTTGGATAAATTGGAGAAACAAAGGAATGAATATGTGCAGAGTTTGTTTTCTTCAGTTATGGGAAAACATGTTGATGGAATCAGCAATGGTGTGAATGAAAATGATCAGATGTTTTCAGACAAATGCATACTTGAGAAGGTAGAAGATGAGAAGAATGCATCATTAGATGATGAGTAATTTTTTAATGAACAACTTATAGAAGAAATGTACTCAATTGCAAATCAGCAGTTGAGTCTTCTGAGCCAAGAACCTAAAGAAGACTATGAGTTGGATTTACTCTTTGAAGAAGAGATATGTAATCAGAAATGTTGTGATACAACTGATCTAGTCAAGCTTACATATGTTGAGTCTAGCAATGATGCAAGTTTGCATAGTGAGACAAGAGAGTTTGCTGATTTAGAAAATACTCTTGAGAACATAAGTTTGTCAACTACAAGTGACAGAGTATGTGATGAATTTCAGTTTGAAAAACAAGCCACAAGCAGTTGCAACGCGGAAACCATTGATGGTTTTCAGTCTAACAAAGAAGATGTTTATGATTATCCTCAAGAGGATGCAAGTGACAAGTTCAGTGATGATACCCAATCTGATGTTGAAATGCAAAGTGATGTGGATTGCTGTTTTGACAACCCAGAAGAAAGTAAGAAGGGAGAAGTGGACAGTTTATTCACTATGACTAGTTATGACTTTTCTTGTGATAATGATGTTAGCAATTCTACCTCCTATGATTGGGGAGATCCAATTTATGATCAGCCCATTGAATTCTCAGAGTTTGAAGATGATGATACTATGATATGCCCTAATATGCAATTTGATATTGCATCCATTTCAAGTGAAGGTAAAGAAGAGGAAGTGGTTGAAACAATAGATCAAAACAGTGATCTCTTGAGTTGTGAACAAATTTCAGATCTGTTGACCACGGGATATCAGAAATGTGCACATGAGGACAACTCTCAGCTATTGTGTGCAACCCCTATTGACTTTGACAATGGTGATGACCTTCAAGATGCAAGGTATGATGCAAGTGAATTTGATTCTCTGTCCAATGAAGACAAACAACAAGCTGATTATGATAATGCACTGTATGATGAGTATGAAGATATGGACATTGATAAAAGTTCAAAAATTTCTCTTGATGAGTTTGAAGCAACAAATAACCATGAGGTTTACATATCCAATGAGCCAAACCTTGAATATTTTAATGCAGATTTGAACAAGTCTCTATTTGATGAGTCGAGTAATGAGCCTAGACATGAGTTTTTTCATATGGATGTTAATGCTGATTTCAATGAGAAACCAGGTTATGTCTCTGAACTAGAATTACTTGTTGAGCAAGCTTGTGATATTGAAGAGGTTGATACCTTATGTTCAAAGGATGACTATATGATTACAGATGATGATGAGTCAGAAATCCCCGATGACTCTCAATACCAACATGATGAAGAATAGTTATAAAGTGTGCTAATGCATGAGTGTATTTGTTTGCGTACACTTGGAGATGGTTTCCATGATGAGAAAGATCTTTTGGTAGGTTCTTGTGATAGTTTTAATTCTGATATGCAAACTAGTAATTAGTTTGATTTTAATAGTTCCAGCCACAAGGCAGAATGTGAGTGCTAATTTTGTCAGCTGGAAGAGGTTTTCATAGAATGTGGTGATGTGAACAACACTGAGGCAAGTTGTTTTCAGCTTGAAAATGATTTAAATGATGAATATAATCAGTTGTTGCCACATAATAATCAGTATTTTGAAAGTATGCCTAACTTTCAGATGCATAGTGATCATGAACATGTTGATGATGTTGTGAATGATTGTCTGTTAGGAGATACCAACATGTTTCATCAGGTGGATGGTTGTGATCAAGTTACGCTTTCAAATGGTCTTGATCCCCATTTTCAAATACTTCCACTTAATACTACATCAGAGAATGAAGAAAGTAACAATGATGTGACATATATGATTTGGTTGACACTTGATGACAGAGTTGAACAGAGAGAAAGTTCACATTTGCACAAGGGTAGTTTGGTATTACTGTTTGCAAAGATGCAGTCACCTATGTTGTTGTGGTTTGATAAAGGCAAGCATAAGTTGAGGGAGATCAACTCTTTCTATAGAATTGTGTTTGATAGAGGTAGATGTTGATTCTACTTTTTCATTTAGTGACCTGGGGTCATCAAATGAAGTTGAAAGAACAAGGTTAAATAAAGGGGAGCAGTCTGAGGACACTTGTTGGATTCAACTTTTGGTCTACTCTCCAGAGATCTGGAATCTTGTTATGCCCACAGGGAGCATACATCCCCAATCAGAGCCACTGATGGCACTCTCAAATTTTGCAAATTTGAGATGCCTATTTTCAAAAATTTTGCTTCTACACTTCCCGAAGTGCACCTAATGAATCAGTCCTGACTGACCCACTTAGGAGGCTAATAATTTAAAACTTGTTGATTGTCATACAAAACCCATTTGTAGACATATTCAGTTGACTTATATGAGTAGGCATGTCAAATTTTAGCTTCCCATGATAAGTTTTGATAGCATTTTGAAAAGTGAAGTTGGAAGGTTTTTGCACTGTTCTGCTATTTGCAGATTGTCAGTTTGCAAAACAACTTCCTATTTGAGCTTGGTTTTCGCAACCAGTTCACTATCGTGTCAAAACGAATGTTGTTCCATATTCCTCATATCAACATGATCTTGGATGTCAGTTTGTAGAACCTCATGATCTGATTTTCTATTTTTAGCAGATCGAAACGAAATGCAGTTTGTTCTATTTTGCAGTTGCATTCCTGACAGCCTTTCTAAGAGGACAACTTCGTCCATCAATATCTTTTGATTAGTGATGTTTCAAAGCAATTCCTTTTGCATACATGCTTAGGGTACCTTAATGTTCCACTGTGTCTGATGGAAGCTCGTCAGTGGTTGATTTGCTATGTTTGCAAATTAGCAATCGGGTGTGTTCTAATTGGTGCAAAATGGTTGCTATTTTAGAAAAGTTTAATCGGACAACTTTGCCGATTAATATCCGGTTCCTCATGACCATTTTCTCTGAGCCGTCTTTTGCACTACACTCATGGATCAAATTTCTAAATTCTTGCAAGATTTGATGTCTCCTAGAGGTCGTTTGACTAGGTTTCAAAGGCAATTCCTGAGCCAACTGGGTCAGTTTGCACAGTGTCATCTAATGGTTTCCAAATGTGTCAGAAAACAATTTCTGAGACGGACCCAGTTCATTTTTCAACTTCACTTGTATTCAAGAGGTAGTTTCAAATCATTTGAACATGAATCTTGTTTGAAAATGAAAAAATTTTAGTCGGGCCACTTGGAGCCCGACATGCTTTGCATGATCGTAGAGTTGTGAGTATTGCATTGTGGAAATATTTTCATATGAGTTGTTCTGATTAGTGAAGTAGGGTGATAACAAGGAGTATAATGAAACTGAAGGGGGAGATATTTGGAATGTTTTGAATGTTACTAATTTCATATAAGCACACTTCTTGAAACGATGAAGCCACAATTATTGCTATGTACAAAAGAGATCAATTGGGAGCAATCATGAGCAAGGTAAAATGCATCCATTAAGGCATTGAGCCTTGAGGAGGCTCATGCAACCAGTAATAGAATACTTTGTGTGAAGGAAGGCCTGCGCCATACTTAGAATGGATTCGTTGGAGAAACAAAATACTCATCAATTGTTGTGTTCTCACTTGACAGCATAAATAGGGTAAATACAATTGATGTAAGCTGATCCATTGACAAGGCATGTAAATTACTCATTAAAAAATGCAAATGAGTATGTCTCATGGGACACCATGAATGTGGGTACCCACAAAATGGTCATGCTTTGGAAACTTTAAAAGAAATTGCAATGAAATAGAGGAGGCACGGCCTGAGGAAGAAGGAAGGCCTGCACCTTGTAAGGGGTCACTGACAGTGGAAGGAGTGTGTAGGAAGAGGTGGGAGACCCACGCAAGTGACAGTGGGGAGAACCCGCGGGAGGAGAAGGCAGACAGAAAGCCCGTAGCAAGAAGAAAGAGATGGTGCGGCTAGCATGAGGGAGGAAAACCCAGGCCGATGGAAGGAAGCAAGGAGCTCGATGGAGCAATGAGCACGCATGATAGAGGAGGGCCCGCGCCATGTTAAGGGAGCCTACGCTAGCTTGTAATATAGAGGCACCAATCAGCAAAAGGAGGCTCACAAAGGCAAGGGAGAATCCCGCGGTTGGTAGAGGGTTGAGTGAGCAGGTGAGAGGCACGCCAACAAGGGAAAGAGACCACAGCTAGGGGAAGTAGAGAGGCTGGCAATGTATGGATGGGCGCATCCACCAGAGAACACAGAGGCTCACACCAGTGGGGGAGGCCCATGATTATTAGCACAAAGAAGTATGAGGAGGTGTGTGAGCAGAAGAGAAGCTCACGCTTGGAGGGAGGTAAGGTAGGTGAGCTGGTAGTAGAGGTGGGGTATGTGGCCTAGAATAGGCGAATGCATTTTGTATGGAGGTGCAAGTAACCAATGAAGATACCCCATGTCGAACAAGCAATGGCATCCATCAAAGCTCCTGTGAAAGGGAAAATGCAAGACCCGCACCAGATGTAAGATGGGAGAAGGAGCTCATGAGCAGCTAGCAAATGGAGATTCCAAGGGGCACGAACTGGAAGGAAGCTCGAGCAGAGTGTGTGAGAAGTGGTCAAGCACGGGATTTCACAAACAAGAAAATTAGGGCATTCTCGTGGACATTGCGAGAATGTTGATAACAAAGGAAAAAACCCTGCGAGGTGTGCGAGGACACGGGGGAGCTCTTCATTAAATTTTTTAATAAAGTTATATGGTTTACAAATGTAAGTGGTGGGCCCCAAGTTTTTAAAATGTCACGGGTATTTCAAGGTAAAACTTAAATGGGAATTTTTGAAAGGCTAGGGAAAGTTTTTAAAATTTTTTACCAAAGGGGTTTAAAAGTGGAAAAAAATTAAATCATCCGACAATGTTTTTTAAGTAAATATTAAAATGGGGGTGGGGCCCATTTTTTCATTCCGGTGCTGAGTAAATAAAGTATTATGAAATGTGAATAATTCAAGAGCACAGGGGAAATAATTCACGTGGGGTTACATTTGATTTTAAATTGGAGGGATGTTTTAAATGGGATTTTAAAACATTAAAATGCACAGGAATAGGATGAATAAAATTCAATATTTTACATTCTACTTTGCTAGACTAAAAGATCAAAAGCTAAATACTTTGTGCTACTGTGTAAAGTATTTAAAATACTTTGCATTGAAGTTAAGTGGATATATTTTATTTACTGATGGTAAGTAAAATAAAAACAATAGTGAGTAAATGAAAGAGTAAAATGCAACAAAGGGGAAAACAAAAACAAGGGTAAATAATGTGCACGGGAAAGAGCAGTTAGATAAAATTTGAAGAATCTCCACATGGGCCATTTTTCAATTGCTGGGTAATGATGAGCTAAAGCAGTTGGAAGGAATATGTTTTTGCTGCTGCAAAAGGAGGAAGAGGAGAAGATATTTTGTAAATTTGTTGATCAACGGTGAATGAAGATTCCAAATGGCATTTTCGGATCAGTTTTAGGGCTGCCTTCATTCTTCTATATCTTCTTTTCCCTTCTCATTGTAAAGGGTGTAGATAGAGATTTGTATTTTCTGAGTCATTGTTTGAGTCTGTAAGCTGTAAATTTATGAATTCAAGAGTAAATACAGCCAGTTATGCAATTAATATCATGAAAGTGCTTCCACATTCATGAATGTCATCAGATTGTCAGCATTTTTGTATACTTCCAGTCATATAAATTCAATAATACAAAGGTTCTTTGAGTGTATCATCTCAAGTTTAATGAGATTGTTTTGTCTGTTCACTGTTCTATTTCAAGGAAATGGTTAAAATACTTTGAGCAGGTGATTGTGATTTCGGGTGTGCAGATAGGATTTGATAAGAAGAATTTGATTGATGATAAGAGAGGGATTATTGGTGCAAGGCACGAATAGTTAATGCAAAGCATTAGCAAGTTAAATCCATTGGTTGAAATCTGTTTGCTGGAGAATTAGTTTTATGTGTTTGACTCCATAGCCCAGAATTGGCATTGATCTATTTTTCAGTTTGTGCATCTCAGAAATAATTTTAAATGTAAAATCATTCTTGTTCTTAGTGTTTGGACAGTTGTGTCTATCATGTTCTCCTTCCTGATTAGTGAAATTCATTCAATAGTTTTCCAATATTGAGTGATACTTTAAGTTTCTCAGCAATTCTGTGAGAGCATAATCTATTAAGCAATATCCTATTACTTGTGTGTCTAGATTGTTTGATATTGCTAAAGGGTTACCCCCCTAGGTCTTACAGAGCCTGAAGTGCAAGGGAAATGTGTATCCATTCCATTTCCTATCAGTTGGCCACTAGCCTTTGTTGTTCTTTAGAATAGAGGTTGGCTACCTCTCAGAGAATCTCAAAGTCTAGTTGGGTTGCTATTTTAAACACCAACAGATAATATTGTATTACACCAATAAAAATTCCCACGTGCATCTCTAAATTTTACTGCATCTTCAAATTTTAATTGTTCTCTAGCAAGAATTATTTTCTCACACGCACTAGCTCCATCATGTTCTCCTTTACCATGCCCAGCTTCAAAAAAAATCCATATATGTTGGAAATTAAGTTCTTTGTGAATCCTACTTAACCAATAGAACATTCAAGCATTCTTGAACTGCCCCATATAGTTATCTGACCATATGAGGTGTTTTTTCATATGGAATCCTCTTTCTCTTAAATTTTTGTAAAATATACTGAAACAGTATTGAACAAACTCTGATGAGTGTAATCGGTTGTCACTCAAATAAAAATGATATTCCCTCAGAACTTTTCTATCATCCTCAATGCTATTATTTGCATGTTTATAAACAATATGGACAAACATAGCTACTTGCACTAAATTATAATACTGTGATTGAGCTTCCTCTTGCAGAGCTGGAGTATAATTTTTTGCAAAATCAAGCACTAAAAGTATAGTACCAATTGGAAATGTGTTTCTACATGTGTGAAATTGGCCATCAAACCATCGAGCATGTTGAGAGTGCATGATATATTTTGGTACTATCTTATTCTTAAATTCACTCATGAATGCATGCATGCTAACTTTTTATGTAAATAAATCACAACACTTTCCTATTTTTCCATCTTTTAAAGAATAGTGAACATTCTTAAATATTTTAACTTCTACTAATTGTTGTCCAGAATCATTATCAACACTTTCATGCATACAAATTCCTAAGAATGAAAGGTTTCCATAGTCAATGCATTATCTAAAAATACAAGAACTTAAATAAAATAATTTACCATTAGATCTTTCACAAAACAAACTTGAAATAAACTCCTTTATTGCTTCAGGTGGCATATTAATACCACATTCCTGTATAATCATGTTAGTATGCAAGGTACAATGTATATATGGAAAAACATCATAAAAATAACGAAATTGAACATTCATTTTACAACAACAAGATATTTGTTGCTTATTACCACGGTTTACATTTTTCAAAAGACCTTTGACTTATTTTAATATTACCAGGTAACACTAAATCACCAAAAAAAATTGTATAAAATTCAGTTTGTGGTGTATCTAATAGGTGTTTTGGGTGAGGATCATGAACTTTGGACCCCACCCCTAATTTTAAAACATCTCTATCATTAGATGAAACCTTAGTATTATCATGCCAATACTTTTCAATCAAATATTTAATTTCAACATTCAATTTCATATTAGACCTTGGGAGTCGACTGCTGAAACTCCAACATTGGTTGATAGGATCATTTTCTATAATTATTCTTCTTTTTGCCGCTCTTAGCAATGTTTTAGGATGTATTTTTAAAAATTCACTAATATTTCTTACCATTCTTTTATTCAAAGTTGCTTTATTAACTATAGCAGTTTTTATAGCTCTTCTTGCTGCATTTTTATCTTTAGATCGACTAGTTTTTCAAATCGATTGAATGGCACTAGCAACATTACACATAGCATGTTTTAATGATTGATCTTTTCTTTTTGGTTTAACAAAAAAGCCTAACCTTTTCATTATTTTCCTCATTTTTTGCATTATCATCAATTGCATCATTAGTTGACATTGAATTGTAATTTTTTTAGGAGAAAAGAATTCGTTGTATATTTTATTTGCATGTGTTCTTATTTGCCTCCAAGAAATTTGACTAGGAAGATTATCAAAACCACCATTTTCAATTTTAAAAAAAAAGTATTTTTATTAAATTCAACATCACATTCTAGATTTCCATCTTCATCTTCAATTTCATTTTCATTTTCAACTTCAAAACGATTTACATTTTCATCTTCATTTTCATCAACAAAATGGTTTTCATTTTCATTTACATCAACAAAACGGTTTTCATTTTCATTTAAATCAACAAAACGGTTTTTGATTTCATTTTCAATAAAAGGATTATTCTGAATTTCATTTTCAACAAATTCTATTAAAGTTTCATCTCTCTGAATATTATCAATGTCAACATCGTTAAGTCCAGCATGTTGTAAAATTTCTACATACGAATTTACCATTTCACTAACATGTGGATTTGAAGATGTACCTGGATTTGTGCATATTGAAACATTATCCATAGCATTGAAAGAGGGATTTGAAGACATAGTAGGACCTAATTGTATAATCATATTCTTCTCCAAATTGAATTCTTGCAAATTTGCTTCATCTACAACCATGGTCTCCTCTATGTTTTCATCTTCAATAGTTGTGGAATTGGATGCTCCCCCATCATTCATTGATTTAATTATCATTCTTCTTTCTCTTTGGCTTTGTCTCTCCTTCTCTTTGTTTGCTTCAATTTCTTTTAGATTCAATGTCTTCCTCCTCTTATTACGACATTTATTTCCCATGATTATAAAATTCTCAAGCACAAATGAATGTAAATAGTGAAATTCTTCAAAACAAATGATTCAAATTGGAAGTTCAAGACCTAAAAGGACTAAATTCTTCCTCTTGTGTTCCTCAAAACAAGTAGAAAACTAGCACAATTCCACTTTCAAACTAATTTCTTCATGCCTCCTTTGAAAAAATCAATTCATATTGCAAGTTGAAGACCTTTAGTTCTTTCTTTGAAAAAATGGGATCTCTCCTTTGAAAAAAATTATCAAAAAATCAAGTCACCACCTGTAAAAAAAATTCTCAATGAAAAAAATAGACCAATTTTACTGTTCTCGGCCATACATGTGAAGTTGCAAACTTCATAGTAAAATTTGACAGTAATTTAAAATAACACAGTTGAAGAGAAATGAGACCCCGATTATATACCGAGATCCCGTGTTTAAAGATACGGGATCCCATTTCCTATTATTGAATGTGGTGACCATTGGCAAGGGAATGGGATCCCATTTATAATATGGGATCCCATTCTCCTACCAATGGTCACTGCACTCAATAATAGGAAACGAGATCCCCGGTTTAAAATGGGATCTTGTATCTTTAAATATGGGATCCTGATTTATAATCGGGATTCCGTTTTTTTTAATTTAATTTTTTTTGGCCTTGTTATTGGGGTTTTGCTTCGGATTTTGGTTCGAGAAAAGCATTGGGAGTCTGAACCTAGGCATTCAACCTGGTTTGACCTACAAGTTGAAGGTTCTAACAATGTTAGGGAAAAAATCAAGTTTGGACATATGGCTGACGACTTTTTTTACATAATTTTTTGACGAAATTAAAACCCATTTTAGATGAGACTGTAGATTTCAAATTCCTAATTTTTTCTACAACTAGATTATTTTTTCTATTTTTCAATTAATTTCTTATGAAATTGGTCCATAAACTTTAAATATCAGTTATTTTTACTATTTTAATAACGTTTGATCAACATAACATTTTGATGAATGGATTGCATAAGGGAAAACTTTAGACAATTGTTTTCAATTTTGTTTTAAAATGCAAAAAATGATAACTTTAGGTCATCTTATGCATGTCATACATGATGATTTTTCTTAACCTCAAATATGCCTAATAAAAAATTAACAAAAAAAAAATATTCAATAAAAAATTACAAAAAAATATCCAGGGCACGCTTCAGTGAGTCACAAGTCTTTGCCCAAAAGGATTTAGAAAAATATGATAATTTAAGTCAAAATATGGATATCGTACACGTGCATGGTATGGTAAAAAAAAGTAACTTTTAAATATTGGTTTTTACAAATGCCTATTGAAACTCAATTTGCACAGTGTGGGTATTGAAATAAATTACATATTTGGAAACTCGACTCTGAGTACTACATTTTATGATTACTAACTTGTTCGAAGATTTCATCTCTAAGTGCTTCAAATTTTAATGTCAAATGTGTCAAACTCTGAAAATCAGGGAAAACACTTCCACTTTTTGGCCAAAAAGTGGACTCAACTTCTTGCCAGCACCCTAATTTTAAGTGAAAGTTTTGAAGGTTAAGATTTGTCACAACTGATTCAACCCCCCTCTCAGTTGTCTTGTTGAATAATTGATATCAGATCTTGGTTCCTTGGAGAGGAGCTTAACCTCTTAAGGAAGGTTTGTGATGGAATGCAAGATTTCTTTTGAGTATCCTAGGTTCAATAAAACTAATTATGTTATATGGAAAATATAGATGGGGTGATATCTAGAGTATTGTGGATATGATGTTGAGAAATCTTATAGTACTCCTTACACTCCTCTTGCTCATGGTCTAAGTACAATTGATGAAATCAAGGTGCATGAAGAAAATTATAAGGAAACGTTCATTACGAAAAATAGTCTTTCACATTCTAAGCTAATTAAAGTTCAAAATTTGAAGGCTACTAAAGAATTTTGGGATGCTTTAGAAAATATGCATGAAGGAGATGTAAATATTAAAGAAGCAATGTTGCAAAATTTGGACGCACAGTTTGAGGTCCTACATATGTTTCAAGATGAGAACATTAAATCCTACATACATAGAGGATGATCTAGTAGGTGGAATGTGAGGACTTGGTGCTATAATAGATGAATATAGGATTGTGAAGAAGATTAATAGAACTCTCCCTGATGCATATAGTGAAATGGTATTTTCTATTGAAGAATATGTGGGTTACAAAACTTATATTAAAGATCAGTTATTAGTAACTCTAACATCTTATGATATGAGAAAACTAAATTTGAGAAATGGATCCAGATCATAAACTTCTTTCAAGGCTACAAGAGCTAAAGATCTAGATGAAGAAAACCTCAATGAAGTAGAAGCTAAATTTATGAGAAGGATGAAGAAAGGCTCTGGTAGGTATGAGGGTGAGTTACCCTTTAAATGCTTTATTTGTGGAGGAATGGGTCATTATTCTTCAAGATGTCTGAAAAGAGCTAAGAGGAACAAAAAAATATTTAGCAAAGAAAACAAAGGTAAGAAGATCAACAAATCATATTATGTGAATGAGGATGCTAGTATTTTTTATGAAGAGTTAGATTATGGATATTTTGATGACAATGAATGCTTTTTATTTTCTATAATAGATGAATCTAGTTCTAATAATAATAAAACATAGGTGAAGGAATATCTTCCAGAGAAAGTTGAAGCTACTGTGATCTTTTCCCTACATGCTAAACAAGAAAATAAATATTGGGTTGTTAATAGTGGTTGTTCACATCACATGATCAGTGATAAAATTAAGTTTATTAAACTTGAAAATATGATGAAGGCTTAGTTATGTTTAGAGATGATACTAGTGCTAAGATTTGTGGGATAGGTTTATTAAGTTTTGATGGCAATCCTAATACTGATGATGTCTACTATCTTAAGAATTAAAGGAATAATATCTTGAGTGTTGGATAGGTTGTAGAAAATTACATAATCATGTATTTAAGGATGAGAGACATGAAATCAAGAAAGGATCTAGAATAGTGATTGTTGCAGGAAAGAAGTCTGAAAGAAATATATATCTACTTAAGAGTGTTGATGGACATTACTTTATGACTTAGATTAATGACAATTGGCTATGGAATCAGAGAATTTCATTTGAATTTTGATAACTTGGCAAGGATGAGTGCAGTGCAAGCTATGAGAGATTTATGAAGGATTACAAGGGCTATTAGTGCTATGTGCAAGAATTTCTAGCTTGGAAAGCAAGCAAGAAACGACTTTGGATCAAAGGAACAATCTACTACTAAACTACTCAATTTGATTCATATAGCTCTCTATGGTCCTACAACAGTGAGAAGTCTACAAGGTGAAAGGTACTTTATGCTTTTTATTGATGATTACTCTAGGTATACATGGGTTGCTTTTCTTAGAGAGAAATTTGATGCATTAGATAGATTCAAGAGATTCAAAGCTTTGGTAGAAAATGAAGTAATTTTGAGAATAAAATGTTTGAGATCTAACAAAGGTGGTGAATTCACCTCCCATGATTTTAAGATGTTTTGTAGAGTTCATGGAATAAAAATGCAATAATCTACTTTGAGAGCTCCTCAACAAAATAGATTTGTTGAAAGAAAGAACAAAATGATTCAAGAAGCTGGAAGATCAATGATTAGTGAAGTTGGTCTATCAAAATTTTATTGGAGAGAATCTATACATATTATTTTTTATGTGTTCAATCAAGTTCAAGAAAGAGCTAATAGTACTAAGACTCCATATGAGCTATGGTGTTGAATAATTCCTATTGTTAAGTATTTCAAGCTATTTGGAAGAAAATATTATATCAAATGGGATTAAAAAAATTAGGGAAGTTTTATACTATAAGTGTATACACCTAAAAAATTTATGGAGAATCCGATTAATTAAATATGATTTATTTGATTAATTATCCTAAATTCCTCTACTATTGAATAAATATAAATATTTATTTATATAGTTCATGTTTAAATTTTGATTTAATTTCTTATAAATTTTTCTATTATTTCATCTTAATTAAATAAACAATAAACAATAATTTGTTTTATTTAATTAGCATTTCCTCTATTTTATCTTTATCACATCATTCAATCTTAAGTAAATTAAACAAAGGTTAAATACTTTATTATTTAATTATCATAAATTCTTCCATTTTAATTTAATAAACAACTTCTATAGTTTGTTTTATTAAATTATTTATCCCTCTTTTGCTAATTTAAAAAAATCAAAATATTTAAATAAAGGCATAAATATAATTCCTCTATTTTCTAAAAAATAAATTAGATATCATATGTCTAATTTATGTCTAAATTAATTTATTCAATCTTCACGGGAAGATTTGGAGACAAATTTGGAAATCCATCTATCAATCCTTCCTATCTTCTTGCCTGGTGTTTTCATGGCTAGGAATCAGTCCCAAAATCTTCTATAGCTTCTCCATCTCTCACCATTCAATCCTCTAGATTGAATCCAAGCCTTTGTTTGTTGCCCCTATGCAAATGTGTTGACTAGAAATCTATAAATACAACCCTATACAACAAAGAAAGGATCCGAATTTTATGCAAAATTACTCTACAACAATAGCATCAAGAATCAAGCATCAATCATCATGCATTTTAGCAATAGAATCATAGCTTTAATTCATAATCATGGCTACATTTAGTTTGTTGTAGCTTTCATTTATTAGTTTTCATGTCAATTTAGTTTAGTAATCATCATATAGGATTAGTTTTCTGCATTTAGCATCATTCTCGTTCTTTAGATTTTCATTTTCAATAGTCATAGTGCTTACACAATATGAGAGCCACAATGATTTGATAAATATTTGGAGATGGAGAGAAATATGAAGCTTTCAAGAGTCTTTTTGTTTTAATTAGCTTATTTTGATTAATTCTCTTGATAAAATGTCGTATTAAGAAGTGTTTACTTATTGTTTACTTATTCACACTTACAATAAGTGATGAAGGTATTTTCTTTGGATATTATACTAAGAGCAAAGCTTTCAATTGTTTCAATAAAAGACTAAGGAAGATTGTAGAAAGCACAAATGTCAAGGTTGATGAAGTAATGGAGAATTCAATTGAAGTTTATGGATATATATTTGATGAGCCTAATCATGTAAGAGTTGAAGAAGTCGTAGAAGAATAGGAGAAGTAGAATGAAGAAGAAGAAGCTTTGGTGGTGTCCCCTAAGACACCTAAATATTTGCATAAAAATAATTTAGAAGATCAAATCATTGGAGACAGGAGGAAATGAGTATTAACAAGAAACAGAGTTGTTGCTACTAGTGAGATAAGTCTATTTTTACTTTTTGAGATTGAACCAAAGACCATGAGTGAAGCATGTAATGATGAAAATTGGATGAAAGATATTGATGAACTTATGTAGATTGACAAGAATCAAACTTGGGAATTGGTCCCTAGATAGGTAGATAAAAACATAATTAGATCAAAATGGGTATTCAAAAACAAGTTGAATGAGAATGGAGAAGTAGTTAGAAATAAAGCAAGTCTTATGTGTAAGGGTTAATCACAAGTAGAAGGTATATATTTTTAGGATACTTTTTCTCTAGTGACAAAGATGGAAGCTATCAGAATGTTTTTAGCATTTTCTTCTCATAAATATTTCAAGGTCTATCAAATGTATGTTAAGTCTACATTCTTGAATGGTGAGTTAGAGGAAGAGGTCTACATGGAACAACTAGAAGGATTTCAATTGTCAGATCAACCAAATATGGTTTTTATATTGAAGAAGGATTTATATGGATTGAAGAAAGCTCCTAGATCTCGGTATACAAGGTTAGATAGATATTTGATTCTAACAAGGTTTCAACAAAGGTATGACAAATAGTAATCTATATTTTAAAATTGGAAAATGACAAGATCTTGATAGTGGTTGTATATATGGATGGCATTATGTTTGGAGAAAATGAAACTAAGTGCAAGATGTGTTTTGAAGAGATGCAAAAATAATTTGAGATGTCTATGTTTGGTAAGATGAATTTCTTCCTTAGGCTCAGGGATAACTTTAAGAACCCCCCCCCCCCCTCAGTGAAGGTGTAAAATCCTGGCGAATTCTTCCTTATTTTTTGAAAAAACTATTAATTTTCCTAGCAAATCTATACACATTATTAAAAAAAGTTGTAAAATCCTGGCGAATCTTAATGAATAATTGGTAAAAATAATAATGACACTGGAAAATCCTAGTGAATAATCAATAAAAATATTAATTACAATGGCTAATCTCTCCTTTAAAATTTTGCATTGTTGATTGGCGTAGTTCCCCCATATATTTTTATTTTTTGTAATATTGAAGTAGGGGCTCGAGGGTGGTAGCCATCGGTGGGGTCAAGGCATAGCACCCCTTGCGGGGGTCAAGGGGGTAGAACCCCCTTGTGGGGTTTGACGAGGCAACACATAGATTAAGCATTTTTTCAAAATATCACTTTAAAAATAAGACTGAATGAAAACTGAAAAAGTTACCATCGATTAGCTATTTAATCATATGGTTGTGAGTTAATTCCATGGCCTAATACACATGTGGACTGAATGAAAAGTAAAAAAGTTACCATCGATTAGCTATTTAATCAGATGATTGTGAGTTAATTTCGTGGCCTAATACACATGTGCCTTTTAAAAGGCTTGTTGAGGCCCAAAATTTGTTTTGGACCACATGTTTAGATTTAATCGTGTGGCCCAAAACAAATTTTGGGCCTTAGCAAGCCTTTGAAAAGACAAATGCATATTAGGTCACAAAATCAAATCACAACCATCTAATTAAAATCCTAATCAATGGCAATAGATAAAGTGCATATTCAGGGCTAAGCTGCTAAAGTATCCCTAAGATTAAATAGTATATTATTATTAGTGGCTATATTACCCCAAAATTGATCGAAGGAATATAATATTACTGGCGAATATAATTAATATTTTTAATTATGGTATAAACTACTGGTGAATAATTTTCAACGACACATCATTTTTATGGTGAATTAATTGAGACAAAATTATTTTTTTGTAAAAACCTGGTGATTCAGTCTCCTTTCTAGCTTGCACTATTCACCATTTTTGGAGGTCCCAATTTCTATTATTCACCAATTGGCAAAGATTCGCCACTAAAGTTATCCCTGCTTAGGCTACAAATCAATTTAATAGAAAAATGGATTTTTGTTTCATAGTCAAAGTATGTAAGAGAAATTTTGAAGAAGTTTCAGATGGATGGTTCCAAACACGTATGCACTCCTTTGGTGACTGGTTGTAAATTTAGTAAAGATTATGATTTACCTAAGGCTAATAAGAGAAAATATAGATCTATGATTGGTGGATTGTTTTATTTAACTGCCACTAAAATAGATATCATGCATGAAGTTTGTTTTGTGGCTATATTTCAAGAAGATCCTAAAGAAAAATATGTTGTTGTTAAGAGAATATTTAGATATTTGAATGGAACTACACATGATGGCTTATGGTATCCTAGGGATACTAATTTTACACTAATTTTTTATACTAATCTAAATTGAGTTGGTTGTGTAGAGGATATAAAAATTACATGTGGTGGTGAATTCTTATTTTTTTGTAGATTGGCAGCCTAGTTGAGTAAAAAGAAAGATTCAGTTTTCTTATCCACTTCTAAAGTTGAGTATATTTCCACAACATCTTGTTGTACACAAGTTTTTTGGATGAAATAGACATTGAAAGATATTAGAGTAAGGTATGATGATCCTATTTCTATCTTCTATGATAATACAAGTGCAATTAACATTTCAAAGAATCCAGTGATGCACTCAAGGACAAAGCATATATCTATCAGGTATCACTTTTTAAGAGAGAATGTTGTTTAAAATGAAGTAAAACTTGAGTATGTACCTATGAAGGATCAATTTTCTGACATATTTATGAAGGCTCTTCCTAAAGATACTTTTGAGTATCTCTAAGAGAAGTTAGGGGTCATTGCTCCTCCTTTCTTGAGCTAGATGCATATTGAGATGCATCAGCCTGGTGGATCTATGGATCTATTTTAATGGACTGATCTTTTGGTGGCTACCTCTTAGGGGGAGTATGTAGTGTCATGTGTTGTCATTGATAGAGTATTTTTTTCTTATTTTCAAAGGGGAAATAAATGTAAAATATATTTTTCCTTTGCCATTAACGTCAAAGGGGGAGAGATAGATGTGAGAAGGAAGGAATATGTGAAAAGGTTTATCTATAAAAATAGTATATACTAAGGGGAAGAAATTAAAATCATGAGGAAGTGTGTTCATATTTATTGTGGTGTCTTTGATGGTTTTTCACATCATGTGTTGCCATCAATGACAAAGGGGGAGATTGATGCAAGTATGAAGCAAGGATGAAGGTGTTGTCATTGATGTCAACTAGTTAACTAGCTCTCAACTAGTTGTTTTTGTCATTGATTTCATGGTTAATGGGTATTGGTTGTATATGTCGAAGATATTGAGAAAATTATATTGAAGAAAGGTTGCCCCAAGTTTTGCTCCAATATTTTATCCTATGTTCATGTGGTTCAAATATGTTGATCATGGTTGTTGGAAGCTACTATATCTATATTTTGGGCTTCTAGATTGTTGTACAATGTGAGTTATGTTCACTAGTTGTAAACTATTTTTTTTAGTGTATCTAGCTAAGGTCCGGGAGAAATGTAGTTTCTCTTGATTTCTTCTTGTTTGATTCTTATGACTTGCACTTTTTAGGATAAATTTTTGGGAATGTAATCAAGTTAATTTTGTTATCTACAAATATTGGATCATGCTATGGTTGTGTGTGCTTAATTGATTTATGTGTTTTACATTGGTTTGGATGACCTTGTGCTTAACACTATTTTGAATCTTATGGAAGCATGTTGAAGTGTGTGTTTGTGTAACCCTCATTTTAATTCCACCATAGAATGTTTTGGCATCATCCTAATTTGAATTTGTAAATGAAAATGGTGTTTGGCCAACTTTGGATGAGTTTTAAAATTAAATATGGTATAAATATACGTCAAGATTGTTTGTGAAAGATGAATGCAAGCAATATGGATGTGAGATAGATGATAAATAGTTTGTATGTGATGCAAGCTTGTGTAGATCAGTGAAAAATATAAGTTTTGAGTTTTTGGAAGCAGTGAGCTGAAGGTGTACTCTATCATTCATGCATGTCCGCAAGTGTGTGAGAAAATTGTAGTAGAAATCTCCATTGCATTGAGATTTTTTTCTCTTTATAATGAATCTCTTCTATCTTCTTTGTAATTTTGTGGCACTGAGCCCTTCGGGTGGTTAACCCTTGTTGGAAAGTGAGTCTTATTTTTATAGTGATCCTTCTTTGGCAGTGAACCTTTGTAATCAATTTTGATATTCTCTATATTGTGAGCTAATCCTCATCATGGTTTTTCCCTTATTGGGTTTTCCATGCAAATCTAGTGTTATTGTGTATGTTTGATTTTTTTTAATTTCTACCTTTTCACTTAATTATTAATCATATTAGTAGAGTAAAGGATTTTTGATTGAACTAATTTTTAGTGAAGGTTTTTAAGTTTAAAATTTGTCACAATTGATTCACCCCCCCTCTTAGTTGTCTTCTTCAATAGTCTTGGAATGTAAATCTATAAACTAACATGAAGTGGCCATGAAGAATATAGATCTAGATCTTTAATTAGATATGAATCAATGCTTGAAATGGATATTCAATGCTACATTAACAATCTTAGCTAAACAACACACTTGAATGCATTATGCCTTGGACATGATGATATAATATTGAATTGCTGCAATAAAACCTTGATAATATACCTTTGAATGCCTTTGATATTCTCTTGAAGTTCTCTATAATTATCTTGTGAATGTACTCTTGATTTCTCATGAAGATTTAGGATTTCATAGATTGCTTAGATGAAACTATGTAAATTAACCTTGTATTTATACTAAATCTAAGAATTAGCCCTAGAATTTAAATAAACCAAGCTGACATCAAATATAGAACTGAAATCACCAAAATACAACCAAGAAAAAATTCAAAAAGGGGTTTCCTATGTGAGGAGGACCCATTCACCACCTTGGGAAAATGGGTCCTAGCAAAATTTTCTAGGACCACGCTTCGGGGGATGAAATAACATCAAAAACCCATCTCAAATATGCCAAGAAAGGGGTTCCCTATGTGAGGAGGGCTTATTTTATAGTAAAGTTGAATGGGTCCTAGCATAGATTTTAGGGACACCAATTTTTCCAAGTTAAATGCCATGCATTATCATTAATGGGGGTTGAGATAGATCCTTGAAAAAGGCAATTAATAAGGCTTAGATTTGAATTAAAGGGGCATATTAGGCTTAATTAATTAATGAAACCCTAGATAAGTGTGAAATTGTAATACAAAACTTTACAACACCCTAAATAAGGTACAAATTAAGTAAATTTTATCAAAAATGGCCCTAGATTCAATGTGAATGTGTAAAACACATTATAACACTAAATGAAGGCATTATTAGGTTAATTTAATTATTAATTATTTGCAAATGTAGGAAAAAGGGATAAATTTTCTGTTAATACAAGAAACACAATCTTTCAATTAAATGATTTGAAACTCATAAATCTATTCCCATTGAGCATTGCCAAAAATTGTTCATTTGGAGCTACACCCTTTGTTATAACTTATTCAATATTCTAGTGCAACAATGGGAATGAACTCAAGGTGTGGGACCCTTGTGGTTGAGGTGAAATCTATAAAAAATGTTGGTTACTTTTTTAATCCTAAGTGCATGTGTTGATCTAATACAACATAGCTTAAAACTAAATATAACCCTATTCTAACAACTTAGAGTTAGGAAAAGGGAGAGAAAAATGTATAAAATGAAAAGGGTGGTGATGCACAAGAACTTAAAAACTTATCTCCTTTCTCATAATAGTGTAGATGACAAACAAAATTTCCTAAACTTACACATGTCTCCTTTTAGTAGCCCCTTTACATAGATACATAGGTAAATGATTTGATAGTCACTAGGAGAGAAGAGATGATCCATACATAGTTCCTACATGTTCTATTGTTACACAACACATATCTTCAAAAAGGTATTAAATTCATTCATGTATGAATTTAAGAAGAAATTATGAAACATACTGGAAGTGATAAGAGGTGAAACAAGTAATATTATCAATTCAAAAAAAAATCCTATTTATAATAATAGAACAATACAAAAAATGTGAGTCTTCTACTCTACAAACTAAAGGTGGAACCTCTTTTGAAATAAGGGTGATGGTCCTTTTATATCCGTATTGGCACAAGGAAAATTCCTCATTAATGTTATGTTATGAGATTTAATCCACACAAGAAATCCATTAAGAAACATCGATAGGCATATGGTGTATGTCAGAGAGGGTGTTCATGGCATGGCCAAGCACAACACAATTAATTCTCTAGATCTTATAAGACCCGGTGATTGGTGGGTGTGATAGGTATAATGAAGGTGCGAAAGAGTGATAGGCTAGAGGTAGATTTTTCTAATTGAGGATCATGTCCTCTATAGTAGCCTATGAGCATATTGACAATCTACATCAATGAGGAATCTTAATTGAAACCACACTGAATTATCAAACCCCATGAATTCTCTACAACATGAAACTCTTATACAAGACATGCCAAAATATCTCAATCATCTACCTAGAAACATAGTGTACCATGGGAAGCATGGAGGTTCTATGGAGTTTTTGGTTTATTTGATACAACCAATCATGCATTATTTTTTCTCTCTAGCTCCATGAGATCCTTATTGATAAATGTGTCATTGTATCTCTCCCTATTGGAGATAGATAATTTGGAGTGCGAGGTTCCTCTAAGACGAAAACCAAACACATAGTTCTAGGCTCATGTTGAATAGTCAATGACATAGTAAGAAAATATGTCAAGATTTTGTTTCTCTTTGAAGTCATGTGGTGATATCATGTGTCCCTTTATTACTCTTCCTATCTACCATGAGGTTGAACCCACAAACTTGATGAGTCATTATTGACAACCAATGGTACAATACCTTGCCTATGTGATTTTGGAATTTCATTTGATCACATTATGATGACATTTGGAAGATATAGGAGGGACACTAGCCATAACACATTCACTATTGAAAAAGGTACGTCCCAATGTACCTATCGCATCACTTGGCTTGACCGATGGTGAACCCTTTATAAGTGTCAAACTTCAACCTTGGAGATGTAACATGGGGAAAACACAATTCACCAAGAAGAGACTCCATACATTTTTTTTTATCTTTATGTGATGGGCCCATCTACCTACCAAGTTGTCATATTGTAGCCATTCGCACGGTGTTATCAAGGTGTCAGGTTTCTATTTTACCTTGTTGCACCATCATGATGTTTGGATGTCTAGGGACTTCTTGGTAGTTGTTTCATGTTCCTTTTCATGCTCAACAAATAGACTGATGAGTGATTCTCTTTGGGCAATGACACAATGCGAGGAAAGTGATAGACCCATCTCTTGTAAACATGTGCCAATTTGATGCATGGAGACCATTGAATCTTGTTGGCTACATCATTGAGTCTCATTTTTAGATTAATAAGCCTAGCCAAAGATCAAATCAAATTCCTTAGCCAATAGTGTGGCATTTAAATATTTCAAATTGACATAGTCTCAATATCATGAAATGTTTCCACATTGCATCCTTGATGCTTCTAAATAATTCCATACTTAGCTTATTTGGTTTATGGTAGATTCTTGACTCAAATACTTGAACCACCAAAATTATATGGTCTTAGGATTTAATAGGATTCCCCAATAGGCATCTAGGGTTTTCCACCTAGGAGCTTGGTTGAGAAATAACTCTCTTTTGCACTAAGGATGTATTTTTGGTGAGTTCATTCAAAGATAGGGGTTTTATTTTGTGTGATAGAGTGTGTCTAAGTGCTGAAATGTAATAAAATTAACTAATCATGAAATGTAAACTAATTTAAATGAAACCTATATGCAATGTCCTAAGAATGACCTAAATGCAAGTAATCTGTAATAGAACTTGAAATAATAGAAGTGGTGCACCTGAAAGCTGAAGGTTGATGAAGAGGAGCTCTGAAATATTATTGAATCTACTGAAAATATTTATTAGGTCACTTATGCAAGAATGGGTGACCTATTCATCCTTCCAGGAAACTTTTCTAGAGCCAATTTCTGGAAAATGGGTATCTAGAAACACAAAAACCACTTTTAAGGCTTGGGATAGGGAATAATTCGCAATGATGGTGACTTAGTTCTCCTGGGGATTTTGAGATATTTGAGGTTGGAATCCATAGGTTCCTACTTGTAATTTTTTTTTTGACAAAGACCCATGTTCAAATCTTCAGAAAATGACTTGCAAGTTGTCTTTTGGCTCCTTCTAGGGTTTGTTGACTTGGGATGTTGTGGATGGAATGATGGCACCTTTTCAAAATTTTTCTCCTTGAATAATCTGCATAGGGATGTTGTGGATTGAATTATGGAACCTTTTCAACACTTTTCTCCTTGACTAATCTGCATAGACACTTGTCAATCACACATGCAAAGAGAAGAAAAAGGTTAGGGTTAGAGAATAGGGGTTTGCCTTAGTTAAACCCCATGATTGTAATCAAACCCAAATTTAATAGAAATTAAAGGGAAAGATGATTGAATAACATGTAAATATAAACATTCACCAAACCTTTGAGGAAATCTAAAGATGTGCAAGAACCAACTCCAATGGATGATGTCTTAAATGCTTAGTGCTTGAATGTTTTCTTGAGAAGATTGAGTTACTTGAGGGATTGAGTGCTTATGAAGATGAAAGATTCTAGGGGGGTAAAATAAGGATAAAACCCATTATTTATATATGATATGCCTTAATTCCCCAAAAATAACACATGATATGCCGACCTTAGGTGTTTGTAGGCAAAGTCCCATTAAAATTTTGTTTTAATCTTGAATTTTATGACAAATGGGACTAAGTCGCCCAAGGTGGTGACATAGTCTACTTGGACAAATTCAAGTGGTAGTTGGGAATAAAAAGGTGTTTAATGATGATTAGCGGCCTTGTCTCCTGAACCACACTTAAGTCGGGCCTAAAAGTACATAAAGGGGCCATTTTTTCGTGGGAAAGGGTTGAATTAGTCATGACAAACCTAGAAAAGTGTGAGGGTCAATTGAAAAAACTTACAACACTTTAGACTAAGGATTGGAAAAGGGTTATTTAGGTGAATTATTGTAGAAAAGTCCTAGAAAAGTGAGGAAATGTGTTACAACACCTTATTACACCCTTGTAAGACTTTGTTAGGTTTTTGTTGATTTTCAAGAATTCAAGGCCTAATCTGAATGTATTGGCTACATTACAACATTAGACACAAGAAAAACTAGGCCAAAATCCAAGGCAAAAGGCCCAAATGAGTGAAAAGTGTCAAGGGTACACTTTTTGGTGACACATTTAGCCCCCACTTTAGTGAGAGGATGAACTTGCTTCAAATTCACACTAATGTAGCCAAGTCATGCATATTGGGATGGATCTGAATGTATTCATGATAGTAAGATGAGATGACTATAATCAGGAGGGATGATCAAGATCCCATGGAAAACCAAACATAAGCACAAAAGGTCACACAGGAAAGTGACATGAAAGAGTGAAGAGAGAGGGAATGTTAGATCAAGCTTTGACTATTTTCCCATCTAGTTGTGGATTAGATCTAGGTCTTTTGTTCGAAAGGAAGTGTAGTAACTCTAGGGTGATGAGACTTTCGGTTGTTGACCAGGTGAGAAGGACCAAAAGGGTGAGAAACATACACTTTGTTGTTATGCACTCACACACACACAAAGGTGGCTATGGGGAAATTTGTGCCACTAGTTGGGCTTCCCACTCAACCATACAAAATTTATACCACCTGATAAATTTGATAAGGTGCCACAAAAGAAAAGGGTTCATGCTTCATGAGGTAAGAAAAGTTGTGTATGCTTGGAGCTCATGAACAAGTGGAATATGGCACCACGAGCATGGAAGTTGTGTTATGCAAGGTGGCCATATATGCAAAATGAAAAAATGTAAAACACAAAATGCAAAAGGTAAAATGAAAAATGGATGTTCAAAGGAGTCTTGTTTTGTTCATGCGAGTCTTTAACTTAGGGAACATTGTGTATTATATCTCCAAGAGAGGTCTGTTGGAAAATCAAGGATAGACAACTGAGAGGGGGGGTGAATCATTTGTTACCAAAAACTAACTTATGCAACATTAACCAATCTCTATATCACAAATTTGATAATTAACAGTGTAAGCATAAGAACAATATATCAGAGACACATGAACACCAATATTTTATATGTGGAAACCCTTTTAGGGGAAAAACCATGGTGAATGTTAGTCCACAAGATTATACCCTATTAGAAGTATAATTTAGAATAAAAAGAGAATGCACTTGCATTCAAGTACACTGCCTAGAGAACATTGCTCAAAGGGAAGGCTCACTGCCTTACATATAGTAATCAAGTTAAAACCATCTGATGAATATGAACTAAGAGAATAGCTTCTTCAAAAGCTTGTTGATAGTTTCAGTTAGGTACATAAAAACTTCTTCAAAATCTTCCACCCTTCTACTCAAACTCTTCCACACTCTGCTCTGAATGATCTGACCTTTATTCACACTTGTACATCACTTGTACACTTGAGCACTTGTTCTAAATGAGAAAAAATATCACATATATATATATATATCTGCTATATGGATTTACACCCACTAATCAGTCGGCCACAAATAAAGAATAAATTAAAACTTTTGGCCTTGATACATAAATAAATTACAATACGCACAAACACAAGTTGGTCACAACATAGTGAGGACCCAAAGAAACATCTCCAAATATGCCAAACAATGAAATATTAATCTTCATGGATCCACAACATGCTAACACCACAATGTCGACCAAGAACATGAACACTCGGGCACATATTAGAAAAATATTTGATCATGAAAACCTCAATCACTACGAATTTACAAAAAGGATAGAGTATGATCTATACTCATCCATGAACATCACAGATACATGCGCAACACATGAGATTACCATAATTTCATCTGCTTCAACTAAGAACACCATCTACAAAAACTAAGTAACTATAGGCACACAAATCTTCATAATCTCCACAAAACTTGATGCGCACCTCTGAAACTTTCTGAAAACATACTAGAAAGGTTCAACAAAAAAAAATTTGAACTGCACCTTCAGATTTTCAATACACAGAGCTTTCCAACATTCTAACCTTCTCAACTCCACTAGCTATCTAAACTATAATTTTACAATTTTCTCAATCTCCTCAGCATATACAACCTTAAGTAGATTAAAATTCTAATGGTGTTGACATCAATGACAACCACAACATCCAACAATCTCCCCCTTTGGCATTGATGGCAACACATGATGTGAAAAATAATAACATCAACCTAACTAACTCTTCTTCAACAATCTCCCCTTGAGATTGTGCATTTTTTACTGATTCCTTCATTTCTCTTATTTCCCACATTTTCATTCCACTTTTTCACATTGCTTCTCTCCCCCTTTGTCATCAATGGCAAAGGTATACATGATCTGATCTCAAATTTGAAACATCTGACTACTCCCCCTAAGTAGCAATCACCACAACATCAATCTGGAATATGATATGGAAATGAATTCATAGACTGATGCAAATACTTGCATCTTAGTTCTAATCAAAAGGGGAAATCACCACTAAATTGCCTCTGAGGTACTCAAAAGTATCCTTAGGCAATGAATTTGTAACGATATCTACAATTTTCTTTTTGGTAGGTATGTACTCCAATCTAACTTCTTTATTAGTGACTTTGTCTCTCAAGAAGTGATACTTGATGGATATATGCTTTGCCTTTTAATGCAACACTGGATTCTTAGAAATGTAAATGGTGCTTGAATTTTCAAATAATATAGCAATGGGTTATTCATACTCAATTCTAACATCTCCCAACATTTGCTTTATCCATAATACTTGGGTACAACTATTTGAAGCAGCAATGTACTCTGCCTCAATAGTAGATAATGAAACTGATTTTTTCTTTCTACTTAACTAAGATACCATCTTCTTCACCACTAGTACTCTTCCTATCATTTACATCTCCTACCTAATCAACATCAGTAAAATCACTTAGAGTAAGATCACCATTCTTGGGATAGAAAAGACTAAGATCATCTGTCCCTTTCAGATATTTGAATATTCTTTTCACAACAAATACATCGAACTCTTTAGGATCAACTTGAAATCTATCAACCATGCACACACCATTCATTATATCTTGCCTTGTCTGAGTCAAGTAGATTAATCCACCAATAATTGACCTATACCTTGTCTTATTTTCTTTGGGAGCATCATCTTTCTATGTAAGTTTGCATCTGGTCAACATAGGTGTACCAACTAGCTTTGAATCCTCCATGCCAAACTTTTTCAGTAACTCTTTCACATACTTAGATTGAGATATAATGATTCCATCATCCAATTGAGTAATTTGAAATCCTAAAAAGAAGTTTAGCTCTCCTATCATTGAAATTTGAAATTCAAATTTCTTTCATCAGAAAAATTCATACACAAATCATCATCACCTTCAAAAATGATATCATAAAAAAAGACTTCAATGATCAATTCTTTGCTCTGATCTAGTTTGAAACAAAAATTGTTGTCAGTAGTACCTTTATTGAATCCAAGTTTTAGCAAGTATTTACCCAATCTATCATACCAAAATCTAGGGGCTTTCTTTAGTGCATAGAGGGATTTATCTAATCGACATACCATATATTTTTCATCAGTCAACTGAAATCCATCTGGTTGTTCAACATAGACTTCTTCCTCTAGTTCACCATTCAGAAATTTTGACTTCACATCCATTTGATAAACTTTGTAGTTCTTGAAAGTAGCATCAGAAAGAAGTAATCTAACAACCTCAATTATAGCAACAAGAGAAAAAATTTCTTCAAAATCAATACCTTCCATCTATGAGTAACCTTTTCAAACCAATCTTGCTTTATTTACGACAACATCACCTTATTCATTCAACTTATTCTAGAACACCCACTTGGTTCCAGTCACATTTTTGTTCTAAGGTCTGGGAACAAGATCACATGTATTGTTCTTATGTAACTACACTAGTTCTTCTTTCATGACTTCCATCCAATATTCATCTTTGCATGCTTCAATTATGTTTCTAGGTTCAGCTTTAGAGATTAGACAATATTCTTCTAGTTTGCACACCTTTTCTTTTGTCTCCTATGATCAGACTATTAGAATGATTTCTTCTTACATACTTAGGATTTTTGAAGTTCTCTCTTACCTCTTGCTATTGTGGTCTTTCTTCTACATTTTTTCTTGCTTCTACTTCTTGATTTCCTTGGTTCACCAAAATAATTTGCAGTTGATTTTGTGTTTGAACATCATTGTTAGTATCATCCTATTGATCATTTTAATCATAATGACTAGTTCTAAATGATTTACCAATAACTTCATCAACTTTGACATTTTCACTTTCAACCATTTTCTTCAACCTTTTATTAAAGCATCGGGGTATGTGCAGGATCATCATGGAAAAAATAGGTCCTTAAGTGGTAATAAAAAGATAGAAAACCAGAGTTAGACAACTTGACATAAAAAGTTGAATAAGTTATCTATATTATTTCAAGAAAATGTAAAAATAGAATCTATGGAAAATTCAATTTAGTTTCTAAACTACTAGACCTTTATTTATTTTCTTAAATCTATTTGGTGAAAATTTGAAATTTCAATGCAGTAGTATTTAAATTTTAGGGTAAAAATAAGAAGTAGGTGTTTTTATGACCACCCTAACCACAATAAAATGATAATATTTTTTTATAATATTTTTGATATAAGTAGAGGACTCATGTCCTGATGTGATGCATATTTTGTCATAATTTTTTTCCATGGAAATAATTAATTATGAATTTTTTATTACAACTTTTAAAAAATATAAAAGCTCATTTGTCTAACCACCTTAACTTGGTCAAAAATTCATGATTTTTTTTTTTTAAATCCTATAGTACGTGAAGCATATAATGTGACACATGTTTCAGATTCAAAAAATGTGATACCATTTGAAAGTTACAGATGTTTTTCAATCAGCCTATCAATCAGGAATTTATTCGTAGTTCTAATAGAAAATGAATAATAATTATTTATTAAATTCAAAGTAAAGAATAACTTATATTGGTGGAAGGCTGAGAATCTCCTCTAAAAACCCTTTTCATTTCATCAATTTTGGGTAAAAAAAATTCATCAACCATATGGGCCATCAGATGGCTTAGATATCGCCACTTTTTGGTCCATCATGATCCTACACATACCCACCGGTAAGATTTTCTCTTAGTATAATATCCTAGGAAGATTCTTTCATCATTTATAGCATCAAAATTACCTATATCATCATGTCTCTTGATGTAGCATTTGCTTCCAAAGATTTTGAAGTATTTGACAATAGGCTTCTAACCAAACCATAGCTCAAAAGGTGTCTTACCAAAATTACTTTTGAAATTCACCCTATTAATGGTGTACACAGTAGTACAAGCACAACATCCAACAAGGACCAATCAAATAATATAAAATTCACAACTTATGGGATTCAATGCATCACATCAAGCCACTAAGAGGAATGCAATATGCTAAGATAGGTCACACTTATGAAGGAAATTACACCCAATGTCATCCACAAAGCGAAAAAAAAATTGTCTGAAGTAATAAGGTTGCACTAGGAACCAAGGACAAAGAAAAGCATGAAAAATAATTAATGCCAATGTATGCCCCCACTTTAAAGGAATTGCTACACACTGTTTTGTGAGAAATTACTTAAAAGTAGAGAAATGAAAAAGGAAAAAATAATGAAAAGGACATGAGAGCCTACTTGGAAATCCCTATTCCAAGTGATATGTTTCCAAGGGAGGTTGCATCATGTAAAAGAAAAGGAAAAAGAAAAGAGAAAGGGGGGGTTTCCCCCAAAATACAATAAACACAAAAATAGAAGGGATCTATGGATTTGGGGTCAGTATGTTTGTTTCTACAATGTTTATTTAGTGAGCAAAAAACTATCATCATTCCCCCAAATACATAGAAATGTAAGGACACAAAGAGATCGAAAATAAAGAAAATTAAAGAGTCCTTTTGGGTCAATAGGGAAGATACATAGGATGTCTCAATGCTTTGCATTGTCCCCAAAAGGACAACAAAAGAAAAGGGAAGAGACAAAGAAAAATATCCTTTTTGAGTCAACATGAAGGAGACATTGTAGTCTCAATGCCTTGCATCATCCCCAAAAGGAAGGCAAAGAGAAAAATAAAAATAAAAGGGTCTTCTCGGGTCAACATGAAGGAGACATTGCGGTCTCAATGACTTGCATCATCCCTGAAAGAAAACAAAAAGTGAAAAGTGAAAAGAATGCACGACATGTAGAAGAATGAAGGCACAAATAGAAGAATTTCACAAAGAGAGAGGACATCAAACATAATAGTATGGTGGAAATATGTCACACACAAGAAAACATAATACTAGTAAGGTGGGTGTTAGTAAACCATTAAGCAAGTCATCCGCCTCTCAATCTCAATGGGTATAAGTGAGAGGTGAACAACGAAGCTAAGGGACAAGGAAAAATGCATTAATAGGACAAGGCTAACAACCTCTTGCCCCCACTGAGTGAAAGGAAATAATGAGCCGAGTTGGATGATGAGAAGAATCATGTAATAGTGAGAAGAGAATTTTCTACAACTATTACATGATAGGGTGTGAGATGGTAGTTTATGGTTTGAGGGGGTAGCAATTATTGACATCAAAGTGATACTTCCTCAATATCTCTCTCAAATGATGACATTCATTTATTCTATGGAAAATAACATGATGGTCGGCACAATGTGGTAAATTAGCATCTTTAGGATATATCACCAGCCTAAATTGCAAGGAGAAAATGTAATGAGCCCTTTCTTTAGGAGTATTTGTAATTTCCTATCACATTCAGGTGGTGGACAAAGAGGAAGTTTAAGTTTCTGTAATTTGTGCAGGCTCTTGCATCTATTAGATTCTTCAACTTCAAAAGAGGAGATTAGGGTAGGAGGTCCTAATATGATCTTAGGATTGTCTTTTTTGTTAGGAGATTGTGAGCATTCTTTAGGAAGGAGAACATCCAAATCACGAAGGGAATTGAAGATCATCATGCCATCATCATGAAGCCTGAGATATTCTCTAATATGCCTATGGTCATGAGGGGAATATTGATAGCCTATTCCCTTTGTATGTTCCTCAAGTGATAATTGCTCATAAAATTTGTGCATTTCATGTTCGTTTGTTGTATCACCTCCTTGCTATCTTATAATGGTAAAACATTTTCCATAGGTTTGTTTAATATTAAATGGAGTATTGGTCACTTGGTTGTTGTAAAATGGTTGAGGAGTGATAGGTTTAGACAAACTAGGTTCACCTAGTATAGGGAACTCAGGTTCATTATTTGTTTCAGGATGGAGATAGCTAAATGTCTCTAGGGTTGACATGTTAGGGAGCTTGGGATATTTCATGGATGGGTCGAAAGAAGCATTGGCTTCAAGATTTTCAAGGAATTCATTAAGGAATTGATTCATGCTTGCATCATCATGTCCAATGATGTCAACGTCATGAGGAGGGCATGCATTAGGAGTTGTTTGAGAAAGAGTGGGTTTAGGGTCATTCGGATCAGTGCCAAAGGCACAACTTGACATGTCTACTAGGGATTTGAAGGACATCCAAAATATTTTGAAAGACATAGCCACAGTGAAAGAAAACTAATTGCAAGAAATTGGATAAAAGAGAAATTTTGGATATAGAAATAGAAATGCAATTGTAGAAAGCAAAATTGCAAAAAATGTTTTAGAAATGATAGAAAATACAGTGCAAAATATGCATGTGGACTAAGTCACCCAATGTGGCAATTTAGTCCCAACAATGATTTTTTTAACAATTTTTAAAAGTTTTGAATTCTTTTTCTAAAGTTTATGCTTTTCTAGTGTAGGTACATAATGAAAATACAATTTTTTTGGTACTTTTTCAATGAAAATGAAATGGACAGTGCAAGCTAACATGAAATTTTCACTAATTCACTTTTTTTTTAGAACCTTAGAATGCAAAAAATGCAAAATCCTAGTGCAATGCAAGCTTTTTCTTAAGATGCAAATGCAAAAATCAGAAGTGAAAAAGAATTTTTCTAAGGATAGGTTCACCAAAATGATATGGTCTTAGGGAAAGAGGATTCCCCAATAGGCCCCTAGAGTTTTACACCTAGGAGCTTGGTTGAGAAATAGCTCTCTTTCGCACTAAGGATAAGTTTTTGGTGATTTCATTCAAAGATAGGGGTTGTGTTGTGTGTGATAGAGTGTTTCTAAGTGTTGCAATGTAATGAAATGAACTAACTATGAAATGTAAAATAATGTAAATGAAAACTATATGCAATGTCCTAAGAATGACCTAAATCCATGCAATTTGCAACAAAACTTAAAATAATAGAAGTGGTGCACTTGGAAGCCGAAGGTTGATGAAGACGAGCTATGGAATCTGCTGAAAAATGCTCAATGGGACACTTACACCAAAATGGGTGACCTAGTCCTCCTACTAGGAAACTTTGCTAGAGATGGTTTTTGGAAAAAAGGGTATCCAGAAACACAAAAACCACTTTTTCAAGCCTGGGATAGGGACTAATTTTCCAATGATGGTGACTTAGTCCTCCTAGGTGCCCACTTGTACTTTTCTTTCTAACAAAAACCCATGTATGAATCTTTAGAAAACAACCTGCAAGTTGTCTTTTGGATCCTTCTAGGGTTTGTTGTGGATGGAAATATGGCACCTTTTCAACACTTTTCTCCTTGACTAATCTACATACACACCTACCAAGCACACATCTAAAAAGAAGGAAAAGGTTAGGATAAGAGAATAAGGGTTTGCCTTAGTCAAACCTCGTTATGGTAATAAAACCCAAATAAAATAGAAAGTAAAGGGAGAGATGATTGAATAACATGTAAATGTAAACACTCATCAAGCCCTTGAGCCTTGAGGAAATCTAAAAATGTGCAAGAACCAACTCCAATGGATGATGTTTGAAATGCTTAGTGCTTGAATGCTTGCTTGAGAAGATTGAGTTGCTTGAGTACTTGTGGAGATGAAAGATGCTAGGGGGGGTAAAATGAGGATAAAAACCATTATCTATACATGCTATTCCCTTATTCTCCAAAAATAACACATGATAGGCTGACCTTAGGGTTTTGGAGGAAAATTCCTCTTAAAATTTTGTTTTAATTTTGAGTTTTATGCCAAATGGGATGAAGTCGCCCAAGGTGGCGACACTGTCCACTTGGAAAAATTAAAGTGGTAGTTGAGAATAAAAAGGTGTTTAATGATGATTAATAGGGTTGTCTCTTGAAACACACTTAAGTCAGACCTAACTGTACATTAAGGGGCCATTTTATCATGGAAAAGGGTTGAATTAGTGATGAAAAGCATAGAAAAGTGTGAGGGTCAATTACAACACCTTAAAACACTTTAGACTAAGGCTTCAAAAAGGGTTATTTAGGTGAATTATTGTACAAAATTCCTAGAAAAGTTAGGAAATGTGTTACAACACTTCACAACACCCTTGTAAGACTTTTTTCCATTTTTGTTGATTTGCAAGTGTTCAAGGCCTAATGTGAATGTATTGGATACATTAAAAATTAGATCCAAGAAAAACCAAGCTAGAATCCAAGGGAAAAGGTCCAAATGAGTGAAAAGTGTCAAGGCTACACTTTTTGGCCACACAATATGAAAGGGAAAAAATGACACAAGGACCAGAGGCACATCACAAGCATGGCTATCCCATGTAATATTTCTCAGATCAGTTATGATGAATGAGAAATGAGAAGGGGCTTGGAATGACAACACTTACATGTTTTTAACCTCTATTTATACTTGGTTTGTGTATTGTTTGATTTCCTTCATAATATTTTCCTTTCTTTTTTAACCAATAATTCTTATTTAGTATTTTTTTTCTCTATCTTTGGTTTGGAATTTTGCACGAATATTTCTTATTATTAACTTCAAGTGCTGATCTAAAGGTTACAAAGTATCACTATGTATCTATACAATCAATATATAGACATGTTATTTTAATAGGATTTCCTTTGTAATGTTGTGTAGTATATGTTCTATCTAATATTATTTGAAAGGGGAGATTCATGTAAGGTTTACCTATGAACTAAAAGGTGAAGGTATAAATAGATTTTGAAGTAGATTTACCAAACTTTACAACTTCCTCCTATTGAGATGAAAACTATTTTATATTTTATATTGTATTTCAAGGTGGGGATTCTAGTGTAGGGATAACCATCTATATTTATAGCTCGGTTTTAGTGTCTTAGATTTAGCTATTTTTGTTTTCTCTTCTCTCTACAATGTTTTATACTTTGTCTCTTTTCTTGTGTTCTTCTATCTCATCAGTAGGTTTTATTATGTCCTCATTTTCTTGTGCATGTCAAAAAATTTACCCATCTCCTTCACACTTATTCCTTTATTCTCTATCTACTTTCCTTCTACTAACAATATATTTTAGGACTTTTACATTGCCTCTAGGAATTTTGATCTAACCATTTAAATTTCTAACTCTACCTATAATAGGAGAGTGTTAAATCTCTAATTTAATCTCAATTATACGACTTTTATTTGTGCTAAATTTCCTCCTTTATTGGGAGAAATTTTTGTTGGTTCTTTTTAAAGGTCCTCTTTCCTAATACCCTCTTAAATTTTTCTACAAATCTCTTTACTTTTTCTCTCTTCTCTTTGATATTATCCACTAAATCATAGATTAGGAAGTAATTCATGTTATCCCCAATTGAGGTATGAATTCTTGCAATGAAATATAATATGGATTGTAGTATAAATCATTTATTCTTCTCAAATAATATCACATACATTTGATTTTTCTGAAAAGGGATGCCTAGTGTGAAAAAAAAAATGTAGTATTTGGATTTCCATAATGTCATCTTTCTCCATATTGTATTCTATTCATATTATCAAAGAGATCTTTATTTTCTTTATTTTGCATCCTTTCTCTTATGCTTCTTTCAAGAAGACTTCCACACCTTCTTCTTCATTCTATTCCTTTAGAACTTGTATGATTTTTCTCTTTGCCTTTTATTTTGAACTTTCCCATTATTGTGAGAATATTTCTAAGGTTTCCTTTTTCACACACATCTGTAAGAGGGATTATGTGGTTTCTCTTTAAGAGGTGATTTTTTTTCGCATTATTCTAATTTGAGTATTTTTCAATGGTGTGGTGGCTATTTTTCTCTTTGTAGATATCTATACAGATATTTTTTTCAAGTATTCTTCTCCTAATTTCAAACCATAGTTTTCTATATTTTATCATATCTAAATATTGTACTCATATCTCTTATACTTCCCCACCAGTGATGAGTTGTATATTTTTATTATTATTAGAGCTTTTTTATCATTTTCAATTCACTATTTTATATGCAAATTTTATCTACCCTTTTTAAATTTCTCCTTATCCTCTTTATTTATATTCTTCTCTATATAATAATCATAGTTTCCAAATATTTCTAGCTTTGTGTCCCTAGGTAGTGCTAGTAATTATTTTATGTTGGCATGTGCTAATCCATTAGTGACTTAAAACAAGAGTCTTGGTACCCATGGTGTATTTAGTACTATTAACTTCATATACACAAGGAATAAGTATCGGTGCCCAAATTTTTGATGGATGGGTGGTTGAAAGAATCCATACATGTCATATGGCTCCATATAGGAAATAATATTTGACCTAAAGATAGTGTGTGAATGGGTGTTGGTGAGTACATAGTTTCTTGAACTTGTCAACATGGTCCAAGTAAGCCCTAAATCATTGGCAAATGAAACAAACAGGGGTGAAACTATTTTGTAAGTTTTAACTGTCACATGTTAAGTAATTTCATAAACCATGAAAAAGTGTGACAAAATTCAAAAATTCACAATTCAACCGATAACATGAGATGGTTTGAAAAATGTAAAAATCTCTAGCATAGCAAGTGAGGGAAAATAAATTGAATATTTTAATTACAAAATAAAAATAATAAAAAGCAATGCACCAATACCATAGTATGTAGTACACACCTTTCTCTAATGCCAAGAATACAATTGGTGGTTGATAAGCCCTTGTAATTACTAAACTTGATTTTGTAAGTGCCTAGACAACATATTTTAAACAAAAGGGCACAAAATTAAGAAAAATAAATAAATGAAAATAGTGTATTCCCTAATTAATGTCAGGCTTACTATTGTAAATCTCAATACATTCAAGAGATTTCTAGATCTTGTCTACAATAAATTTATTGGGCTTCCTCGCACTATATTTTCTCTATATCTAGAGGCATCATTAATGTAGCAGATATTTATAGGTCTTGTTATACTTTATCCACTACTCCCACTTTGATTTCAATTTTGGTATTTTTCACATGATTTTTTATATGTGTTGTGATGTGTGCATGGTTGCAGTCAATGGATGATGTATTTTCTCAAGCTATAAAATGTTTTATCATCATTAGGTATCCTTGGGTAATCTAGGTACTAAAATGATATATCTACAAATAGTAATGATCTATTTACGTAAAAGGTTGGTCATTGAAACAATTTTTAAATCTAGTAAAGTTTGTAGAATAATATAGTGCACCAAATGATACACTTCTAATTAATAAACGAACGAATGTATCTTGTAGAGTGTAGAAAGGGTTTGTAAACATATAAATATATATAGGGGATTGTATATTTCTAGACATATAATTACACTCACCAAACTTATTCCAATGTAAATGTAACCAAGTTTTGGCATGCATGTGTGTGCCATAACCTATTATATTATAAATGATTTCTAATAATCATTGATTTTGTTCTTGTGGGTCATTGTAGTTTTGTAATTTATTATTATGCCCATTGTATGAAATATAAACTCTAATATTTATATAAATGCATATCTATTTTTGTTGATACTCTACTTGAATACACTTATTTCCTCATTGTTCATGAATCCATTTCCCAATAGAATAAAAAATGGTATTTTTTTAATTATATAAATAATAATAAATGGAACAATATTAAAGGATACAAATATTGATGATACATTTACATGTATGTGTAGGGTGTGTGGTCAAATTTATAAAGGTATTTTACAACAAGCTACACTTTATCTAATGATGAAAAATGATGTGAGGTGTATATTGGCATATGGTTTTTTTTTTTTATTATTCAAATGTGTTATATTTTAGGGTATGTGTAGGATCATCATGGAAAATACAAGCCCTTAAGTGGCAATGAAAAGACATAAAATCAGAGTTAGACAACTTCACATAAAAATTTGAATAAGTTATCTATATTATTTCAAAAAAATGTAAGAAAAGAATCTGTAGAAAATTGAATGTAGTTTCTAAACTACTAGACCTTTATTTAAAAAAATAAATCTATTTGGTGAAAATTTGAAATTTCAATGCAGTAGTATTTAAATTTCAGGGTAAAAATAAGAAGTAGGTGTCTGTCTGACCACCCTAACCACAATAAAATGATAATATTTTTTAATAAGATTTTAGATATAAGTAGAGGACTCATGTCCCAATGTGATACATATTTTTTTATAATTTTTTTCCAAGTAAATAATTAATTTTTTTTTTTTATTACAACTTTTCAAAAATATAAAAGCTCGTCTATCTAACCAACTTAACTTGGTCAAAAATTCATGAAATTTAATTTTATTTCTTTTAATCCTATAGTATACAAAGCATAGAATGTGACACATGTTTTAGATTCAAAAAATGTGATACCATTTGAAAGTTATATGTTTTTCAATCAGCCTATCAATCAGGACTTTATTCATAATTCTAATAGAAAATGAATAATAATTATTTATTAAATTCAAAGTAAAGCATAATTTATTTTTGTGGAAAGATGAGAATCTCCTCTAAAAACCCTTTTCATTTCATTAATTTTGGGTAAAAAAAAAGTCGTCAGCCACATAGGTCATCATATAGCTTACATATCACCACTTTTTGGCCCATCACGATCCTGCACATATGCTTTAATTGATAAAATATTAAAAAGGAAACATTTGGGAATACCCTCCCGAATTTAAGCTAAGCTGAAATAGTATGAGAGTTTATGCACTCTTATTCTATACATTTTACTATATTGATGAGATCCTATTTTTCTTCTTAATGACACCCTCTAGCCTTGTACTTAGTTTACCAACAACTCTATGATTTTGTACTTAAGGTTTTAGTACCTAGCAGTGGTACTACTATTGAAGATATAATAATTTCAATATTATCTTGATGACCTTAGTAGATAAGTAAGGAAGTTTTCAATTGTATGTATTTTGTTTGGGATTAAAACTTGAAGTAATTGAGTTTAAAATGATTGAATAATTTTTTAGAGGCTAAACCCATTTTTCATTTTCCTTGGATATTTATGTGCCTCAAGGATCTATTCTTTTGAAAGAAATGATGACTTTAATATCCAAGAACAAATTTTTTGCCATTGTATCTTATTGTTGATCAATGGTTTAAGAACAAAAATTAAATTTGTAGTAGTTTTTATTAAGGCATGTTAGTTTATTACATTTATTTTCTATCCTACATAGTGGTGCATGACTAGTCATGACTACCCAATATGTTTTATACTCTTTTGGGTGTTATAAAGAACTAGAGGCCTAGGAAATGTGTTAATCAACTAATTATGACTATTATAAAAGCTAAAAAATTAGGATACTCAAGTAGCCCTACATCCTATAAAACTCATGATCAAATTTACAAGAACCCATGAATATACAAGCACTTAGTGAGCTTGCAAGGATTGAAAAGAAATATAAAGAAAAAGTATGCTATTGTAGTTCCAAGCTCACCCTACTATTATAAGAGATCAATTTTCTCAATCACTTATCATTTCCCTTGACCCTATTAATGATCAATTAGACTAAGATTTTAGGATTTTTATAAAAGTAAAACCATGAGATCCATGATATTTAACTAGGTGCCTAGGTTTGATAGTTGTGATAGCAACTAAGGGGACACACATATCATTGTATTTTTAGATTTATGGATAAATTTTATTATGAAGATGTGGATGATAATATTATTAGATAATTAAATAGAAAGTCACAACAATGATACAAGAATTTACTATTAAATATCTTTGCTTCTTGGAATCACCTTGTTTCTATATTTGAAGATGATTTTGTAGTGAAAATTTACCATGTTGTTCTTGTTCAAGACTCAAAAAATATGAAAAGATAAAGTGAAGAGTCAAGAATGCATGTTCTCCATAATTTTTTGGTTTATCTCTTTAATATCCTATAACATTTTAGACCCAACATAATTACTTGCATTGACATGTTATTTTAAGCCTATGAAATTGGTTGGAGTTAAATGCAAGTAGATTTCTAAATAGATTCTCTGATTCTATGGAGAAGATGAGGAATGAATACATTATTGAATCTTCATCCAAAAATGCTTTTGTGGGTAGTAATTAATGTTATTGTAAATAGTAGCCAAATGGATGTCATAAATAAAGTAAGAACACTATCAAATGATTATTGTGTTTATAGGTACATGATGAATGCATTGGTGAATATTATCATAGAAATATAGATGGTGAAGACATTGTTTGCACCTACCTTCAGCTAGATAGGTCATCTATGAGTGATTGTAATGAGGAAATTAATTTTGAAATTTTTGGCAATATAAGGATAGACAACTGAGATGGGTGGGGGGTGAATCAGCTATTACCAAAATCAAACTTATACAACTTTAATCAACCTTATATCATAGATATGATAATTAGCAGTGCAAGCATTAAATCAACAACACATAAAAGACACATGGACAATAATATTTTATACATGGAAACCATGTTACGAGAAAAACCACGGTGCATGTTAGTCCACAAGATTATACCCTGTTAGAAGTATAATGAAGAATAAAAAGGAATGCACTTGCATTCAGGTTCACTACCTAGAGCACAATGCTTAAAGGGAAGTTGAACTAAGAAATTAAGTTCTACAAAAGCCTAATTATGGTTCTGATTAGGCACACAAAAACTTCTTCAAACTCTTCCACCCTCTGCTCAAACTCTTCCACACTCTACTCTGAATGATTTGACCTTTATTCACACATCTAAATCACTTGTAAAATTGATTACCCTTTTCTAAATGAGGACAAAAATATTATATATATATATATACTACAAGGATTTTCCTCCACTATTCAATCAGCAACAAATAAAGAGTAAATTATAACTGTTAGCCTTGATACATGAATAAATTATAATGTGCACCAATACAAGTCAGTCACAACATAGTGAGGACCCAAAAAAACACCTCCAAACATGCCAAACAATAAAATATTAATCCTTATGGATCCCCAACACGCTAACACCATCATGTCGGCCAAGAACATGAAAACTCAGGCACACATCAGAAAGATCTCTGATCACGAACACTTCAATCAATGCAGACATACAAAAAGTATAGAGAATGATCTAGAATCATCCATGAACATCACAAGTACATGTGAAACACATGGAATTTCCATAATTTCATCCGCTTCAACCAAGAACACCTTCTACATAAACTGAATAACTATAGGCATAAAAATCTTTATAACTTCCACAAGACTTGATGTGAACCTCTAAAAAGTTTGAACAACATACTAGAAAGCTTTAGCAACAAACCCTTTGAAGTGCACCTTTAGACCTTCAACATATAGATCTTTCCAATAGTCTAACCTTCTCAGCACCATTGGCTTCTTGAACTATATTTTTTATAATTTTCTCAATATCCTCGACATACACAACCTTAAGAATACTTAATGCTAATACTATCGACATCAATGACAACCACATATCAACAACACAACCACAACATCCAACAATCTCCCCCTTTGGAATTGATGGCAACACATGATGTGAAAAATAATACCATCAACCTAACTAACTCTTCTTCAACAATCTTCCTCTAAGATTGTGCACTCTTTCTTGTTTCCTTCATTGCTCTTCTTTCCCACATTTTTCACATTATTTCTCTCCCCCTTTGACATCAATGGTAAAGGTACATATGCTCTGATCATAAATTTGAATCATCTGACTACTCTCCTTGAGTAGCAACCACCACAACATCAATCTGGAATATGATATGGCTATAAGTTCATGAGCTGATGCAAATACCTACATCTTACTTCTAATTGGGAGGGAAAATCACCCCTAACTTGCCTCTAAGGTACTCAAAAGTATCCTTAGGAAATGACTTGGTAAAGATATCTACAATTTTCTCTTTGGTAGGTATGTATTCCAATATAACTTCTTTGTCACTTACTTTGTCTCTCAAGAAGTGATACAACACTCGATTCTTAGAAATGTTAATGGCACTTGAATTTTCACAAAATATGGCAATGTTTTCTTCATATTCAATTTTGAGATCTCTCAACATTTTCTTCATCATAATACTTGGGTACAACTATTTTCAGCAGCAATGTATTATGCCTCAACAATAGAAAATCAAACTAAGTTCTATTTTTTTCTTAATCAGGATACCAACTTATTTCCTAAGAAGAATGCACCACCAATGGTACTATTCCTATCATCTAAATCTCTTGCCCAATCAACACCAGTAAAAGTTCTTAGAGTAAGATCATCATCCGTAGGATACTAAAGACCAAGATCAACTATCCCTTTCAGATATCTAAAAATTCTTTTTATAGTAGTCACATGGGACTCTTTAGGATCAACTTGAAATATAGCAACCATGCACACAACATTCATTATATCTAGCATGGTATGAGTCAAATAGATTAATCCACCAATCATTGACCTATATCTTGTCTGATTTTCTTTAGGAGAATCATCTTTTTTTGTAAGTTTGCATCCAATCACCATAGGTGTACCAATTGGTTTTGAATCTTCCATGCCAAAAAAAATTTAGTAACTCTTTCAAATACTTAGACTCAGATAAAAATATTCCATCATCTAATTGAGTGATTTTCAATCCTAAAACTAATTTCAGCTCTCCTATCATTGACATTTCAAATTCACTTTTCATTTCATCGAAAAACTTCATGCATAAATATTCATCAACTTCAAAAATAATATCATCAGCTGACAAAGACTTCAATTATCAGTTCTTTGTTTTGATCCAACTTAAAATATAGATTGTTGTTAGTAGTACCTTTATTGAATCCATGTTTCAACAAGTATTTATCCAATCTAGCATACCAAGCTCTAGGAGCTTGCTTAAGTCCATATAGATCTTTCTTCAATCGACATACCATGTCCTTTTCATCAGTCAACTGAAATCCATCTAGTTGTTCAACATAAACATTCTCTTCTAGTTCACTATTCAGAAATGTTGACTTTACATCCATCTAATAAACTTTGTAATTCTTGAAAGTAGCATAAGCAAGAAATAATCTTATAGCTTCAATTCTAGCAATAGGAGAAATTTTTTCTTCAAAGACTATACCTTCCATATGTGAGTATTCTTTGCAAACCAATATTTTTTTTTTTCTGACCACATCACTTTGTTCACTCAACTTATTTCAGAACACCCACTTGGTTCCTATCACATTTTTGTTCTGAGGTATAGGAATAAGATCCCCATGTATCATTTTTTGTATCTACGATAGTTCTTCTTTCATGGCTTCCATCCAATGTTCATCCTTACATGCTTCACTGATATTTCTAGGCTCAACTTTAGAGATTAGACAATACTCTTCTAGAATTCTTCTTCTAGTTTGCACACCTTTTCTCTTGTCTCCTATGATCTGACTATCAGAATGATTTCTCCTTACATACTTAGGAGTTTTGAAATTTTCTCTTACCTCTTGTTATTTTGTTCTTTCTTTTGCACTTCTGCTAACTTCTGCTTCTTGATTCCCTTGGTTCACCAAAACAATTTTAAGTTGATTATGTGCCTAGACATCATTTTTAGTATTATCATTTTGATTATCTAAAAAATAATCACTAGATCTGGATGATTTACCAATATCTTCATCAACCTTGACATTTGCATTTTCAACCATTTTCTTCAACCTTTTATTAAAGCACCAATAAGCTTTGATTTTAGTAGAGTATCCTACGAAGATTCCTTCATCACTTCTAGAATCAAACTTACCTATATCATCATCTCTCTTGATGTAGCATTTTCTTCCAATTTTTTCAAAATACTTGACAATAGGCTTATAACCAAACCATAGCTCAAAAGGTGTCTTACTAGAATTACCATTAACATTCACCTTGTTAATCATGTACACAGTAGTACTTAAAGCTTCTCTCCAGTAGAAATGAGGAATATTTGCTTCCAGCATCATGGTTCTAGTAGTGTCTATAACGGTTATGTTCTTTCTTTCAACAACTCCATTCTATTAAGGGGTCTGGGGAGCAGATAGTTATCTTTGGATTCCATGCTCTTCACAAAAATAATTGAATTCTCATGAAGTGAATTCACCACCCTTGTTTGACCTTAGACATTTGATCCTTTGACCTATCTTATTCTTTTCCATAGCTTTGAAACTTTTGAAATTTTCTAATGGTTTTGGTTTTTCTCTTAAGAAAGTGACCCATATCATTCTAGAATAATAATCAATGAGCAACATAAAATACCTTTCACCTTGTAGGCTTCTGATTCTGAAAGGACCACATAGATCAGTATGTATCAAATCCAGTACTACATTAGAGATATACTGTTTGCTCCAGAAATAATTTCTTGTTTGCTTTCCCATCTGACATTCCTTGCACATAGTGTTAGTAGGCTTCAATAACTTAGGAAAATATATAACTGCTTGAGTAGAGCTTATTGTACACATCTAAAAATGGTCACGGTCGATCAAACCTATTAATTAATTAAATATGAATTATTTAATTAATGTTCTTAAGTCATCTACATGTAAATAAATTTAATTATTTATTTATATTGTTCATTTTTCTAATTCTTCTAATTTAATTAAATAAATAAAGTTTATTTAATTAATGCTTTTCTTCCTCTTAATTAATTAAATAAATTTTACAATTTATTTATATTAATTATCATAAGTTTAAATTCCAAATTTAAATGATATTCTTCCCTCCACATTTAATTAAATACTTTCGATATTTAATTAAATCATTTTCCAAATTCCCACTTCTCTCACAAAAATAAATATTCTTAATATTTGATTAAAAGGCTTTTTCTTTTCTCACATAATTAAATATTTTCAATATTTAATTAAAGCCTTTTTCATATTTCTCTCACACATAATTAAATATTTATTTATTTAATTATGAGAGACACCTTTCAAATTGTCTCTTCATTTTCTGTCTCTCAGAATTCCACCTTCTTTTTGAATTCTACCTTCTTTTTGAATTCTTGATCTCTCACCATTCATTTCAATAGGTTTGAACTCGACCATCGATCTTGGCCAATCAAATTCCTACCTTCAAAAATCTATAAATACAGCCCTTTCATGAGTTGAAAAGGACCTCAAATCTCATATTTTCATGCCTAGTTATTATAGTCGCATCTTAAGCATTTCATAGCATTTTAATTCAATAAGCTCAATCTTTTACATGCATATGCATTTTTGATAAGCTCATTCTCTCAAGTGCCATTCTATAAGCTATTGTTTGCACAACTGAGAACAAACATCTTGAAGCGAATCCTTGGAGATAGAGGACAATGAAACGAATTTGAAGAAGTTGTAGTTTAGAGTTTGCGTTTACTTTATTTTATTTAGTTTTCTTCAATCTAATGTTTCATTGGTGTACTAGTTTATATGCAATTTAATTGACACATTCTAATGTACACATTTCTGGCGCCCACCGTGGGGCCAAGCCCCACATTTAATTTCTATTTTTGCATATTTTTTTGGCAAGTGACGAACAAAAAAACCACGGTTTAGGGCATATGAGTTGCGGTTCAGCGCATACAAAGACTATTTCAGCGCATATGATGACTTTTTTGGTGCATACATGACCTGTTCCAACGCATACGTGGACTCTTTCAGTGCATAGACACTCTATTTTGGTGCATCCCTGAGAACTCTTTCAGCGCATCTACGAGATCTTTCAGCGCATATGTTCCCTATTTCAGCACACACGTTCCTTGTTTCGGTGCATACATAACCTGTTTCGGCATATACATCTTCTATTTCGGCGCATACAGTTGTAAAAATTTAAATTTTGATTCTGACGTAATCTATGAATGAGATTTTTCTGATGCTAGTTTTAACAGAATGAACCAATCCTAGGGTAGACATTTAAATTTGAATTAACCAATCCTAGGATAGTCACCAAACATATTTTCTTTTGGTTAAAATAAACCCCATGTTTTTAGTGAAGCAACATCTTCACTTAGAATAGAAAATTTATCAATTTGGGATTTAAAATTGAACCATTATTTGCTTGTTGTGATTGTGGGTAATAGGTCTATGCTCTCCCCTTAACTAGGTGATCAAAATACCGGACTTACCTTTTATTTTCTGCAATTTAATTTTTTATTACATCCTTTAGAAGGCCTGCTCTTGTGGGAAAAAGTACTCACCCAAGAGGAACGACCTAAGTGGGAACACCTAAAGCCAAGGTTTCCAACCCACTTTAATCAAAAGCAAGTTTTTGATGAAAATCCAACTTGACAGTAGTGCGTAGGATAACCATCCCCAAAACCTTTGTTCTAAAGGTTGGGAGGTCTCTCAAGGGAGTATATCTATTTGCCACACTGAATGGATACCCTTACTACAAACCATAGTGTAGAAAGCTAGCCGTGTCAGTATCCAAACATCATTTTAATCATGGTGCAAGGGGAGGGAAGAATCTGCCCCCAAGACACTCACCATATAGTCACCACAGATTGTTTGCTCAAGGGATTCGATATCCACTTCCGTCACTTTGAGTATGCACCTAGAAAAGACAAAAACACGGGCACCCTCTAGGGGGTGACAAGGCTGTGTGAGTCAACATGATTTTAAGATGTGGGCTATGATTACTTTGATGACCTATTTGAAAAATTAAGAGTGAGTCTGACTGAAGTGCTTATATTGTTCAAAAACCTATGGAAATCTCAAGAACCTACACTCTTTGTTTAGATTTTAGGATTAACAAAACAATTGTCTACTTCTATGCTATGTTTTTCACATTTAAATCAGATTAAGATCATCCAAAACAAGAGAATTTTATCAAACTGTCAAAACATGTCGGTCTCAGAACTATTTCAGTGCATTCGGTCTTTGTTTTAGCACATTCATTGTCTGTTTTAGGACATTCGGTCTTTGTTTTAGCGCATCAGTGCACTGTTTTGGCGCATTTGTGCTCTGTTTTAGCGTAATTAGTCTCTGTTTTGGCGCATCTGTTTTCCGAGCCTAGGTAATTTTTTGGTTTTCAGAAATCAAGTTGTATTCATCCTTCTTATGCTCACCAACTTGCAATCGCATATACTGCTCATCCAAATCAAATTCTACAATAGAGAACTCAATCAAATTAGGCATCTATAAAATTTCATCTTTCTACAAAGCTAAGATCAAACTTCACAAAGTGCAAAATCACCTTTATTTTTCAATCTTTGGTTTAATTCCCGCAAACAAGATTTTCATCCTTTCACTCAGGGAATCACGAGCTAAAGATTAAAAAATCTTTTTAAGTCATAGAATCTTCATTCTATCCTGACTTTCATCATCATTGCACTATTTCATTCCTTTGATCAAAGTTAGTAGGATTTGAGTAAAGCTTATGCCTGTTACCACGAGGTCTTGAAAGCACATAGAAAAAGAGGAAAGTATAGTATGCAAGATGGGTGATAATAGTGAGAGGAAGGAAAACCCCTTTAACATGTCAAATACTGAGGAATTAACGGAAGAAAAGCTTCAAGAAGCAGAACAGGATCCTCAATTCCATACCCTTATGGAAAAGGTTTTAGAAAGAAACAAGGAAATATACTTCCTTTCTTTAGCTATTCAAGGAGCCAAGTTACCTGCCGATTTTGACACGGGAGGGATTAAAGAGAATCCTGAAACTCCTCTTAATTATTTTAGTGCCCTTACTCAACAGATTAAAGAATTACAAGGACAAATAAAAGAAATGCAAGGGGGAGCACCAAAGAAATATGTCCTTATCCATTCGATAGTAATCTTTGAATGATACCTTTTCCAAAACATTGTGAAATCCCTAAGTTTGATAGGTATAATGGGAAAACTAACCCCATTGAGCATGTAAGGGATTTCTGAAATATGAGTTTAGAATTCACTCATGAAGACACCTACTTAATGCGATTATTTCCACGAAGTCTGGGTGGACAATCCATGAAGTGGATTTCGAAGATCACTCCCCCCATCAGAACCTTTGAAGAGTTAATAAATAAGTTTATATCACAATACTCTTACAACATCCAACACTAGATAACCATGCTTGATCTTTGTAAGATAAAACAAAAAGTAGGGGAATCTTTCACTACATTTTTGCAAAAATGGAAAAGAACTTTCGCTAGGTATTCTTGTCCTATCCTAAAAAGGAAAAAATGGAGATCTTCATTGATAGTCTTAATCAAGAAATGAGTTACAGATTAAACCTTCATTGTCCTCCATCATTTGAAAAATTGATTGAAAACGCCATCACTATTGAAGGTGCATTGATCAAGCGTGGAGTTCTAAAAGTTGATAAAGAGGGTTCGAATTCGTACAACAACAACAACAATCATAATAATAACAATGAAAAGTCATGATTTTGGACTCAAAATAAAAATGTTGTAAATGACGGGGTAGTAGGTGCTAACAACATGAATACAAAGCTCACCATTCTTAATGTGTTAGGTGTTCAACTTAACAATAATACCAGAAATTCTAGCACCCAAGGCAATGTTTCTAATCAGGGAAACACAAACAATGCTCGTGGAAATAATTTTGGCAATAATCAAAATGCAAATGTGCCCAGACCATCATATTTTTCAAGTTGATGGAGTTTTACTCCCTTGGGCCAATCTTTGGAATCCATTCTCAAAGAATTATTGAATCAAAACACTATTACACTGCCACCACAAAGAGATTATGAGCCTCGAGTTAAACCACCATTGTGGAATGATTCACACTTCTGTGATTATCATAGGTGCAAAGGTCATAAGACAAACAGTTGCCAAGGGTTAAAGAATATTGTTCAAGATTTGATTGATAATCGTACCATTATAGTTAAGGGACATAGTGTCAGTAATGATCATCAAGCATTCAAGAATCCACTCCCTAATTATCACAAAGGGGAATCCTCGAGTGATAAGGGCAAGAATGTTAATAACATCCATGACATTATTATCAATTATATCTATACTGATGATCCTCAAATCAATGCTATCCAAATCAAAGGTAAGCCAGAATATCAAGAGGTCAATGTTCCGACAAGAGGACAAGCCAAGATCATTGTCAAAGGCGGCTCATCAAAAGTTGCAATTCCCCCTCCAAGTCAATACAATTTGGTTGATCAGTTACGAAAAATGTCAACCCAAATCTCTATCTTGGAGCTTTTAAAGTTATCACTTGCACATAAGGACATCTTGGAAAAGGCTCTCACCGATACAACTGTATCTCCTGATCTAGATACCAATAAATTCCAAGCCATGGTGGGACACTTATCCCCCAACACATGTTTATCTTTTTCTAAAAGAGATGATTCATCCATACCCATCCACATAATTCATCACTCTATTTAGAAGTCATGGTTCACAAAACCCGCATTAGATGTGTTCTTATAGATGGGGGAGCCGGATTAAATATTTGTACTTTGAAATTGGTCCTAGCTTTGGGATATTCAGCAAATTCTATAGATCCACGTAGGAAAATTACAATTAAAGCTTATGATGATGAGGAAAGGACTTCCAAAGGTCTCATCATGTTACCAATCAAAGTGGTACCTATTGTGAAGAATACCTTTTGTCAAGTTCTTGATCGGGATCTAACCTACAACATACTATTGGGTCGTCCATGGATCCATGACATGCAAACAGTTCCATCTACTTATCATCAATGTTTGAAGTTTCCATATGATGGACAGGAAGTAATGATACCCGTTGATCACAATAGCAGTCAAACTTGTTCTAACCTAAGAGCAACTCAACACACATTTGTCCCACATAATAGAGAGGCTTTGGCCATCTCTACCTCCAAAAACAAAGAACAAGTGCAAGAAATGATAAGTAATTTTGGCAGCAAGCTAAAATTAAAAGATAATGGGGTGGGAGAATATTCGTTATCTCTCTCCAATCTACCCTTATCACCAAGATCTCATGGTCAACCGTCAACATCTATACATTAGGCTGCAATAGTTTTAGCCTCAACTTCAACCCCCATCACCAAGTTTAATGCGATGTTTATCAAAGAAACTAAAGGCGAAGATAGAGCTATTCTTGATTGGTTCTATAAAGATGAAAAAGAATCCATACATCATATCAAGTTACCTACACAACAATATGGAAAAGGTTATGCTATCATGCAACAAATGGGTTATGAAGGAAATGGCCCTCTAGGTAAAAGAAAAGAAGGTATTATTGAACCTATCCAACTAAAAACAATGCACCCAAAAGATAAGACTGGGCTGGGATATGGTGAGGATACTAATGAAAAAGTAACACAAAGGCCATCTAATGAAGAAATGGATGAATCAATTTTGAGAATTCAAGCAGATAATTTTGAAACAGACTCAAATGAATATGAATGGGATGACTTCTCAGATGACACTTTCATCTCAGAGAAAAGGGTGGATGTGATACACAAATTCTCACCTACATTCTTACAAGGAGAAAGTTCAAGACCTCCGTTTGAATACGCTGTACAAAGTGATCATGACTCTAGTGAGACCAATTCGATTCAAAGCAAGATAGATCATTTTGAGGAGGATACCATCTTAGACTTCTCCCATACTAACATTGACAATAACATCATGACCCTAACAGCCAATGACTTTACTCATCCTAATGATCCCTTACCTTTGGTTCATCCTAAACTCATTGATTGGGAACAAATCACATCCATTGATATTCCAACTTTTCCAAATGAGGAAAGCATAATAAACTTTCTTTGTTCATCCCATCCCGAAACAAGTTCCACTGGGGAATCGCAAGGTCAGATTTTTTGACAGGAAAGTGCCAGGTTTCTCAGCTATGAAATAAATAACATAAAAGAAATACCTAATGGTGAAAACCTAACAAAGGCAATATTAGGTCAAAAAAAAAGAAAAATGAAAGAAAGATCTAGTGGTGAAAACCTAACAAAGGTAGTATTAGATCAAGAAAAGAGAAAAATAAAAAGCGTATCCAATGGTGAAAACCTTTCAAAGGCACCAGAGGATTGGAAACTTGACACTCTTCCAGAATATTATCAAGAAAGATCTTCCATTCTAATTGAACCAACAGAGGCACTCAATATAGGTACTACAAAAAAGCCTAAAGTTTTACAATTGGCTACATCTCTGACAGATGAAGAAATACCCAAATTCACATAATTTCTCAAAAATAATCAAATCAGTTTTGCTTGGTCTTACATAGATATGCCTGGATTAGATCCAAATCTCATCATGCATCATCTATCTATTACACCAGGGGAAAATCCTGTAAAATAGAAACTCAGAAAAATGCACCCACATGTTGCATTGTTGGTTAAAGAGGAACTAAAGAAACTTTTAGACGTTGGATTCATCTGATCCATAGATTATGCAGAATGGATTTCCAATATTGTGCCTGTTTCAAAGCTAGATGGAAGGATCAAAATTTGCATGGATTTCAGGGATGTGAACAAAGCATGTCCTAAAGACGACTTTCCTTTACCAAACATTGATATGATTGTGGATTTAACGGCTGGACATGCAATGTACTCATTGATGGATGGATTCTTAGGATACAACCAGATAAAGATTTCACTAGAAGATCAGGATAAAACAGAATTCACATGTCCTTGGGGTACATATTGTTGGAATGTAATGCCATTTGGATTGAAAAATGCAGGAGCTACCTACCAATGAGCAATGACAACAATTTTTCATGACATGATGCATACATTTATGGAGGATTATGTTGATGATCTTCTTGCTAAATCTAACACTAGAGAAGGACACATCGATATTTTATCTAAAATTTTCAAAAGAATGGAACAATTCAAAGTAAGACTTAATCCTAAGAAATGTGTTTTTGGGGTAAAATCTGGAAAGTTATTAGGATACATTGTGTTGGAAAAGGAAATTGAAGTGGATCCAGCTAAAGTACAAGCAATTCTTGATATGCCACCACCAAGGAACATTAGTCAGCTACGCTCTTTACAGTGATGATTACAATCCACTTGCAGATTCATTGCTCAACTAGCAAATAAGAGTTTACCATTTACACATCTCTTGCACAAGAATGTTCCATTCAAATGGGAGCACAAATGTGAAGCAACCTTTAATCAAATAAAGTAGTACCTCATGAATCTGCTAGTATTGACTCCACCAATATAGGGTGTGCCTCTCATATTATATATTGCTGCCACAAAAATATCTTTAGGAGCATTATTGGCACAGGAAGATTACTCACGAAAAAAATGAGCTATTTATTACATCAGTCAAACTCTAACAAGTCACGAGCTAAATTACACCTTCATTGAGAAAGCTTGTTTAGCAGTGGTGTTCACTTCTCAAAAATTATGACACTACATGCTGACTCATACAATAAAGCTTGTGGCTAAGATTGACCCACTCAAGTATCTTCTAACCAAGGCAACCTTAACTGGCAAGTTGGCTAAATGGGTTATGATTTTAAGCGAGTTCGATATTCAGTATGTAGATCGAAAGCTTATAAAGGGACAAATAGCTGCAGATCAATTAGCAGAAGCACCAATGCTAGCAGAACATCCAATACATGTTGATTTTCCTAATGCAGATATTTTCACAGTGGATATCCAACAATCATGGTCACTCTACTTTGATGGTTCTTACACTCAACATGGTTCAGGAGTAGGAATTTTGTTCATCACGCCTCAAGGACATACAATTCCAAAATCATATCGGCTAATGTTTCCTTGCACAAACAACATGGTTGAATATGAGGCATTGATAATCGGCATGAAAATTGTAGTAGATTGGAAAATCACAGAACTTTAAGTTTTTGGTGACTCGCAACTTGTCATAAATCAAATCAATGAGGAATACCACACTAAAAATGACAAGTTGATACCTTACAAAAGAATGGTCGACGATCTCAAGAAATACTTTGTTAATATCTAGTTCATACAGATTTTGTGCATTGATAACAAAGTAGCAGATGCCATGGCTACAATCGCCTCTCTAATCCAATTGTCAGAAAATAAAAAATGATACGATTTCCTGGTGGAACAATTGTTTTGTCCCACCCATGACAATCCTGAAACACAAATAATTTTCCATCTGATGAGTTCTGACTCTTCCGTATATGGCCAAATTTACACTTACTTGAAGGATACTACTTTACCCTTAGGTTTGTCTAGGAATCAAAAATGAAATTTCATTCACCAATCATCTCATTACACCTTAATTGTTGACGTCTTATACCAGCATGGTCTGGATGGTACCCTCCTTAGGTGTCTTGAATGCGATGAATCAAAAAAAGCCTTACAAGAGGTCCATGGTGGGATTTGTGGGACACATTCAAGTGGAATAACCTTAGCTAAGAAACTTGTAAGATTAGGATACTATTGGCCCACCATGGAAAAAGAATCATTCGCCTTCGTGAAGAAATGTGCAAAATTTCAGATTCATGGGAATCTCATTCATGCTCCTACTCAAGAATTACAACCCTTCACCACAACATGGCCTTTTGCCCAGTGGGGATTAGATTTGGTTGGAAAAATACATCCATCATCTTCAAATGGACACAAATTTATCATTACAGCCACTGAATATTTCACTAAGTGGATTGAAGCTATTCCCTTAGCAACTGTTATGGGTAATCAAATCTCTTCATTCATCTTGAATTATATCATTTGTAGATATGGCATTCCTAACTCCATTATCACAGATAATGGTAGACCCTTTAAAAATCAAGATGTTGATGAACTATGTGAAAGGTTTCACATCCAACACAGATACTCCACACCTTATTATTCGTAGGGGAATGGTCAAGCTGAAGCTTCAAACAAAACAATTCTAAAGATTTTGAAGAAAACAGTGGATGAAGTAGGCCGTGATTAGCATGTCCAATTAAATCTAGCATTATGGGCCTACCAAACTAGCATTCACACACCAATAGGAGCTACTCCTTATGCTTTAGTCTATGGAGCAGAGGCCATTCTACCACTCGAAGTTGAGATTCCTTCACTTCGAGTATCACTCAAAGGGCTAATCAATGATGAAGACTATAGAGTATCAAGATTGCAAGAGCTAGAACTGCTTGATGAACAACATCAAACTACGGTTAATCACTTGAAGGGATATCAACAAATCATGTCCCACAGCTACAATCACAGAGTCAAACCATGAAGTTTTCAAGTGGGTGATTTGGTCCTCAAAGAAAACCCTCAAAATCAACAGGATCGAGAAAAGAAAGGTAAATTCGAACCTAACTAGTTAGGTTCATTCATTATCATTGCAGCCTACGGATAGGGGCCATATCAGTTGTCAACAATAGAAGGGGACCTATTTGAAGATCCAATTAACAACATTCATTTGAAAAGGTTCTACAACTGAGAAAAATAAAAAATAATATAAAATGTCCTAAAAAAATTTAAAAATTAAAAAAAAATTACCTTGATGAAAACTTGGCAAACATGTGTCTTGGTAATAAAAAAAAAAATCATAAAATCAGGAAAAGTGCAATAAAAACAAATAGTGAAAACCTGGCAAACAGGCGCCATTTGTGATTTTATTTAGCTCTCTCATCTATTAGGATTCAGTTTGTACATGCATCCTTCTCATCAGCATCGCGCACACACATCACCATCACATTCGCATCACATTTGTCTCCTTGGAATGATAAGGATCTCATCATGGCTTGATGATTTGAGGTTTATCCATTGCAACAGTTGTGTCTAGTAAGAGTTAGAGTACAAGGTCACTAGGGGGTAGTTTTCTTCTTAAAGTCTTTCTAGCAAGTAGTCAAGGGTGTATGTCTAGCATCAGAATATGAACAATTTTGTCCAATTAAACTGAGCTTACATGTTTATTTTGACAAATGATTTAAAAACAAATTGGATGATCTTAATCTAAATAAAATGAATGACAAAACCTAAAGAAAAATTTGCAAATTGTTGTTTTGATATTTGATGACATCATATCTTTAGAGAGGTTCAATGATGTACTGAACTAGAATCACAAGGAAGAAGTATGATTTTTCTTTGATTGTTGTCTAAAAGTTCATCATTAGTATTGTGCAAATTGGTCATGGGATATGTTCTACAATGGATCATTGATGGCATTTCAAAATTTTCATAAGAAAACAGTTAACTTTTGTCTATTTATGCAAGCAATACTCAGGTCATCTTGGTTCAATTATACCTCGATGTTTGTATTAACTTGCTACATTAAACATTATGGAAGCAGTACTGAGGTCATCATTGGTCCTAACATACCCTTTGATTCTTGTACTAACTTTCAATATATCAAAAGGCTCAATGATGACAATAAATACAACAAGAAATGGAAACAAGGAGAATGATTCATTATTTCATTTAGGATTGCATAATTCATTTGCATTTTGAGGTTTTTTTTTTTTTTAGGATTTTGAGGGTGGATCACATTCTTAAATATCTTTTTCGACAATGGTTGAATAAGAATGGACATTTGTTACATCTCATCATCATCATTTCATATCATTATCATATTCCTTATCATGTCATTTTCCATCATTGCATCATAGACATTCATTACATCATAGGCATGGTTATCATTCATCATTCATTAACATATACATCTGCATGTTTCACACATTCATAAAATAAAAATTGCATTCATATTTTGCACATCATTGCATCATGTATTATAAATTCATTACAGGCGTACAGTTTCATTACATCATTATCATCATAATCATAATCTCATCTAAAACATTTACATCTTCCATTTTACATTCATTGCATACATCATAAGAGAAAAAAAAAATTCATTTTGCATCATCATACATGACATAGCATATACAAATCAAAATATACATCCATAACATGTGCACAATCAAATCACCACTGCATATCATAGATCTCATCAAAACAAATGTCTAGGAATACAAGGATATCAAATGTTTCAAAAAGATATATCATACAATGGCATAAATGTGTACAACAATGCTCATCACTGAGGGGCATCTGGCAGCGGATCATGGCTACTGCTACCTCCAGAGGTAGTGGGCCTCGACAAGTCTCTTCTCCTAGAGGCTCTAATCTCTCATCTGACTGGCTGGCCTACACTCCTGGTCGCACTCCTAGAGTGACTGCATGAGTGAGTCTGAGTCTGAGTACTTGATTGGGTAAAAACTATCTACCGCTCAAGTGGCACTGCCTCAAAATATCACATCCTGTAGTACTCGACCTCTTGAGCAGTCTCTAATCCCTCTTCCACAACCTCTCCAATAGAGGTGCTCTCCACTAATCTCAGTAGCCTCTTGACTACCCCCTCAGCCTATACACATCTCTCCCGAAAGTTGTCCCTCTCAGCCATAAGCTAAGCTATCTATGGATCGGGAGGTGGTGGCTATGCTATCTATCCCTACAGCTGACTGATGGTCACTTGGGCCTGTGCTAACTGACTCCTAAGGGTCTGAACCTCAGTCTGTAAGGAATCCACCTGTCCTTGTGACAGAGCCCTCATGGTGATCCGCGGTGCTGAAGTACTGGCCTGACCTACTGCTCTAGATGTTCGTGGCCTCGTCCTGAAGGGAATGTCAAAGAATAGTCTCTACCTCCCACCACCCCCATCATCCCCATCATCTGAGTCGTTTGACTCCTCATCTATCTCCTCATCCTCAGAGCTCTCCTCATCTACCTCCATGGCCACCCCACCGATATCTGTGCCCTGCTCTGCCTGTGCCTACCCCTGACCCTATGGTTGCTCTGCTACTAGATGTCCCTATCGCTGCTATCATCCCATTTGTATAACTGGACCTCCCATCAATGGGGCAAGCTCATCTGAACTTGTAAATCTAGGAAAGGGATGTGTGTAGAAATATGCAGCATAGTCATTCGTCATCCCTGCATCTGTGACCTCTGGTCGTATGGTCCAATCATCTGGCTGCAACTCAAAGTACTCCTCTCTAGCAACCTCAATAGTCAAAACTGGCCCCCACTCTGGTACATCTCCCTAACGCCTGACATACTGTGTTGTCCCTTGTGGCATCATCTAAACCCATCTAAACTACCTCATAACTCTCCAGCTCAGAAATCTCTCAATGATGAAAGGGGTGCATCCAATCAAGTATCTAGACCTTGTCACATATGGTAACTCTATGTCATCTTCCTACCATGGGTCACAATCCACATATAGTCGCCAGATGACCATGTCCAAATCATCAAGTACCCATCACCAGTACTCCAATTTTCCCAGCCTCGGTTGGACAAGGGGCCCTGTATGTGCATAAGCATAGGGGAATCTGATGGGGTGATCTCTCCTAACAATGGGGCATGTAATCGTGAAGTACTCCCACATGAATAGCTATAAAAGAGTCACCCCGCAAAAAAAAACTCTTCCCATCTGTGTACACGACCTGATGAAGGTCATGGTACAGATGGGAAAGCATGCATGATCCCTATGCATATATGGTACGGTGGAAAAGCATGTCCTCCAAGATCCTCCCCCACCCAACTGATAGTCCCTTTGACCTGCGATCAGGACAAAGGAAACCATCGATCATCCCTTCTAAAACCGAAGGTAGTGGGGCATATCTCTCCATCATCTCCTTCCAAGGAAGCTCATATCCACATATATGAGGATCTTGGAAGACCCGTCTCAAAGCATCTGTACCCCCAATCTCCTTGTGATCATAAATCACAAGCTCTCCAACCATAGGAATACCCAAAATCCTGTAAACATCCTCTCGAGTCACCATGATCTCTCTTGTTGGAAAGTGGAAAGTGTTGTGCTCGCTATGCCACTGCTCTGCTAAGGCAGTCAATAGTGCCCTATTGACTTGATACTGTGGGATACTCAACAGAGCTCTCAGGCCACACTGGTCTATCACTCCCAAATCATCATGGGATAGTCAGGGAATCATCTCCCATATCTGCGAAAATCTCTCTTTGATCTGGAGGAGGCTAAATTCCTCCTTTACAAAATCATCAAGCAAGCATGCAAAATCAATTAGCAATGGATATCATCAATCAATCAATACATCAAGCAAGTTTAAATCACATCTACTTGTTTTTCATATTGCATGGAAACAAATTTAGCAGTCATTGTGACTCAATCTATTTGACTTTCAATCAAGAAAGCAAATACATCATTTCTATTTTGTTTTCATATTGCATGGAAGCAAAATTTATCAAACCTATTTGTTCTTCAAGCACGAAGACAAATTTATCAAATCTATTCATTGATGATATTCAAATGCATAAAATATGTTGTCTAATCTAGCAACAATTGTCAAGCATGCATCAATTTTTCTTCAAAAATTGAAAATTGGCAAAAAAATTCATGGATGCGCTAAAACAGTTAATCAATGTGCTAAAACCATGGATGCATGACTTTCTTCCATGGATGTGCTAAAACAGTCCATGGATGCGCTATTTCATCATGCATATGCACTATAACAGTTCATGGATGCGCTAAATCACTTATGCACTAATCTATCATTTTTCGCAGGCAGGTTTCATGGATGCGCCATTTTATCTATCCTATGCGCTAAATCACCTATGTGTGATTATTTGGCCTCTATGCACAACTTTTTTATCCTTATGCGCCATTTTGGATGTGCTAAAAGACCTATCGTATGCGCTAAAATTAAATTTTAAAAAAATTTAAAATTTGAAAAAGCATCCAAAAATTCATAAAAATTTGACGAAAAGGTTTGGATCGACTTACCGGAGGTCCATACACAGGTGGTCTCTAATGACGGCGACCTCGCTCGAATCTGTGGCACTCATATGTGATCAACATTGCTTTTCTCTCTCTCAGAAATCCAAAATCTTCAAAGGTTACTATTCAAATGAAAGTGACTTCTCAACTTTTTCATCTTTTAAAGGGGTAAAAATGGCATTAATTACTATGCAAAGTGCTATTTGGAGAGTTAAATAGTCAATTTTTCTTCGAAATCATCTGAAAATCTTCCAAATTAGTCTCATAATCATTCTAATCATGCAATTTATCTCTCGAGGGGGCATATAGCATCATCAGTAATTATTTTCAAAGTCAGGGGCAAATTCTTTGAAGCAATGTGTGAAACACATCACTTCAAAGAGGGGCAAAATGTACACATCTAAAAATGATTACGGTCGATCGAACCTGTTAATTAATTAAATATGAATTATTTAATTAATGTTTTTAAGTCGTCTACATATAAATAAATTTAATTATTTATTTATATTGTTCATTTTTCTAATTCTTCTAATTTAATTAAATAAATAAAGTTTATTTAATTAATGTTTTTCTTCCTCTTAATTAATTAAATAAATTTTACAATTTATTTATATTAATTATCATAAGTTTAAATTCCAAATTTAAATGATATTCTTCCCTCCACATTTAATTAAATACTTTTGATATTTAATTAAATCATTTTCTAAATTCCCACTTCTCTCACAAAATTAAATATTCTTAATATTTAATTAAAAGGCTTTTTCTTTTCTCACATAATTAAATATTTTCAATATTTAATTAAAGCCTTTTCATATTTCTCTTACACATAATTAAATATTTATTTATTTAACTATGAGAGACACCTTTCAAATTGTCTCTTCATTTTTTGTCTCTCAAAATTCCACCTTCTTTTCGAATTCTCGATCTCTCACCATTCATTTCAACAGGTTTGAACTCGACCGTCGATCTTGGCCAATCGAATTCCTACCTTCAAAAATCTATAAATATAGCCCTTTCATGAGTTGAAAAGGACCTCAAATCTCATATTTTCATGCGTAGTTATTATAGTTGCATCTTAAGCATTTCATAGCATTTTAATTCAATAAGCTCAATCTTTTACATGCATATGCATTTTTGATAATCTCATTCTCTCAAGTGCCATTCTATAAGTTGTTGTTTGCACAACTGAGAGCAAACATCTTGGAGCGAATCCTTGGAGATAGAGGACAATGAAACGAATTTGAAGAAGCTGCGGTTTAGAGTTTGCGTTTAATTTATTTTATTTAGTTTTCTTCAATCTAATGTTTCATTGGTGTACTAATTTATATGTAATTTAATTGACACATTCTAATGTACACACTTATCTTGAAAATGTTAGCAAATTTTAGATGACACAATCTCCTCTACCATAACCAACTTACATCAACTTGAGCAATCAAACAACTTTCAATAGAAACACTCAAATGAAAGATATTACCTTTTGTCTTTGTTCCTGAAGCAATCATATTTCCTAAACTTCCCATTATTCTGCACTTACCATTATTGAACTGGAGATTGTAACCTTTGTCTACCATTTTTCCAACACTCAAAAAGTTATGGTTTAAGCCATCTACATAAAGAATATCATCAACATTGTGCTTACCACCAAAATAAATAGTGCCTCTACCACAAGTCACACCAGAAGTGTTGTCTCTGAACCTCACAACACCACCATCATAGTTTTCCAAGCTTACAAATTTGATTTTGTCACCAATCATATGATGTGAGCATTTGTTGTCAATCACCAAATCATCTTTCTCTTCAACTTTGGTTGCAAGATATTTCTCAACATTTACATTACTAACAGATTCAGTGGACACTTGACCATTTTATTTGATAGCAATAAATACCCATTCATCTTCAATTCTAGTTTCTTTATCAGATTCTTCATCAGTTACACCTTCTTCAACATAATAGCACTTTCTTTGAAATCTAGCGTTCTCAAGTTTATACTTTGAAACTCTTCCGGGACATCTAGAAGAAAAATGACCTATTTTATTGCAAGAAAATATTTAATAGGTAACTTTCCTTTTTACTTACCATGACCTCTTGATTCTCTTTTCACAATCAATACTTCTAGCTCTTCCAAGTATTCCTTTTCTTCATCCTCAATCCACTTCATCTCATCTTCATACCTGAATGTTCTCTTGGAACTTTCTCCTAAATCATATCTCTGCTTGTTTTTCCTATATACAGTAGCCTTGAAAGTAGATTCAGTCTTAGTAGTAGACTCACTGAATTCACTCAATTCAAATGTAGAAAGTTTTCCAATCAACATATCTTTTGTAATATCTGTCACTGTCCTGAGTTCATCAATAGCGTGAGCTTTTTTCTTGTAGGAAGGGGGCACAGATCTAAGTATCTTAGCCACAATTTCATCATTATCCAAAGCTCCACTAGCACATCTAATATCCATCACTAATTCATTTATCTTTTGAGAGACAAAAAATTTCATCTTCACTCATCTTTAAGCTCTCCCATTTTCCTTTTAAACTTTGTAGCTTAGCACTTTTCACTAGTGCATCTTATTCATACAATGTTTTCATCTTTTTCTAAATTTGGTATGCAGTCTTCAATCCTAACACATTTGTCATCTATGAATCTGTCAAAGCACTCACCAATGTTTCTACTACCCTGGTATTAATTTTTTCTTACTTTATTTCATCTTCAGATGAAGGACCATTCTGAGGAATAGTATATGCATTTTTTGTCATCTTCCAAAAAGGTTCCCTAATGCACTTCAAATGAAATTCCATCCTAAATTTGCATAGAGATTAGTTTGTACCATTGAATCTAGGACTATCCTTCTTGAATGATGCCATCTCGGATCACCTCAAGATGTTCAAATTCTTTTGGAGGAACTAGCTCTGATACCAATTGTTGGAAATACAAGGGTAGACAACTGAGAGGGGGGTGAATCAGTTGTTACCAAAATAAAACTTATACAACTTTAATCAACCTTTTATCATAGATTTGATGATCAATAGTGCAAGTACTAAATCAACAACACATCAGAGACAAATGAACACTAAGATTTTATACATGGAAACCCTATTAGGGGAAAAGGGTATGTGCAGGATCATCATGGAAAAAACAGGCCCTTAAGTGGCAATAAAAAGATAGAAAATCAGAGTTAGAAAACTTGATGTAAAAATTTGAATAAGTTATTATATTATTTCACAAAAATGTAAAAGTAGAATCTTGAGAAAATTGAATGTAGTTTCTAAACTACTAGACCTTTATTTAAAAAAAAAAAATCTATTTGGTCAAAATTTGAAATTTCAATGTAGTAGTATTTAAATTTCAGGGTAAAAATAAGAAGTAGGTGTCTGTCTGACCACCCTAACCACAATAAAATGATAATATTTTAGATATAAGTAGAGGACTCATGTCTTGATGTGATGCATATTTTTTTATAATTTTTTTCCAAGTAAATAATTAATTATGTTTTTTTTATTACAACTTTAAAAAAATATAAAATCTTGTCTATCTAACCACCTTAACTTGGTCAAACATTCATGAAATTCATTTTACGTTTTTTAATCCTATATTATGCAAAGTTTAGAATGTGACGCATGTTTTAGATTAAAAAAAAGTGATATTGTTTGAAAGTTATAGATGTTTTTCAATCAACCTATCAATCGAGACTTTATTTGTAATTCTAATAGAAAATGAATAATAATTATTTATTAAATTCAAAGTAAAGCATAATTTATATTGGTGGAAAGCTAACAATCTCCTCTGAAAACCCTTTTGATTTCATCAATTTTGGGTAAAAAAAAATTGTCTGCCACATGGACCATCATATGGCTTACATATTGCCACTTTTTGGCCCATCATGATCCTGGACATACCCAAAAACTACGGTGAATGTTAGTCCACAAGATTATACCCTGTTAGAAGTATAATGAAGAATAAAAAGGAATGCACTTGCATTCAGGTGCACTACCTAGACAACACTACTCAAAGGGAAGGCTCGCTACCTTACATATAGTAATCAAATTAAATCCATCTAATGAAGATGAACTGATAAATTATCTTCTACAAAATCCTGATTATAGTTCAGGTTAGGCACACAAAAACTTCTTTAAAATCTTCCACCCTCTGCTCAAAATCTTCCACACTCTTCTCTAAATGATTTCACCTTTATCGCAAATGTACATCACTTGTACACTTGAGAACCCTTTTCTAAATGAGGAAAACAATATTATATATATATCCACTACACGAATTTTCATCCTCTATTAAGTCGGCCACAAATAAAGAATAAATTAGAATTTTCGGCCTTGATACATGAATAAATTACAATGTGCACATACACAAGTCAATCACAACATAGTGAGGGCCTAAAAAAATACCTACAAACACACTAAACAATAAAATATTAATCCTTGTGGATCCACAACACGCTAACACCATCATGTCATCCAAGAACATGAAAACTCAGGCACACACCGGAAAGATCTTCGATCATGAACACTTAAATCAATGTGGACATACAGAAAGGATAGAGAACAATCTAGAATCATCCATGAATGTCATAGGTACATGAGCAACACATGAAATTTCCAAAATTTCATCTGCTTCAACCAATAACACCATCTACAGAAACAGAATAACTGTAGGCACACAAATCTTCATAACTTCAACAAGACTTGATGCGAACCTTTGAAACTTTTAGACAACATAACAGAAAGCTTCAGCAACAAACCCTTTGAAGCACACTTTTAGATCTTCAACATATAGATCTTTCCAACATTCTGACATTCTCAACACCACTAGTTGTCTGTATTATATTAATTACATTTTCTCAATATCCTTGACATATACAACCTTAAGCATAGTTAATGCTAATAGTGTTGAAATCAATGACAACCACATATCAGCAACACAACCACAACATCCAACGTAAATATAGTTTTATGTTGAGATAAATGAGTACTATTTCTTATAATAATATTAAAAAAGATGAGAATGTATGTATTGGTGAACAATCAAATAAATTAAATCTTGAGAAATTGATTAAATAGTACATACATGAAAATTATGTAAAGGGTGATCAAGAAGCATCCTTCTTATTTGATATTCTCCCCCCCTTTATCCTTATTTCTTATTTTGAATCTATTAATATATTTTTGTATGAGGATATCATAAAAAAATACTAAATTAGATGATAAAATTACAAAAAAAAATGCTAGTGTAGCTAATGATTTTCAATTTGAAGACACTTCCCTTAAAGATTAAAAAGATAATAATCATATGAAAATATATGAAAGCATATTTATTTGGCACAAGACATGTAGTCTTCCTAATATAAAGTGTACTTCAAAAAGGTCACAATAAGGTATTATTACATTGGTGTATCTAAAAGAGGAAGTGTGTCATAGGTCTAATTCTAGAATCACATATTACATATTAGATTGCTAAAGTGAGCACAAAATAAAGAGACAATATGAAGAACATGGTTCTTCATTTGAGTTTATAGTGTTGAAAAATGTTGTCGATGGCAGTTTCACACTTGTTTGGGTCCTCCTTGTGAAATTGGCCTTAAGGATGACTTGACTTAGTGTTGTAATGTGTTTAACACGCTCACATTAGGTCTTGGGACCTTGTGAACTAAGAAATTTAAATGGTACCTTGCTAAAGTGTTGTGAAGTGTTGTAACACACTGTCACACTTTTATAAGGTTTTATCTATTATTTGAACCTAATAAACCTCTTTTTAATCAAAATGTACCTTAATAATGCCTTGTTTGGAGTGTTGTAAAGTGTTGTAACAAACTTTCATAATTTTATAAGGTTATCATTAATAATTGGGCTTTCTTATGCTTTAATTGGCCTTATTTTTCATCGACAAGCCTCATTTAATGCATCTTTTTGAAGATAATCCTGACACAAATCAACATCCAATCATAATTCAGGTGTTTTTAGGTTGTATGGCCCATATTTAGTGATTTGGGACTCATTCGCCACCTTGGACGAATGAGTCCAACCTAGGTTTTTGGGTCCCGAACCTGGTTTCACACCCTTTTAAGCATTTTTTAAATGATCCCATAAATTATGCCTAATGGGACTCATTCGCCACCTTGGGTGAATCTGTCCCATGTGGCCCAAAATCAAAATTAATTCAAATTTTTGGTAGGATTTTATCCTCCTAGATTTGATGTTGTCTTGTAGTGCTGTAATTTTGAGAATTCTTTCATAATTAAGTATAAATACAAGGCTCTTTCACTCATTTTAACCTAAGTCTTTTGTGAGAGAATTACTATAGAAAGTTTGAATTCACAAGAGCATTCAAGGGAATTCAAGGGTATAGTTATTCATCAATTGTTGCAACAATTCAAGATCTATCATCATGTCTAGGATATCAAGCATCAAACATGTTATTGAGCTAGTGTTGTGATGTAGCATTGAAGATCCAAGATTAAAAATTATTCTACACCTATTGTCAAGGTCAGGATCTACATCATTCATCCATTTCATGTTAAGTTGAAAATTTACAGGACATCATTTACAAGGCATCTTTCAAGGTATTATTGTTCATATTTCATGTCCCATGTTTAATGTTTCATGTCCTTGTTTCATTGTTTCATCATTTGGTTTGATTACCTAAACGGATTTTTACCAAGACAAACCCCTATTCCCTAATAATCAAGACTTTTTCTCTCTCTCTCTTTGTGTGATTGTAGATCTAGGTGTCTTGGATCATGAGGGACCTTTAAATATTAGGTTACCAGATTGACAAAAAATGTTGGAATTGTCCTCCCATTTACAAGGTTGCTATCTTTACTAAAAATTCACCTACAACCCCAAAATTAGAGTTTCAAATCTAGGAACAAAGAGGAACAAAAAGAGTAGATATTGAAGACTAAATCTAGACTTGAAGCTAAAAAAAACCTTAACTGGATGGAGAATAGGTTCCAATTTAGGTCAGTTTTGAGATTTTTGCAATTTCAGATACCCTTTTTCTAGAAACTTGTTCCTAAACATAAACCCAGATCTGGGGTTGACTCACCCAACTTGGTGAATGAGTCTCAGTAGTCCTAAATTTTAGGTTATTCAACATTTTAGGTACTGCTATGTACTTTTCCAATTTGCTATTTTTATTTGTTTGCACTTATAGGCCATTTATTAAAGTTTCATGCATCACTAGGTTTTTTCATTAGATCTTGCATGTCATACATTTTTTCAAGCCCTAGCTTGGTGGTGAACCCCTCATTAATCTCTAAACATACCCTAGGACAATCTCTTAGTAGATATATCTCTCCCATTATCATCATTTGATTAAGATTTCTAGGGAATCCTTGAATGTGGAGTATAGAAAGCTTATTTCCCTACATCCTAAAACCCTTGGGGTGAAAAATTTATATCTTACAAATTTGTCTCATTATAGGGATTTTTATATTGATAATGATAATGATGATGTGGATCAAGTGTGTGATTTGAAAATCAAGTGAATCATTACATGTGATAGTGATGTATGTTGGCTAACTATTGTCCAAGAGTTCACTATGGATGTCACCGATTATGAGGCTTTCTTTTTTTAAAGATAGGCCTCTACTATTATGGATAATGGTGTGCCAAAATGCGAGTCTTTAATTTTGACCAAACATAGAAGTAATTCCATTGTTAAGCACTAACACATATACATAGAAGAAGATCAATATGTTGTAGCCTTACTTGTTATGGGCTATTCTCTTAGTACTAGAACAACATCATGTAGGGCCTTTTCTACTTCATTGTGACAATCGAAGTACCATTTTTTTGTCCAAGAATCTAGTGTTTCATGTTGGAGAAATACATATAGATGTCTATCATCATTATGTTACATCAAGTATCCCATTTGGTAATAGGTGATCCATCTTCACTATCGCAAGATAGATGATGAAAGAACTAATCTTTTCATCAAGGTTTTATATGATATTAAGTTTGTTTATCTTAGAAGTCTTATAGGATTAAGAGAATCCACATGAATATTTGATGGTTGTTATTCAAAGAGGATTGTTGTGAATATCTAACATTATATGAGTGAATAAATGTTCTATGTTGCAAGTCATCTTATATAACCCCTAAAATTAAGAGGAATTGCAAATATAGTTAACCTTAATGGCTGATAGGCAAACAAGAACAATTAATATTAATGATTGTGAGATTGGACATTTAGATAGGTGAATAAATATGAGTAATTGTGTAGAGTGTATTTAGAAATGCCATATGAATCTATCATGACATAAATAAAATTAGTTCAATTTGCTTCGCTAGTTCAAGTAACAAAAAATATAAGAATTAGAGATGGAGGACTCTAACAATGACGACATGTTGGTTGTTTGTGACCATATATTGATAATGACATATGTATACATCTTGAATCGGCCTGGATGATCTAATTAATTAAATACAATTTATTTAATTAATAAATATTTTTATTCCTCTGCTTATATATAAATTTTAAATTTATTTATATAGTTCACATTTTCTAATTCTTCTTATCTTAAATTGTATTCTTCCATTTTAATTAAATAAACAAATTCAAATATTTTGTTCTATTTAATTAATATTTCCTTACTAAATTTGAATTTAGTCACATGTCTACAACTTTTTCCTCTTTCCAACTCATCATGTGTCTCAACAAAATTGGAATATGTCAATTAATTAATTCAGATTTATCTTCAACAAATTTTGAAACAAACTTGAGACACTTGGCTCTCTTCCTCCATTTATTCTTCCTCACACTTGACAAATTTTTTTTACTAAAGGGAAGACTCTCATTGATTCTATCCAACTTCTTCATCTTTCACCATTGATTCTTTTAGATCAAATCTAGACCGTTAGTTGCTGCCACATCATAATATGCCTTGGAAAATCTATAAATACAACCTCATTCTACAACATTTGATATCCCAATCTTGAGCAAACTTACTTTGCATAATTTCCATTAGAGCATTTGAGCACTTTAGCATTTGAGCATTTAACAATTAGCAATTAGAAGCATATTAGTTTAATCATGGCTTTAGCATTAGCTGCATTTTTATTTTTGTAGTTTCATTACATCACTAGTATAGCATCTCCATACAACAACATGGTCATTATCATAGCATCCCATCATATAGTTTATCAATCATCATGTAAGAATAGATTTACAGCATTTCCAACATTTCGTTCTTCAAGTTGTCATTCTAAAAGTCATAGTGCAAACACAATCTGAGAGCCATTATGATTTAATGAACCCTTGAGGATGGAGAACAATGGAACAACTTTAGAGAGTTTATTTGTTTCAATTCAATTCAACTGTTATCTAAATTATCTAATATAATGTTTCATTGATTGTATGTTGTTATTCACTTATTCACATATTTTACTCACACATTACAACATACAAAAAATTCTCATGATGAATTTGTCATGGCTGTGAATTTTCCCATGGTAAATCGCTTACAGTGAATTTTCCCTTGGTGAATTCCTTGACAGTGAATTTGTCCTGCGGGTGAATTTTCCCACTGAATTGCTGACAGTGAATTTTCCTAGAAACATTGATAACAAATGAGCCCTCCACTTAGGCATGTTGAATTTTGAAGTTAAATACAAGGCAATGTTTGAAGAAAGACCTATGGTTGCGAGCTTCTCACACGCCTCGTTTTCTGCACACACAGATGCTTCAATTATTTTTTTAAAACTCTGTCCATAAAGTAGGAACTGAAAAATTTAGCATGCAGATCCATAAGAAAACTAAGCTATGTAGGAAACAAAAAGATGAATGGTGGACAAGGAACCGAGAGAGGAAGGTTAAGAGATTAAGTATACTGAGAACAGTTTCTCAGCTTTAGAAGGACTTACGCTGATAAAAAACTGGAATTTTTGCATCAAGCAGATGTTTTTCTGAGGTTTGTAATACTTGTGGAGACAAGGGAAATGGTAACAGAAACTATATGTTATTGCAGCTGATTTGAGAAGGAGAAAAATGCATAAGTCTGGTCTAATGGGGACAATATTCTAGTAATGGAAAGATCCCAGAGAATAAAGTTGAATACTATGACACCACATTATTCACGTGAGTTTTCTAATCCCTTGGGGCACGAGAGACCCTTTGGGATTCCAAAGAATAAAATGGCTTTCACTATTCATGTCAGAGCAGAGATTTATTATATAACTCATCCAATGGATTGATTATTTACCTATGATATAAGGCATGGTTTTCCATCCCCCTGGTGCTTTACGCCTTCTTCTTCTTCCTCTTTTTCGTCGACTAAGACTACCATTTTTATGCCATCAAACTGGGTGTCAAACCTCCTAAGAAAGCTACTCCATTCGCACTATTTTTCTCATGGTTACTATCTCTTGATTTTAGTTCTGCTTGGTAACCCATCTCCAGTTGCACGTGTTGATGGCCATGTGAAGCCATGGCTGTCGGCATGCAATGACAGAGAGGAAGACAATGTTAGCCCATAAATCCAAGAAATAGCTCATGTGTAAAGTCTGTGAGTAAGAGTTATATTATGTAGGTGGTAATGTGGAATACTGGAATAAATGGAACAAGACAAAAGTTTCATCCTAAATAATTAGAGGCAGCATGAAGGTTTTAAATAATCCGTATAGTTTCCACTACTATAAACAAGATATAATGGGCGTGTCAAAACATGTATAACTAGTCATTCGAGTATTTGTGTTTACAAAAATGAAGCCCCTCCCGTGGTGAGCCAGTTTATTGTTGTTAGTTGTAAATCCAATATTCCATATTATTATCTAAGTGTTTATAGTTTACTTTTAAGTATGGTGAAATAAGTATCGTCAATTCAATATTTTTATTATAATATTATTTATAGCTTCTCTTATTTTTCTAAAAGATCCAAAATGGTTGTTTTTATAGTATTTATATGAATAAATTTTAAGTAAAAGAGTTTATAAAATTATTTAATTTTTTTTTTTAATATAGTTATATTCTATCTTATAATTATTTGAATTGTAATTATTGAATAATATTATTTTAAACGAAAAATATTTATGTTATCATTTAGGTGATGTACTATCATTTCAAAATTTATAGAATTCAATTATATAATCAAATTTTGACTCTCCTATATAATAGGGGACAAAACATATGAGTAGGAGCAAACTAAGGGATAACACATCATATAGAAATGATAAGTATAGAGCTAAGCGTATAAGAGCATGTGAAGTAGTGGAATGACAAAGAGGGGAAGAATTTGATCAAACCTCCATATATTCAAATACCTTGAAAACATTTAGCTTGAAAAGGGAGGTGTAGAATGTTGGAGAGTTTCTTACAAATGGTCAAACCTCTATTTATCTTTTAGATCCCATATAAAGTCAAATTTGTATAGAAGTAGAGAGTGTTTGTGAAACTAATCCAACTTGTTTATGGATTAAGAATAATACATTTAAATATAATGAATATTAACTTTATGTCTAAAATATGTTAAAAATCCTAGTATGCATGTGTGAATATCAAGTGTGAATAAGGAATCCAATAAGTGCCAACATAATGAAATAGTTCATAATGTGATTAAAACTGGGAAAAATATTAAAAGGCATGAACACCATCACCTCACGCCATGAGTGGAAGCAAGAACTTGTAAGAATCATGAGCTAGACATCCTCAAGAATAAAAGGATATCAATTAAGCCATGATATAAAATTGATTGCTCAATAAGCATCTAGATGTTGGTCAAGAATGTTAGTAGTAATCGCATAGGAGCTTCTAAGAAACAAGAATTTATTTCCATGAGAATAATGGTCTTGAAATATTTAGTTCAAATTTTTCCAAGGATGAAATCCAAAAATGGAGGATGAAGAGGAATGAGGCTTGAACTAGCCATTAGGATCCAACCCAAGTCAACTATCAAGCCTAATCATCAAAAGAAGGTGGAAAATTTTGAAGAAAATGACTAGTGTATGAATAAAAATTTAGTTGATGTCAATATTTTATGTAAATTTAAATGTCACAGTAGCATCCAAGTACAACAAGCTTGAAAAATCAACACAACAATAGATGTATGTAGAAATAACATTAGTTTACATTAAAAATAAAATAATGCATCCAAGTACAACAAGCTTGAAAAATCAACACAACAATAGATGTATGTAGAAATAACATTAGTTTACATTAAAAATAAAATAATGCATGAAAACACATAACATGAGTTCAAAGTGGAGTGGGGAAAGGCTAAGGAAATATCAAACGTACACTAAGAGAATAAAATAGTAAATTAAGACAAAAACATAACGTAAAAAATTTAATAGTATGTAAATTTGGAGATTGTATTTGGCCCCAATTTAGCTAGTTGATAGCACTAGGTAATAAGTTATAGTAAAAATAGAAAATAAATAACACCATAAGAATATTAGTGTAGAGGATGTACTAACTATCAAAGCAAGGGAATCATGCCACCAATTGAGAAACTACCAAAAATAGGTTAGATAATAGATACCTACACAAGAGGCAATTGTAGAATAACATGAACTCTACAACATAAATATATTTGAAAAAATATAGACTGCTAAATAAGAATGATATATATATAATTTGATATGGAAAATATACATGTAAATACAAATAATAATAAAACATGAGACAATTAAACATGAAGAAGATAATAAAAATAAGCATTCTCAAGCATGCTCTATTATATAAAAATTTGGGAGTCACGGTTCAAGTAGTGTTACTTGTTATTAGGTGTAGTGTAGGGAAAATTATCCCTTTTTCACACTTAATATGGGAAATATTAGTAAATAAAATGAACTAAATGATTCCTTAATTTAGTGTTGTAATATGTATTTTACATATTCACATTAAGTTTAGGGCCCTATTAAATAAAATGAAATTATTTGTTCCTTAATGTGGTGTTGTAATGTGTACCTTTACACCTTCACACTCATCTAGGGATTTATTAATTAATTGGGGTTAATCTATCTTAATTCTCCCCTTTAATTCAAATCCAAGCCTAATTAATTGTAATTTACAAAGAGGAAGACCTAACATTTGAATTAATGTCATAAAATAACATTTATCATTGGAGAATGTGTGTGTTAGGTAAGTGACCTAGAACCCATTCACCCAAGGGCGAATGGGTCCTCACTTAGGCCTAGGACCTAAAATTTTATTATGTTTTTGATGGTATTTCAATGACTTCAAATGCATATTCACATGTCAGCTTGTGTTATTTGAATTTTGGGAATTAATGTTACATATGTATAAATAAGAGGTCATTTCACTAAGTTTCACCTAGCAATTTGATCCTAAGGTTTTCAAGCAAGCTAAGAGCATTCAAGTGAGCATTATCAAGAGAAGATTTATAGAAGAATTATTGCATAAATCAAGATCCATTATCATTTCAATGCCTTATTGCATCATGCATGTTATTTGAGATAAAATGTTGATGTAGTGTTCAATACCCATTCAATCATTCAATAGCATTATTTCAAGTCAAGTTTCAAGATCAAGATCTGCATCCATTAAAGCCATTTTATGCTAGTCGTAGATCTACAATCCAGGATTCAACCAAGGGTTTGGTGAGTTATGAAATAGGCTTGTTCACTCAACATTAATTTCATGCTATTTCACTTCATTTCAAGGTTTAACTATTAAAACGAGGTTTGACCACAACAAACCCCCATTCACCAACATCAAAACATTTTTCCCTTTTGATTTGTGTTTACAGATTTTAGGTAGAAGATCTATGAAGAGAAAAATTGAATTTTTTTCAAAGTTGCATTTGTTGTCATCATTCTTGCAATTTCATTTAAAATCACCTATAGGATTTGGATAAGTGCACCAATCTGTGACATAATTTTGGCTCTTAAGATGCCACTTTTTCTAAAATCAGCAAAATCTAATTTGCACGAGAGAATGAAGATAGTTACGCTCAAAATTTCAAGATGCAGCAAGAACAAAAGTTGAAATGCTCTGAGTCTAGTTTCTAAGCTAATATTTTTACCTAGATGGATAGTTGAGGTTTTACCTTTCATACCTTATCTAACTTGTTACCATTATTGGATAACTCTTTATCCCTCTAAAGTCTCCATCTCTCAGGTCTCACTCCCTCCCATGTGACCTACACTACTTTCTCAGTCCAATCCCCTCTCTCAAGTCTATTTCCCTTCCACATAGGTACCTAAATAAATATATCTCACTCCAACCTCCTTTCTCACTCTCCCTTTTTGGTCTTGTTATCTCTCTCACTCCCTCTCCCTCTCTTAGGTTATTATCTTTCTCTCTTTCTCTCTCTCTCAAGTCTCTCCCTCCTACCCCCTCTCCCTCTCTTAGGTTTGTCACTCACTCACTCCCTCTATCTCTCTCCCATTCCCTCTCTCTCACTCACTCTATCTCTCTCCCATTCCCTCTCTCACTCACTCTATCTCTCTCCCTCTCTCTCTCACACACACTCCCTCTCTCTCTCCCACTCACTCTCTCTCACTCTCTCCCACTCTGTCTCTCTACCCCTCTCTCAGGTCTCTCCCTCCCACACCCTCTCCCTCCCTCAAGTATCTTTGTCCTACCCCCTCTCCCTCTCTCTCTTTTTCTTAATTCTCCACTCCTACCCCCTCTCCCTCTCACAGTAACTCCCTCTATCTCTCTTCCACTCCCTCCCTATCTCACTTCCTCTACCTCTCCATCTCACTCAAGTATCTCCCTCCCACCACCTATCCCTCTCTCTCTCATTCTCTCCATCTCTCTCCCACTCTCTCTCCCTCTCCCTCCCACCCACTCTCCCTCCCTCTTTGTCTCTCAAGTCTCTCCCTTCTATCCCCTCTCCCTCTTTCAGGCCTCTCTTTGTCTCTCTCAATCACTCCCTCTATCTCTCTCCCACATTCTCTTTCTCTCTTTCACTCCCTCTATCTCTCTCCCTCTCTCTCCCTCTCTCTTAGATATCTCCCTCTATCTCATGTATCTGTTAGAATCCAAGATCACCTGCATGCAATCACCTGTCACATGCAAAAGACATGCAAAACCAACAAGATGTTCTGTAAACCTCAAAGTGTAAAATGCATTATGAGAATCTCCAATATTACAAAGAGATCAATCCTTATGAAGGAGACCAAGAAACCCTAAAAGGGAAACCCTAAATGAAACCCTAGTGTGCACACTTAATAATTAATCAATTATTAATGTGCCTAAGTTTAGCTTAAGCAACTAGAGGAATAAGTGACTTAATTAATCAACCAGTATGATATAATTAATTAAGCGTAATAACTTATTACTCTAACACCCCCCCTTAAGATGAACTTAGGAAGAAGCTAAAACACTAGAAGAAGATGCATGCAAGCAAAGATGGGTCCCGACAAGTAGGCCTAATCAGGTACCCATTTACAAATGCAAGAAAGAGGTAGAGGAGGAAAACCTAGTGGGACAAAACCCCCCTACAATGATATGACATGCTACAAAGAAGCACTGAAAGAACACTGTAGAGTAACACTGGAACTGTAATCTAGCAAGCAAGGAAAGATACTTCTGTCTACAAGAAACCATATCGAAATCATCATAATGTGACAATAGACCCGATGCCACAGAACTCTCGAAAACTCCAAACAGGAACAACCTTGGAATCTATGAAGCAGCAGTCAATTATTGAATGATGTATTACTGAAAATGAAGTGCAAAGATGCAAGATGCACTCTCCCAACTTCCAAAATATCCAAGTAATCTCCAAAGCACCCATCGGGCCAAATCTGGATTAACAAAAAACCTGGGACATATACAGAAAAAAGTGCATGGACAGCAATATAAAGCTCTCAATACCTCTCCAACGCTGCAAAGATAGCAAAAATCGCAGATCATGGCAAAGACTTATGAGCTTGGAAGCATAAAATAAACATCTGACTTCAACCAGCAATAAATATAGTAAAACAAGAAAATACTTTAAAATAAACTACACCAAATGAAAGTACTTGGAACTAGCTTTCTGGCGATATCTCGTTTGCCTGATTTCGATACCTTCTGCCCAAGTTATGCCAAAAACAAAAAAACTGCTCTTTTAAGGCAAATAAGGGTTAGGGGGACAAACACCGCCGTACGAATGCTAACGTCATGCTGATGTCAGCAGTTCACAAGCCTAAAATTGACAGCCATTTGGCCATCACCACATAAATCCGGCCCCCTCCATAAAAAATTTTGGCGGAGCCCCTAGTCACTGATATGACCAGGGGCGGATGATTGATGTCGGTCGGGGGCTGGGGCAGAGTGATTAGGCATCCATAGGACCCTGGCTAGAGAGAAGAATCCCGTAGGGGCTGGCGGAGGGCCCCCGGTCCTCTATATGACTGGGGTGAGCCTGTGGGAGCCCGCGGGGGCTGCAATGGCCAGTGGCGGATTTGGGGGAGCCACCAGCGGGGGCAGTGGGCTGGTGGCCGCCGGGCGGTAGGCTGGTGGTCGCCCGGTGGCCGCCCGATGGTGGGTTTCCTCTGAACTAGGAGCGTTGACCCAACTTCCAAAAAATGGGGTTTTTTATATTTTTTTTAAATTTTCATGCAAAAAACTACCTCGAAAAGCGTGCTAGGGAGGCCGTAGGGCCTCCCTAGTAAATTTTTTTTGCCTCCCAGATCAAGTTCACCAAAATCAACCAAATGATAGGCGTTCCTAGGGTTTTGAGGTAGTATGAACATGATGGCAATGTCTGTTTGAGCCCATAGTGTGCCGAAAAATTGGCTACCCCTAGATCTTGCAGAAAAGATGCCTGTGGAAACCCTTGCATTTGAAACTCACTGAGAAGCCATATCTTTAGATCACGAATAGGCAGCTGCAGGTCTAGAGCTCTGATACCATTTTAGAATCCAAGATCACCTGCATGCAATCACCTGTCACATGAAAAAGACATGCAAAACCAACAAGATGTTCTGTAAACCTCAAAGTGTAAAATGCATTATGAGAATCTCCAATATTACAAAGAGATCAATCCTTATGAAGGAGATCAATAAACCCTAAAAGGGAAACCCTAAATGAAACCCTAGTGTGCACACTTAATAATTAATCAATTATTAATGTGCCTAAGTTTAGCTTAAGCAACTAGAGGAATAAGTGAATTAATTAATTAACCAGTATGATATAATTAATTAAGCGTAATAACTTATTACTCTAACAATATCCCCCCACTCCATCTCTCTCGAATCCCTCTATCCCGAGTAATCCCTCTCCCTCCCACCCCCTCTCCATCTCTCAAGTCTCTCTCTCTCTCACTACTTGTATCTCTCCCATCCCTCTATCTCTCACTCCTCTCTCTCCTACTCTCTTAGGTATCTCCTTCCCACCACCTCTCTCCCACTTTGTCTCCCTCTCCTCTCTTAGGTGTCTCCCTCCCCCCTCTCTCCCTCTCCCTCTCTCTTAGGTTTCTCCCTCCCACCCCCTCTCCCTCCCTCCCTCCCTCTCTGTCTCTCTCTATCTCTCTCTCTCTCCCCCTCTCTCTCTCTCTCACTCACTCTATCTCTCTCACTTTATCTCTCTCACTCTCTCTATCTCTCTCTCCCACTTTGTCTCTCTCTCTCTCTCTCCCTCCCTCTATCTCTCTCCCACTTTTTCTCTCTCCCTCTCTCTTGGGTCTCTCCTTCCCACCCTATCTCCCTCTTTCTCTCTCTCAAGTATCTTTGTCCTACCCCATCTTTCTCTCTCTCTTTGTCAAGTCTCCCCCTCCTACACCCTCTCCCTCTCATAGTGACTCCCTCTATCTCTCTTCCACTCACTCCCTCTCATCCCACTATCCCTCTCTCTCAAGTATGTCCCTCCCACCACCTCTTCCTCTCTCTCTCTCTCAAGTAGAGGGTTTAGGGATTAAGGGTTAAGGGTTGAGGGATTAAGAGGGTATGGGGGTTGAGGGATTAGCTTTTGAGGGTTAAGGGTTGAGGGTTGAGGTATTAAGAGGGTATAGGGTTTGAGGGATTAGGGTTTGAGGGATTGAGGTATAGGGGTTGAGGGATTAGGTTTTAGGGTTGAGGGTTGAGTATTAGGGTTTAAGGGTTGAGGGTTGAGGGATTTATAGGGGTTGAGGGATTAGGGTTTAAGGGGTTGAGGGATTGAGAGGCTAGGGTTTAAGGGTTGAGGGTTGCGAGGTTGATGGGATATAGGGGTTGAGGGATTAGGGTTTAGGGTTAAGGATTGAGGGTTGATAGGGATTAGGGTAAAGGGTTAAGGGTTGAGGGATTAAGATTATAGGGGTTGGCTATTAGGGTTTAAGGGTTGAGGGGTTGAGGGGTTGAGGGGTTGAGGGAGGGATTAGGGATTTATAAGGGTTGAGGGTTGAGTTGAGGAGATTAAGAGAGTTGAGAGTTGGGGAGTATGATGGATTAGGATTCAAGGGTTAAGGTTTGAGGGGTTGAGGGATTAAGAGGGTATAGGGGTTGAGGGATTAGGTTTTAAGGGTTAAGGATTGAGGGTTGACAGGGTATAGGGGTTGAGAGATTAGGGTTTAAGGGTTGAGGGTTAAGGTTTAAGGGTTGAGGGATTAAGGTTGTAGAGGGGTTGAGGGATTAGGGTTTAAGGGTTGAGGGTTGAGGTTTGAGGGATTAAGAGGGTATAGGGGTTGAGGGATTAGGGTTTAAGGGTTGAGTGATTAGGGTTTAAGGTTTAAGGGTTGAGGGTTGAAGGATTAAGAGGGTATAGGGGTTGATGGATTAGGGTTTATGGGTTGAGGGTTAAGGGTTAAGGGTTAAGGGTTGAGGGATTATTATGGTAGAGGGGTTGAGTGATTAGGGTTTAAGGGTTAAGGGTTGAGGGTTGACAGGGTATAGGGGTTGAGGGTTTAGGTTTTCAAGGTTGAGGGTTAAGGGTTAAGGTTTGAGGGTTGAGGGATTAAGAGGGTATGGGGGTTGAGAGATTAGGGTTTGAGGGTTAAAGGTTGAGGGTTGAGGGAATAAGAGGGTATAGGGGTTGAGGGATTAGGGTTTAAGGGTTGAGGGTTGATGGTTGAGGTAATAAGAGAGTATAGGGGTTGAGGGATTAGGGTTTAAGGGTTGAGGGTTAAGGGTTGAGGGATTAGGTTTTAAGGGTTGAGGGATTAAGAGGGTATGGGGGTAGATGGATTAGGGTTTAAGGGTCCCACTCCCTCACTCAAGTCTTCCCCCCACCATATAATTGAATAAATTATTTCCCTCTCAAGTTTGTCTCTCTTGGGTCCCACTCCCTCCCATGCTACCTACACTAATCAATGTCACTCCAATGCCCTCTCTGTCAGGCCTCACTTACCTCCCACCCTACTTTCTTAGGTCGCTCCTTCCCACCCCCTCTCTCCCACTCTGAATCCCTCTCCTTCTCTTAGGTTTCTCCCTCCCACCCTCTCTCCCTCTCTCTCTCTTAGGTTTTTCCCTCCCATGCCCTCTCCCTCCCCTCTCTCTATCTCAATTCTCTCCCTCCTACCCCCTCTCTCTCTCAAGTCTCCCCTCCTACTCCCTCTCTCTTTCTTGACCACTCCCTCCCTCTCTCTCTCACTCCCTCTATCTCTCTCCCACTCCCTCTCTTAAGTCTGTCCCCCTATTAGAACCTAAATTTTCCATTAAAAAAATTAAGGGATTTTACTCATTTAAACTCGTTATTTTCATAAATTTTCATAATAATTCATTTTAACCCAATCCATAATGTTAAAATAAATTTTACTAGCATCGTTTACCCTTCATAGCCTTCACTACTTTATCACGACCTTTTACAAAGTGGCTTGCAGTATGGCGGTGGTGGTTAAGCATAGTCATGATAACTATTACATCTATATCGCAGAAAATCCTCAAACAGACCATGGTAGCATGGTAAATAGTCATCCAAGTTAGTGTAAGTAGTGAGGCGACAATCAAGGTAGCCACCATGATACCACCAATGGTCAGAACAGTGACCACAGTGGCACAGTGAACAGAGATAACCAGCAACATGGCGGTCAATGAACGGTCACCACAATATCACCAGTGGTCAGAATGGAGACCATGGTAGCATAGTGGATGTGGGCATAATGACAAGGTTGACGGTCATGATGGATTATCGTGGTACCATTGGATGTCATCATAGTGACTACGGTGGCGCGGTGGATGTGTTGGTACTCAAAAATGCAGGTTTTAACCTCAAGAGTATGCCAGACTCTTACAACATTCTTGGACAACATATAAGGCCAATTATATAATCAAACCTTCTACTCTTTAGGTTCTGCTAGACCTAGGTGGGTGAACCTATATGAAATATGTAGATTTGGAATGAATTTCTTGCTAAAAAGTCTACCCACAATAGCAATTAGGAATGGATAGACAAAAGAATACTACAATTACCTCTACTACACAAATAAAGGTTTTGAATAATTTGTTTGTAATAAATTCTTTACTCTAGGATATGGCAGATCAGTACCTTCTTTCTATTGGGCAATGGAGTCAAAAATATTACAGATCACTTATAGATATTCCTCCCTGACACAGTTTAAGTTGTTAAACACTCTATGGGATGAAGTTTTAATGACTGGCATAAATAGTGTTGAAATATTTTCTTACTCAGCTCTCCTTCAACTATCCAAAAGAAATATCACAAACACTATGATTTACTTAAAGGAAATTTTAACTCTGACTTGCAGATACCAATAAATGAAATCATACAAAGTGAATAAATACACTTTGAAGAATTAAAATATACTTGACATTTGAATTCAAATGATCGAAAGACTCCAAATTGGAGAGAAATAATAAAAAATTTATAATTGTAATACCATCACAACGAAAACCAGAAGGGAATTCGGTCAAAAAATCACCTCCATTGCATTGTTTCCAGAAGGTTTTTCTTACCTTATTTTATTCCCAGTTCATCTCTTGAAAAAAATCTCCTCCCCTTATGACTAATTTTTCTCAAACTTTTATACAACACAACTCAATAGTCACGACCTTTCATTTTCAGTTACAGCCATTTGAATTTTATGATAGAGATAAAAAATATTTAACTAAAATGCCCTATCAGAAAATTATATACTTTTCCACATTTCTGCATTTGTTTTTAATCCAATACCTTACCGGCCTTCAAAATTTCGCTCCCCGTGGCTTTCACTGTTTTTACCGCTCCACTGTGGGTTTGACTTTTCCACCCATGGTTGCGTGGTGACTAGCATTGGCGGTCATCTTCGCTGCTTACCACAAGACCTCAGTCTTCTTTTTGACTCTCCTTCACCGACCACTACCTGCCCACCGCGGCCACTGCAATCATTATTCTAGCGGCTATGGTACTATAGTAACCGCCACCCGGCCTGTGATTTACCATCCACCGCAGTCACCGCAGTCTTGTCTTTTCTATGCACGGTAACATGGTAGCTACTAACCATCATCCTCGCTGCTAACTCACCATCTTCTACAACCACGGTGGTCTATTTTCAAACCATGCGCGGTATAGTGGTAACCGCTTATCAACTGCTATGTTGCCATTGCCTACCAACTAACTATCTACTAACCTTTTACCATGCTACCACTGTCACTAGCCTGACTGCCAATGGTACCGTGGTAACCATCTCTTAACCACTAGGTGCTTCCATCGACCACTCACTAACTGCTTACCTTCAACTGCCAAACCGTTTACCATGCTACCATGGTGTATGACTTAACCGTGTGCGGTAGTGCGATAAGTACTTTATGCTTACCTGTTAACCGCTACCACCATACCACAGGCCCATTGTGTGAGGTCGTGGTAAGGTGGTAGAAACAATAAATGAAAAATTAAGGTAGTGGTGAGGCATAAAATGAATAATGAAATGGAAGGGGATTTAAAATAAACCATTTTTATGAAAAGATAGGAAAATGATGGGCTAAAATAGATTAAATCACTTAGGCTTCAATGGTAAATATGAGGTTTAAATGAAAAAACCCTTAGGACTTTAAAATGGGAATTTTGGTTCTAATAGTGGCTCCTGTTGGGGATGAGTGATTTTGCAAATCACTGCAAGAATCCAGAGTATCTTTGGTAGAGTAGACCAAGTTAAAAGATATGAAAACTGAAAGCCACAACAGATGGAGCGAGTGAATAGATGAATGGTAGGAAATATGGAGCAAATGATCCTAAACTACTATACATGGAAAGGAAAGCAATGCCTTCAGAAAGGGGACTTCTGAGAATGTCCGTGTACTGGCAAACCGAGACCCTTTAAAATTTCCTAAACTACTGTGCATGGAAAAAACATTTAAAGAGGGTTATTGAAAATTGTCCATGCACTGGCAATCCTTGACCCTCTATTGATCCTTAAGAAAATAAAATCTTCAAGAACTTCCCATGTACAGGCAACTCCTGCTCCTCTCCAGACATGTTCTGCAAGAAATATGAATCCTCACCTCCTTTACCAGTTATCACAAAAGGACCCAACCATAAAGCTTCAAACTTACCATGCTTCCCCTTGTCCTGACACCGAGCATTCCACATCAAAACCAAGTCATCCTTTTCAAATTTTCTCTTCTTGGCCTTTTTATCAAAAAGATACTTCATCTGAGACTGCAAGTTCACATTATGCTTCTGAGCAACTCTTCTCACTTCATCAAGCTCTACAAGCTATTCCATTCTTTCCTCCATTGGATCAGAAATATCCAAGTCTTCATGCAAAATAAAATTATATACTGGCAAAATATTTTGCAATGACATCCTAGCCTATGTCCCATATACCAACTCAAATGGAGATTTTCCAGTTGCCCTTTTTATTGTAATTCTATCTGCCCATACAACCAATCTTAACTTTGAATCCCATGCCCTTTTGTTTATATCCAACATCCTCCTTACTATCTTCAAAATATTTTTATTACTTGACTCTGCCTGACCATTGGCTTGTGGATGATATGGGGCAGAATAAGAAATACTAATTCCATATGTTTTACAAAAATCTTTAAACTAATCTGATCTAAAACACATTCCATTATCTGTAATCAATTTGGCTGGAGTGCCAAACCTAGTCATAACATTCTCCATCAGGAAATTTACTACCAACTTGCTCGTCGCTTTCCTAGTTGGAATAGCCTCCACCCACTTAGTAAAATAATCATTGGCCACTAGTATCCATATGTGCCCTCCACTTGATTTATCTTGTATTTCTCCAATGAAATCAACTCCCCATTGATGAAAAGGTGCTTCTACCTACAAAGGTCTAAGTGGCAATGCTTCTTGATACTTCAATTTTCTTGAATATTTTTGGCAATCCTCACACTTTCTCACATACGCAAAGGAATCATTGAATACCCTAGGCCAATAATAACCAACCCTAAGAATCTTGTGTGTAGTAGTCTTAGCAGAATAATGGTCTCCACACACCCCTTCATGTATTTCTTTCAAAACATATTTTTCCTGGGATTCATCTAAGCATAACAAAAATATACCATACCTATTTTTCTAGAATAAATCCCCTTTGATAAAAACATATTTAGAAGCCCGCAACTTTAATGTCCTCCTTTGATTATCATTCAACCCCTCAGGGCACTTCATGTGTTTCAGATAATGCTTTACATTTTTATACCATGGAGTATGCTCAATACTTGCTATGATTTCACCCTTACCTTCCACATTGCAGATCTAGTTTGCTTCAATGTTTGTCTATGCCATCAGCTTAGCTAGACCATGTCCTCTTACCAAATTGGTAATCTAAATCTCCATGTTCAATTCTTGAATTTTATTAATCCACCTGCATCACTTCCCTGTCACTTTTGTTTGTACTAGGATATCCTTCACAGTTGTATGTGGGACATAAGCAAATACCTTAGCTCCAAGAAGGTAAGGTCTGAAAGCCTTTGCTGCTTTGACCAATGCATAAGCCTATTTTTCCATAATGTCATATTTGAATTCTGACCCCTGCAAAGATTTACTAAAAACAGAAACAGGTTGCTCATAACCTTCATCATTCTTTTGTAACATAACAATAGCTATGGTATGGAATGAAGCAAAAGAAAAAATTTGAAAGGGCTTAGTAAAATTAGGGGATTTTAGGATAGGGGCTTCCTTGATGCTTCTTTTTATAGATACAAAGGCATCCATAGCTTCAACAGTCCAGTCCAATTTCTCTCCTCTTTTCAACATCTTAGATATAGGTTTAACAATCTCAGCAAAATTGGACACAAACCTCCTAACAAAATTAATTTGGCTAAAGAATGACTAGATTGCTTTGATAGTTCTAGGAATGGGAATTTTATCAATGGCCTCTACCCTTTCAGGATCTATCCTAACCCCATCTTTTGATACAATATGCCCCAAAATTTTACCCTATGTAACAACAAAATGACATTTTTTGGGATTAATACTCATACCATACTCCAAGGCTTTGATGAAGATCTTCTCTAAATCAGCAACATGATCCTTTGCCCTTTTGGAATAAGTAGTGAGGTCATCTTGATATACCACCATTATAGCATTTATCAGAGCTGCAAATGCCACATCCATGGCTCTTTGAAAGGTAGCTCCTATATTTGTGAGACCAAATGGAATTCTTATATAGACATACATTCCCCATGGAGTAGTGAATGTTGTCTTGTACTGTTCAGACTCTTTGACTTTGACCTAGTTATAACCAAAAAATCCATCCATCATTGACAATAGCTCACACCCTGTTACTTTGTGCAATATCTCCTCCATGTTTGGAAGAGGATAATTATCTTTTAGGGAAGCCACATTCAAATTTCTGAAATCTACACATTGTCTTATGTCCCCATTTTTCTTCCTAATTGGGACCAAATTTGAGACCCATGTTGAATGCCTAATGGGTTTTATGATACCTCCATCTCTAAGTTTTTCTAGCTCCTCTTGCATTTTAGGTTCAAGAGTGGGGTTAATAGGCCTTTGATTCTGTCTGAATGGCTTCATGTCTGGCTTAAGTGGAGTCTCATGCTGAAAAAGATCTATATATGCCTTCAAATCCTCATAAGACCAAGCAAACACATGCTTGTATTTTCTCAGTAATGTAATCGGCATTCTCCTAATGGTTGGGCTTATTTTCTTTCCAATATAAACCCTCTTTGATTTTAATTTAGTTCCCAAATTTATTTCTTCAATATCCTCTTTCTTAATTGGTGTATGCTTTATGAGGGAACGATCATTTCCATCATACACCCTCTCCAATGCCACAAGCCCTTTGGGAAGCTTGTTAGTTTTAAGCTGCAAAACTTCCTTTGCAAACACAGTCTGTTTCCCATAATTTCTTCCACAAAAGCATTGAAATCAATCTCCTGTGCTTCATACTAATCTATACAATGAAGAAACTTCAAAAGGTCAGTATCATCATCAAAAACCTGCCAACTATATATATTACTAGGGACTACTAGTCTTGTTTTAAAATCAACCTGAGACACTCCTGCCAAAGGCATATCATCCTTCTTCAAGGCTACATTAGCCAAAAAATCAGCCATCAAGTTTTTAGATCTATCTATCCAATCAATTGAAAATGCATCAAATAGTTCCACTATATCCCATACAGCATTCCTATATTTTTTCAACCTCTTGTTCATTGTAGCATATTTTGATCTAATTTGTGACACAACCAATTCAAAATCTCCCAAAATAGACAACAAATTAGTCTTGTGTTTGACAACCATGTTCAAACGAATCAACAAAGCTTCATACTCAGCCACATTATTTGTACATTCAAAAACCAATAAAAATGAATATTTAAATTTTGTACCTTCAGGTGATATGAAAAATACTCCAGCTCCATTACCTTCATTACTACATGCCCCATCAAAGTACATTTTCCACACACCTTGCTGATTTCTAGAAACAAGTCTATCAATTGAGTCAGTATTCACTAATTCTGGCTGAGATAATTCAATTCTGAAACTCCCCAAATCTACATCACAAAAGCAATTAAGTTTTTCGTGAGGAACAAACTCAACAATCTAATTAACCCTTGGTTCTCTATATAATTTCACCTTTTCACCATTAACTGGTATTGTGTCATATGATAAGTCAAATTGTACATTCCCTCCAACTGCTGCAGTCCATTGTCTTGATAAAAGAATTCCAAACTGAGGAGGTGTATCAATCACAGTTATATCAATGTTATAAGTAGCTTGTGGGTAGGTATCTAGTCTTACTTCTACATCTTTCATAATCCCCACTACTGGGATAGGCCTACTATCCATAGCATAACATTTACCACCCTCAATATCTATCCACATGCCAAGCTATTTCATTACCCCCATTGGCATAATATTCATAGAAGCACCTAAATCTATGATGGAATTTCTTACCAATTTACCATTTATGAGCAGGGTAGTGAAAAATGGATCAATTTGAGGTGTATTTATCAATGCATCACTTAAACAAACTTCTGCAACTTTTATCTTTCCTTTCTTATCAGTAATTCCAACATTCGCATTTTGTTCAAAATTTATATTTGGATTCCTCCCACTAGACATTAATTGAATATCACTTTCCCTATACTCCTTAATTTTCATCATTTCAAGCAATGGGACAGACATTTTTAATTGAGATAAGGCTTGAATGAAATCAAAAGAAGTACCCTCAGTTCTGATCACCTTTTTTGATTCTGTCAACTCTCCTTTGTTTTCCTCTTCTCCCTCCTTGATGTCTGATCCATCTATTGTGTGCTCTTGGAGGATTCTTTCTTTTCTTCTTTCAGGATATGTTTATGTTCTTTTCTATCAAGGTGCTGATCATTTGTCTTTTTTGATATTTCATGGGACATCTTTTCACTTTTCAAGAATACTCCTCTTGGAACACCTTCATTTTCATTTACTATCCTATTCCTCAGCCAATACTTGCTTTTAGCCTGCTTAACTGCTGCAATAGTAAATCTTTTAATTTCTTCATCATTTGGTCTCCTCCTATTTCCCCTATTAGGTTGATATGACGTAGTCGAAAGATCTTGTTCATCATCACTTTCTTCATAATCAGAAAAAAATTGTTTCTCTACCATGTGAACATTGTATTTCTGATGACCAACATCATATTCATACCATCCCTCTTCTGAAGATGAATATCCTTGCTCTGCTGAGTGGAGAATATGAGAAGTTAAATAAATGTTATTGTCTTCTTCATTATTGTTTTCTGCCATGTCTTTTCTGGTACTGATTGAGCTACAACACAATGTTTTGAAGAATGTGGCAAGTCACAAACTGAACACCATGGACTATTATCAACCATGTATGTCCCTCTTTTCTTCAAAGGACCAAGTGTCTCTTTATTTTTTGGTGCATCCATCACTAGCTTTCCATTTCTCCAATTTGTATTATAAGGCATATCATGTAACCTTGGCCTCTCATTCCTATATGTGTTCTCTTTTTTATTTGGAGGAGCATATTGGGGAACCCTTGGTTTATCCCTCTTGGAAATCATCCCTGCAAATTTCCTATTGTTTTCAATGGTGAGTGCTATCCTTTGAGCTTTAGCCAAATTTCTGGGACCCCTTTTCCTGAGCTCATAACCTGTCTTAGGACCACAAGCTTTTAAATAAATAATTAATGTAGTAGGATCGGCCAATTTAGATCCAAGAGGTATCTTATTGTGCAATTTAGAAAACCTTTGGTTGAATTCATAGGTTGACTCATTTTGATGTTTCTGAATGGTGACTAACTCATGCAATGCAAACTCAGGTGCATATTTATTCCCTTACTGCTCAAGAAATTATTCATAAAACACATGAATAGAATTAATAGAAGCTGTTGGTAGACTATTAAACCAATCTCTGGCATCTTCAATTAGTCACATCATAAATAGTCTCATTTGTATATCTTCATATTGCATATCTAAATTTTGCATAAAAACATTAAAACTCCTTAAATGCTCTTCAATTGCAGTAGCACTGCTCCCTGTGAATTTTGGGACCAAACTTCTCCATCTGTTATCCATAGGGTAAGGGCATATTTGTAATCCATCCAAGTCAAACTGCCTAATCATGGTTGCATATTGTGTAGGAGGATTTTGGTAGTACTGACACTGGTACAATGGATTGATATTTGCCACATATTATTGACCTTGTGGGGGTATATGCTATTGATAAGGAGGTGGCCGAACACATTGATTTTATGGTGGAACATTTTGATATCTACCTTGATTCCCTGGCTGATTTTGGTAGGCCTGTGAGGAATTTGATGAGCTTGCATTATTGTTCCCTTGCCTATGAGGTGGCACATATTTTTGCAGATTAGCCATTTGAGTACTGATCTACACTTTCCTCAATTTTAATTCTTCAAGTTCTCTAATTGCCTGGAGCCTCTGCTCATATTCTATTCTTTCCCTTTCCACTTCTTGTTTCTCATGTTCCAATCTTGCATTTATTTCATCCTTGGCCATAAGTTCATAATTCTCCTCAGAGGCTACTTCATAGCCAAATCCATCCTGATTTTCTTCAAGAAATGCCTTTTTCTGATCATATTCGTGTTGTCTTCTTTCTCTTTCGGCTTCACAATTCAGCCATGAATTCTTCAACCTTCTTAGGATCTGGTTGATAAAAGGGATTCCTCTATTCCTCAGGAGTATGAGGTTCTCTGGAAGGGTTGCCTTCATTCACCAATGTTCCATAGGAATTGCGTATCTCCAGTGATCCTTTTGATGTTTTATTTTTGTCTGATGGTCCTATGTCATTGGTCACCATTTTACCTTTATCATTCTTGTCTGTCCATTTATTTTTGGCATTAGGACCATCACCCTCTTTGTGCAAAAATCTTCTTCCTTGCATTTTGGGAGCAATTGTGATAGTCTGAACTCTAGGAAGATTTCTTTTTGATATATCTTTCAATTTATCAGTCTCAATGTATTTGTTCATTCAGAGTTGCCACTCACTTTCCAAAAGTGAGAAAATATGCAATCCTTTATTCCTAGTGGAGTCCTCTACAACATACTGACTCTATGACAAGGCTCATATTTAGAATATATCCCCAGCAGAGTCACCAAAATTTTGGTACTCAAAAATGCAAGTTTTAACCTCAAGAGTATGCCAGACTCTTACAACATTCTTGGACAACATACAAGGCCAATTATATAATCAAACCTTCTACTCTTTAGGTTCTGCTAGACCTAGGTGGGTGAACCTATATGAAATATGCATATTTGGAATGAATTTCCTACTAAAAAGTCTACCCACAATAGCAATTGGAAATGGATAGAAAAAATAATACTACAATTATCTCTACTACACAAATAAAGGTTTTGAATAATTTGTTTGTAATAAATTCTTTACTCTGGGATATGGTAGATTAGTGCCTTCTTTCTATTAGGCAATGGAGTTGAAAATATTACAGATCACTTATAGATATTCCTCCTTGACATAGTTTAAGTTGTTAAACACTCTATGGGATGAATTTTTAATGACTGGCATATGACTTCATCACTTCATGACTGGCATAAATAGTGTTGAATTATTTTCTTACTCAACTCTCCTTCAACTATCCAAAAGAAATCTCACAAACACTATGATTTACTTAAAGGAAGATTTAACTCTGACTTGCAGATACCAATAAATGAAATCATACAAAGTGAAGAAATACACTTTGAAGAATTAAAATATAGTTGACATTTGAATTCAAATGATTGAAAGACTCCAAATTGGAGAGAACTAATCAGAAATTTACAATTGTAATACCATCACAATGAAAACCAGAAGGGAATTCGGTCAAAAAATTACCTCCATTGTACTATTTCCAGAAGGTTTTTCTTACATTATTTTATTCCCAGTTCATCTCTCAAAAAAAATCTCCCCCCCTTATCACTAATTTTTCTCAAACATTTATACAACACAACTCAACAGTTACAACCTTTCATTTTCAGTTATAGCCATTTGAATTTTATGACAGAGAGAAAAAATATTTAATTAAAATGCCTTATCAGCAAATTAAATACTTTTCCACATTTCTGCATTTTTTTTTAATCCAATACCTTACCGGCCTTCAAAATTTTGCTCCCCGTGGCTTTCACTATTTTTACCACTCCACCGCGGGTTTGACTTTTCCACCCACGGTTGCACTGTGACTGGCATTGGCAGTCATCTTCACTGCTTACCGCATGACCTTGGCCTTCTTTTTGACTCTCCTTCACTGACCACTACCTTCCCACCATGGCCACTGCGGTCATTATTCTAGCGGCTACGATACTGCGGTAACTACCACCCGGCCTGTGATTTACCATCCACCGTAGTCACCATGGTCTTGTCTTTGCTATGCGTGGTAATGTGGTAGCTGCTAACCATCATCCTTGCTGCTAACACACCATCTACTGCAACCACCATGGTATAGCGGTAACCGCTTATTGACCACTTCATTGCCACTACCTACCAACTAACTATCTACTAACCTTTTAGCGCACTACCGTGGTCACTAGCCTGACAGCCAGCGGTACAGCGGTAGCCATCTCTTCACCACTGGTTGCTTCCACTGACTGGTCGCTAACTGCTTGCCTTCAACCGCCAGACCATTTACCATAGTGTATGACTTAACCACGTGCGGTAGCGCAGTAAGCACTTTATGCCTAGCTGTTAACTGCTACCGCCATACCACAGGCCCATCGTGTGAGGCCGCGATAAGGTGGTAAACACATAGAAATGAAAAATTAATGTAGCAGTAAGGCATAAAATGAATAATGAAATGGACAGTGATTTAAAATAAACCATTTTTATGAAAAGATAGGAAAATGATGGGCTAAAATAGATTAAATCACTTAGGATTCAATGGTAAATAAGAGGTTTAAATGAAAAAACCCTTAGGATTTTAAAATGGGAATTTTGGTTCTAATAGGATGGTGAAGGGAACAATAATTGTTACCATTGTACCATTGGCAGTCGGATTAGAGACCACAGTAAGGTGGTTAATGATGAAAGATGTAGTTAAAGTCAAACACCGCCACACCGTGGGAGGACATAATATTGACCAAGGTAGAGCGGTAGGAACATAAGGAAGCTTTGTGGCAACGTTTAAAGAGAAATATAAAGAGAGGGAAAAAGTATTCAAATAAAATGAAAATGCAAAGCTATGTTAAAATATTTAATTTGTCGATAAGGCAATCCAATTAAATATTTTAATTTTTGTCAAAGAATGTAAAACGGTTGTAACAAGAAAGTGAGGGGACACAACCCTTGGGATTTATTGTACAAATATTTCAAAAAAATTGTGAGGGAGGAGAGGACAGTAGTTAGAATAGTTAGATTTTTGCAGAAGATGAGAACTGGGAAAATGGAAATAATGTACAAACTTTCTTGAAGCATATCAATGGAGAAAATATTTTAACTAGTGAATTTTTTCTAGTGTTCAATTTTTGTGTGTATTAATTCATATTCTTTATTTGGTTGTCTCCAACTTCAGGTCTTTTTTCATTTAAATAAATGTATCAAGTATATTTCTGATTTGTCAAAATGTATTCCCATTTCGTGTGATTTAATTGATTGGTGTCTGCAAGTCAGAATTAAATTGTTTCAATAAGTCATAGTGATTTAGGGATTTGTTTTGGATAGTTAAAGAAGAACCAAGTGAAAAAACATTCCAACACAGTTTATGCAAGTTATAAATTTAGTGAAGTTTTATGCCATTCATAGAATTTTCAAAGTGCCTAACAACTAGAGTTAAGCCAAAGAGGGAAACACATACAGTTTTTAATTTTTGACTCCATTGCCCATGTAGATAGAAGGCACTGATCTATCACAACCTAGATGCTAAAATTCATAATAGACAAAATATTCAAATTCTTTATTTTATGTAGTAGGAGTAGCAGTCATGATTCTATCTATTCACTTCCAATTTCCATTGTGAATTGATTGATTGAGCAGGAAATATATTTCAAATCTACAACATACACATAGGTGCACCCACCCAGGTTTAGCAGAGCCTAAAGAGCAGAAGTTTCAATTATTTTAATTGGTCTTGTACATTGGCCAAAAATTTTGTGAGAGCTTGGCAACCTCTCGTGGTTAAAACCTGCATTTTTGAGACCCAACACCCCCCACCATATAACTGAATAAATTATTTCCCTCTCAAGTTTGTCTCTCTTGGGTCTCACTCCCTCCCAAGCTACCTACACTAATCAATATCACTCCAATGCCCTCTCTCACAATCCCTCTCTATCAGGCCTCACTTACCTCCCACCCTACTTTCTTAGGTCTCTCCTTCCCACCCCCTCTCTCCCACTTTGACACCCTCTCCTTCTCTCAGATGTCTTCCTCCCACCCTCTCTCCCTCTCTCTCTTAGTACTCTCCCTCCCACACCCTCCCTCTCAAGTCTCTCCTCCTACCCCACTCTCCCACTCCCACTCCCTCCCTCTCTCTCTCACTCCCTTTATGTCTCTCCCACTCACTCTCTTAGGTCTCCCCCCAACCATATAACTAAATAAATTCTTCCCCTCTCAAGTTTGTCTCTCTTGGGTGTCAATCCCTCCCATGATACCTACACTAATCAATGTCACTCCAATGCCCTCTCTGACAATCCCTCTTTGTCAGGCCTCACTTACCTCCCACCCTACTTTCTTAGGTCTCTCCTTTCCACCCCCTCTCTCCCACTTTGATTGCCTCTCCTCTCAGCCCCACCCTCTCCCTCCCTCTCTCTCTCTTAGGTTTCTGCATCCCATGCTCTCTCCCTCCCTCTCTCTCTCTCTCAAGTATCTCCCTCCTACATGCTCAATAGGAACCATGCCCATGCTAAACAAGAATCGAGCCTTGCAGCAGCATAGCATTAAAAAAAAGGCTAACTAAAACACCCGATTAACGCTTCTCTATTTGAACTAGAAACTGCTTTTGGTAATCCCATCTCTGCCCTATCTTGTTGAAATAAATCTCGAACCAGATCAGGAGAATTAAGTATCTCGTTCATGAAAATGGCCCTCTTTATATCTAGATTTTGAATTAGAGTAATCAACTATAGTGCTGGAGGGGGTATCCTCAGCTTCTAGCTCATTCTAAGACCTAACTACCCCTCTCTCTCTCTCCCACTCCCTCCCTCTCTCTCTCACTTCCTCTATCTCTCTCCCACTCCCTCTCGTAGGTCTTCCCCCCACCATATAGCTGAATAAATTATTTCCCGCTTAGGTCTATATATCTTGGGTGTCACTCCCTCCCATGCTACCTACACTAATTAATGTCACTCCAATGCCTTCTCTCACAATCCCACTCTTTCAGGCCTCACGTACCTCCCACCCTACATTCTTAGGTCTCTCCTTCCCACCCGCTCTCTCCCACTTTGACTCCCTCTCCTTCTCTCAAGTGTCTCCCTCCCACCCTCTCTCCCTCTCTATCTCTTAGGTTTCTCCCTCCCATGCCCTCTCCCTCTCCTTCACTCTCTCTCTCAGGTCTCTCCATCCTACCCCCTCTCCCTCCCTCTCTCTCTCAATCCCTCTATCTCTCTCCCACTTTGTCTCTCAGGTCTTCCCCCCACCATATAATTGAATAAATTATTTCACCCTGAATTCTGTCTCTCTTGGGTGTCACTCCTTCCCATGCTACCTACACTAATCAATCACTCCAATGCCCTCTCTCACAATCCCTCTTTTCCAGGCCTCACTTACCTCCCACCCTACTTTCTTAGGTCTCTCCTTCCCACCCCCTCTCTCCCACTTTGAATCCCTCTCCTTCTCTAAGGTGTCTCCGTCCCACCCTCTCTCCCTCTCTCTCTTAGGTTTCTCCCTCCCACGCCCTCTCCCTCCCCCTCTCTCTCTCTCAAGTCTCTCCCTCCTACCCCCTCTCTCTCTCGTGCACTCCCTCCCTCTCTCTCACTCCTTCTATCTCTCCCCCACTTCCTCTCTCAGATCTTTCCCCCACGATATAACTGAATAAATTTTTTCCCTCTCAAGTCTATCTCTCTTGTGTCTCATTTCCTCCCATGCTACCTACACCAATCAGTGTCACTCCAATGCCCCCTCTCTGTCAGGCCTTACTTACCTCCCACCCCCTCTCTCCCACTTTGACTTCCTCTCCTCTCAAGTGCCTCTCTCCCACCCTCTCTCCCTCTCTCTCTCTTAGTTTTCTCCCTCCCACGCCCTCTCCCTCCCCCTCCACCTCTCTCTCTCTCTCAAGTCTCTCCATCCTAACCCCCCTCTCTCTCTGTCCCACTCCCTCACTCTCTCTCTCACTCCATCTATCTCTCTCCCACTCCCTCTCTCAAGTCTTCCCCCCTCCATATAATTGAATAAATTATTTCCCTCTCAAGTCTATCTCTCTTGGGTCTCAATCCCTCCCATGCTACCTACACTAATCACTGTCACTCCAATTTCCTCTCTCACAATCCCTCTCTGTCAGGCCTCACCTACCTCCCACCCTACTTCGTAGGTCTCTCCTTCCCACCCCCTCTCTCCCACTTTGACTCCCTCCCACCCTCTCTCCTCTCTCTCTCTTAGGTTTATCCCTCCCACACCCCCTCCCTCTCTCTCTCTATGTCTCAAGTCTCTCTCCTCACCCCTCTCTCTCTCTCTCTCTCTCTCTCTCTCTCTCTCTCACATCTCTCCTTTTCAAAATAACATATTTGGCGCTCTCCAAATTTTGTGAGTGTTAAATGTGTTTTACCTTGAATGGTAAAATAAGGCTTGACCCCATGATTTAGGCCCACATTCTCGTGAAGTTGTCTAGTTCAATGCTTTATTCGAGTTACAAATGCATTTTTTTATGTAGTTGACTTCATATTGTACCAATTTATGCCTGATCCATCATCTTTTACCACCAATCTGCATGGTAGACAACGTAGAAGAAGACATTTTGAAGTTTCTACATCATTTTACATTATCTAAGGTAATATATTCATTTTGGTAAATTAAAATGTTTATATTTAGTATATTTGTTTGTTTTTGACAATATAAACTAAATTTCCTTAATGATTTTATTAATCATAACAATTGGACATAGAATTCAACATTGAATTAGATGGGATTTGCATTAAAAAAATTAATTTTAATGAGTTTGAAGAACAACAAAAAATTAAAAACATGACATTTACTTAACATAAATTTACTTATGAATTTTATTTCCATTTCTTATGTACATAGCTAAAGATGGTCATAGTTATTCAAACCTATTAATTAATTAAATATGAATTATTTAATTAATATTCTAAAGTCATCTACATATAAATAAATTTAATTATTTGTTTATATTGTTCATTTTTCCAATTCTTGTAGTTTAATAAAATAAATAAGTTTATTTAAATATTGTTATTTTTCTCTTAATTAAATTAAATAAATTTCATAATTTATTTATTTGATTATCATTTTATTTCTAAGTTTGAACATTTAATTTCAAACAATGGAATATTCATCCTTCATCTCACATTTAAATATTATATATTTAAAATATATTTTTCACCCCACTTAATTAAATATTGTAAAATATTTAATTACTTATGTTTTTCACTTCTTACACATAATTAAATATTAATTATTTAATTGTGGAAGCTTCTAAATTCATTGTCACAAGAAATTAAATAAATTTATTTATTTAATTAGCAATTATCCTCAACTTTCAATCAATTTTCATAAATGAAAAAATAAATGCCATGTTTGTCTCCATTTTTGAATGAGGATGGTTTTGTGGGTTGAAAAAATTCTTCCACTTTCCTCTCAACCTTCCACCTTTCTCTCAAATTCTTAATCTCTCACCATTCATCTTGACAGATTTGAATTTCAACCATTGATCTCCGCCAACTAAGATTCTTGCCTCCAAAAAATCTATAAATAAAGTCTTCTCGTAAGTAGATTTCATGCGTAGTTACTATAATTGCATTCGAATCAGCATATCATAGCATCATAGCATTTCAAGTTCATAAGCATAGATTAAATCATTAGCAATAGACATGCATTTTCAATCAATCTTGTTCTCCTAAGTTTTCATTTCAACAAGTTGTTGCTTACACAACTGAGAGCTAGTAACTTTAATCAAATCCTTGGAGATAGAGGACAATGGGACAAATTTGAAGAAGCTTCTTTTATTTAGAGTTTGCATTTGTATTTTCTAAATTAGTTTATTTCAATATAATATTTCATTGGTGTGTTAGTTTACTTCATAATTAGACCACTTATTCTAACAACACATTTTTGGCTCCCACCGTGGGGCACTCCCCCCATTTTTAATCTTTTATTGCAGAAATTTTCTAACAGGTGATGGATTGGAGTTGCGCTTTAGCGCATATGAGCCTTTGTTTGGCACATCCACAAACTATTTCAGTGCATCCATGGACTCTTTCAGCACATACATGGATTGTTTTAGTGCATTCGTGGACTATTCTAGTGCATAGATGAGTTGTTTTCACACATCCTTGTTTGATCATTTAGCGCATAGACGACTTGTTTTAGTGCATATAGTGGTTGTAAAAAAAAATTAAATTTTGATTCCGATGCCATCCATGGATAGGATTTTTCAATTTGGTTTTAAAGTAAAATGAAGCAATCCTAGGATAGGCACTTAAATATGAAATTTATCAATCCTAGGATAGTCACCACACTTTATTTTATATTGATTAAAATGAATCCAATGCTTGTGGTGAAGCAACATCTTCACTTAGTGTATTAAATTTTCATTTGGATTTAAAACTCAACCACTTGTTTACTGTGATTGCTGGGTAATAGGTTTATGCTCTCCCCTTTACTGGGTGATCAGAATACCAAACTTACCTATTTTATTTTATGCAATTTATGCTTTATTACAACCTTTAGAAGGCCTGTCATAGTGGGAAAAATTACTCACCCTACAAGAACGACCTAAGTGGGAACAACCAAAGCCAGGTTTTCCAACCCACTCTAATCAAAAGTGAATTTGGGGGAAACCCATATTCAACGGAAGTGAGCAAGATAACCATCCCCAAAATATTTGTTCTAAAGATTGGGAGGTCTCCTGAGGGAGTTTATCTATTGTCACGCTGAATGAAAACCTCTACTATGAACCATAGTGTAGAAAGCTATCTATGTCAGTATCCAAACATCATTTTAATCACGGTGCAAGGGGAGGAAAGAATCTGCCCCCAAGACACTCACCATATTATTGCCATAGATTGTTTTCTCAAAGGATCGAGAAACCTAACCTTGAGTATGCACATGGAAAAGACAAAAACACGGGAACCCTCTAGGGGGTGACACGGCTGTGTGAGTCGACGTGATTTTAAGTTATGGGTTGTGATTTCTATGATGACCTATTTGACAAACTAAGAGTGAGTCTGTTTTAATTGCTTGTCTTTTTCAATACCTGTGAAAATCTCAAGAACATACACTCTTTGTTTAGATTTTAGGATTAAAAAAACAACTGTCTGCTACTGTATGTCATGTTTTCCACATTTAAATTAGATTAAGATCATTTGAAAATATCAAACTATCAAAACATGTTTGTCTCAGAAAAATAATTGGTAAGTTTAGTGCATCCCTAGTCTATTTTGGTGCATTTGTGCTCTGTTTCAACACATATGTGCTATGTTTCGATGCATCTGTGCTCTGTTTCAGTACATTTTTGCTCTATTTCGATGCATTTGTGCTCTATTTCCACACATTTGTGATCTATTTTAGCACATTTGTGATCTATTTTAACACATATGTGCTTTGTTTTAGTGCATCTGTGCTCTATTTTAGCACATATATGCTCTGTTTCAGTGCATTTGTGCTCTATTTTAGTGCATTAGTGCTCTTTTTCAATGCATTCATGCTCTATTTTTATGCATCTATGTTCTGAGCCTAGGGTATTTTTTGACATTCAGAAATGGGTCATCTCAGTCTAGTCTTCTCCTATGCTCAGGGTTTGGAAGTCTACAATTTTTTCCAAAAAGTCCCTAAAGAAGAAGATTATAAAGCCAAATATATCTCTCAGTTATAAGCAGTTATTAAAAAAGAGGAAATTTTTATACCAAATTCGAAACATTTTTTTCAACACAGGACCTTTATTCATCGATATCACGACTTTTTTAGAGGTTTCACTAACGATTATGTTGTAGAACCTTTATACTTGTGAGCCTTATTTCAAAGAATAGCCCTTTCTCAAAGGCACAATCATAGTCAATGTATTCATTCCTCTTACATTCCCCAACCTGCAATTGTATACTCTACTTGTCCTAATCAATTTATGCAATAGAGAACTCAAGCACATTAGGCATTTATCACAAATCCTTCTTTTTACAAAGCTATGATCAAACTTCAAAAAGTGCAAAATCATCTTTAATTTTGATCTTTGGTTTAATTCCCACAAACAAGATCTTCATCCTTTCAATCAGGGAATCACGAGCTAAAGATTAAAAATCTTTTGAAGTCATAGAATCTTCATTCTATCCTAACTTTCATATCTATCATAATTTCAGTATACCATATTTTTTTATTAAAGTTAGTAGAAATTGGGAAGAGATTATGCTTGTTGTCAAAAGATTTTGAAAACACATAGAAAAAATGAAAGAGAAAGTATAGTAAGAAAAATGGGTGATAATAATGATAGGGAAGAGAACCCCTTTCATAATTCAAATACTAAAGAGATAACAAATGAAAGGCTTCAATAAGTGGAAAATGATCCCCAATTCCATACTCTTATGGAAAGGATTTTAGAATGAAACAAGGAAAGATATTTCCTTGCATTAGCTAATCAAGGAGCTAACTAACCTACCGATTTTGACATAGAAGGGATTAAAGAAAATCTCGAAGCCCCTTTTAATGATTTTAATGCTCTTACTCAACAATTAAAAGCATTACAAATGAAAATGAAATAAATACAAGGGTGTACAAAAAAGAAGTATGTTTTGGATGATATATGTCCTTATCCATTTGATAGGAGTCTTCAAATTATTCCTTTTCCAAAACATTTAAAAATCTCCAAATTTGATAGGTATAATGGGAAAACTGACCCCATTGAACATGTTAGGGATTTCTGAAATATGAGCTTAGAATTCACTCATGAAGATACCTACTTAATGTGATTGTTTCCATAAAGTCTAGGTGGACAATCCATGGAGTGGCTTTCAAAGATCACTTCCCCCATCAGAACATTTGAGGAGTTAATAAATAAATTTATATCGCAATACTCCTACAACATCTAACACCAAATAACCATGCTTGATCTTTGTAAGGTGAAACAAATGGTAGGGGAATCTTTCACCACTTTTTTACAAAGGTGGAGAAGGGTGTTTGCTAGATACTCTCGTCCTGTTCCTGAAAAAGAAAAGATGGACATCTTTATCGATAGTCTTAATCAAGAGATGAGTTATAGAATAAACCTTCATTATCCTCAATCATTTGAAAAATTGATTGAAAACACGATTATTATTGAAGGTGCCTTGGTCAAGCGTGGAGTTCTGAAAATTGATAAAGACGGTTCAAATTTGTACAACAGTTCAAAAAAAAAATAGTAACAACAATGACAAGTCATGATTTTGGACTGAGAATAAAAATGTTGTGAATGATGGGGTAGTAGATGCTAACAACATGAATTTTAAGCCCACTGTTCTTAATGTATTAGGTGTCCAACATAGCAATAATGCTAGAAATTATAGTACCCAAGGCAATATTTCCAATCAAGGGAACATGACCAACAATCATGGAAATAATTTTGGCAATAATCAAAATTCAAATGTGCCTAGATCTTCATATTTTTCAAATCGACAGAGTTTTACTCCCTTGGGCTAGTCTTTGGAATCCATTCTTAAAGAATTGTTGAATCAAAATGCTATTACATTGCCACCGCAAAGAGATTATGAGCCTCGAGTTAACCCACCATTGTTAAATGACACACACTTTTGTGATTATCATAGGTGTAAAGGTTATAAGACAAATAATTTCCAAGCGTTAAAGAATATTGTTTAGGATTTGATTGATAACCGTACCATCATGGTTGAGGGACATAATGCCAATGATGACCATCAAGCATTCAAGGATCCTTTCCCCAATTATAAATAAGGGGAATCCTCGAGTGATAAGGGAAAGAATGTTAATTATGTCCACGCCACCATTATCAATCATATTTACATGGACGATCAACAAATCAATGCTATCAGAATCAAAGGTAAGGAGGAATATCGAGAGGTCAACACTACGACAAGGGGACAAACCAAAATCATTGTAAAAGGAAGCTCATCTAAAGCAACATTTGCCCCTCCAAGTCAATATAATTTGGTTGATCAACTACGAAAAACATCAGCCCAAATTTCTATCTTCGAGCTCTTAAAGTTATCACTCGTGCATAAGGACATTATGGAAAAAGCACTTGTTGATACAATTGTCTCTCCTGATCTAGATATCAATAAATTTCAAGCCATGGTGGGACACTTGTCCTCATCCACATGTTTATCCTTTACTGAGAAGGATGACTCATCCATGACCCATCCGCATAATTCATCACTCCACCTAGATGTTATGGTTCACAAATCCTAAATTAAATGTGTCCTAATAGACAGGGGAGCTAGATTAAACATGTGTAATTTGATATTGGTCCTTGCTTTGGGATATTCAAAAGAATCTATAGATCCACGAAGGAATATTACAATTAAGCCATATGATGATGTGGAAAGAGATTCTAAAGGCCTCATCATGCTACCAATCAAAGTGGGAACTATTGTAAAGAATACCTTTTGTCGAGTTATAGATCAGGATCTATCCTACAACATACTCTTGGGTCATCCATGGATCCATGATATGCAAGTTGTTCCATCTACTTATCATCAATGCTTGAAGTTCCCATATTGATGGGGAGCCTTATACCTCAAGAGCACTCTTTCTCTTCTCAAGACCTATTCTTTGGTCTTCTTAGGGTATTCCACTCTACCCTACTTAGGGATTTCTCCTAAACCCCTAATGCCTTATAGGTCTCTCCACCAATTTCAAAATCTTCACCAACACTCCCATTCCACCATTGGGCTTCCTTGAGCTCCACATTGACCCAAATGTGTCCTAACCACTCCAAGGCTAGGGTAAGGTGGTCTTGTTGTTCTTTAGGTTTTTTGACTCCTCATTGATCCATTTCATTGGATACTTACACCTTTTTCCCTTCACTTTCAAGAATTTCTAGTTTCTAGGCCTTGTAGCCTTTTTGCCCCTTTTAGGCCTCCTAGAACCCGATTTCTTGGCTTTTCTCAAAAACGGCCTTAACAACCCCCAAATATTTTTGGATATTCCTTCTATTAATACCCTAGGCTTCAATATTTACTAGGTTTGAGGTTTTGCAAGTGTGTGTACATAGGACTGTCCTCATACCCCCTAATTTCAAGGCTTTCTAGGGTTTTGGCTCCTTTTTCCAATTTTGAGGGCTTCAATGACCTCCTCAACTCTACTCCTTGCAAAAACATGTATGGAATACATGTTCCCACACTCTCATACTCTTTATTGGCACAAACCAATCCATTTATCATCTTTCTTTAATGTTGTCCTCTTCAAGCCACTAGCTAGAATGCACTTGCACTCGCCTAGTGTTTGATGAATTCAACTCTTCCCCTACAAACCAAGAATCCACACACACTATTTAAACTATAAAAATAGTCCCCTAATTGATTCCAATTTTCCATGGCAGCCTTGCCACAGGAATTCAAGTAGGGATCATGATTTCCAAAAACTGGCATAAAGTGGCTATCAGGCCAAAACTCCAAAAACATGCAAAACATAAAAAATTGAACTAAATGGCTAATATAATGTTTCACATAGTAAATAAGTGACAAAATGGAAAGCCTCAAACCATTAGACAAGAAATTTTAATCCATCAATTATTGGATGAAGGCTCAAACACAAAAATTCACTCAAAAGTTGTTGATTTCCAATCACACAATATGCTCTCCAAGTCTCAATTCATGAAAATGAACTTACAACCCCAATATTAGGGTTTGGATGACCTTATATACCTTTCTCCCACATGCTAGGACCCTTAGGTTGGGCTTAGACCATCATTAATGCCTTTTTTGAACTTTTAGGCCAAATTCCTAAGACAACATTGTCTAGTTTTTCCTAATCTCTATAGTAAGACTTTCCCAAACCTCAAAGCTCTAAAGCAAGCTAAGTTTTCCATAAAACACACATCAAAACACACTTGGGACTTTAAAATTAGTCCTTATTACCTTGGTGGTTGGCTAGAACCACCTACAAGCCAAAATTGCCAAGATCTTCCAAAAGACCCTTAAGGTGCTCCTACACCATTCTCCCCCTGCAACAAAGAAGTTTACCAACCTATGGTGTTAGGAGCTCCTCACTAATTCCATTCTTCCTAAAGTCACCTTCTACTATCCAAGTAGCTTCTGACTCTGGTTGATGTTTCCACTTCACTAGGTGCTCCTTGTATGTCTTGTGCCTAGTCTTCTTCACCCTTGAGTCTAAAATTCTATCCACTTGTGGTCTGATTTGATCAGGTACCTTGAGTGCTTCCACATCCTTTTTCATCTCAGCATTGTAATGTTATTCATCCATTTCTGGTCCTTTGTACTTCACCAAGTCTTTCACATTGAAGATAGGATAAATAGACATCTCCTTGGGTAACTCCACCTTGTAAGCATTGGATCCATACTTAGCCAACACTTTACATGGCCCTATCCTCTTCATTTGTGGCTTGCTTGGTATGCCTTTCTGTAACCTTGCTTTTTTCAAGTATACCGTCACCATATCACCTATCCCAAATTGTAATTCTCTTCTCCCTTCATCTCTCTTAGCCTTCAACTTTTGATTAGCCTCTATCAATGTCTTCCTTACCTTCTCATGAACCTCTCTCATTGACTGAGAAAAATCATCAACATGACTACGAATAACTTCATAACCTTTCAGATCTCTAAGCTCAAGTACACCCCTTGGATATAAACCATAGACTATCTCAAATGGACTCTTACCCATAGTCCTATTTGTGCTATCATTGTAAGAAAATTCTGCTTGTGGAATCACTTGCTCCCATCCTTGTCCATACACCTTAGTTAAGCATCTCAACAAGTTTCCAAGTACCCTATTGATCACCTCTATTTGTCCATCCATTTTTGGATGATATGATGAGCTATGAGACAAGTTGGTTCCTAGCCTCTTCCAAAGAGTTTTCAAAAAATTCCCCATAAACTTCATATCTCTGTCTGCAACTATGCTCCTTGGCAACCCACGTATCCTCACTACTTCCTTAAAGAATAGGTGTGCAATCTGACTTGCATCATGTGTTGTCTTGCATGGGATAAAATGACTCATCTTGTTGAACCTGTCCACTACCACAAACACACTGTCAAAACCATTTGGTGTCCTCGGTAGCCCTACTATGAAGTCCATGCTTATTCATTCCCATGGTCTACTTGGGATGGGTAATGGCTGATAAATACCTACATTTCTTGATGTTCCCTTTTCCTTTTGACACACTCCACATTGTTCAACATACCTTCTTACATCTCTTTGCATTTTAGGCCACCAATAGAACCTCTCCACTAAGTCTAGTGTCTTGTTCAAACCAAAATGACCACTCAAACTACCATTATGCTTTTCTTGGATTAGATTCTCCCTCATGGAACCTCTAGGAACACATGATTTCTTCCCCCTAAACAATAAACCATTTTTCAAGGTGTAATCAGCATATTCACTTTGAAAATAATTCTCAAAATTAGTACATACCTTGTATATTTATGAGAAATCAGAATCTCCTTCATATAGATCTTTAAATCCTTCAACCCCTATGCTTTGTAACTGTATCTCTTGGACAGTAAGCAACCTCCTACTAAGAGTATCATCAACCTTGTTGTTCACCCCCTTCTTATGCTTGATGGTAAAGGTGTATGACTGCAAAAACTCCATCCACTTGATATGCCTCAAACTGAGCTTCTCTTGGGTGTTGATGTAACTTAAGGCCTGATTATCAATGTATACCACAAATTCCTTTGGAAATAGATATTGTCTCCACTTCTTAAGAGCCTGCACCAAAGCATATAGCTCTAAGTCATAGGATGAGTACCTAGACTTTGCTTCATTTAGCTTTTCACTAAAGAATGCCACCGGCCTGCCTTCTTGGCTTAGAACAGCCCCAACTGCTATGTTACTTGCATCACATTCCACTATGAATGGTTTGTCAAAGCTTGGTAGAGATAGGGTGGGTAGCTATCTCCCTCTTCAACCTTTCAGATCCTTCATTGGCTTCTTTGGTCCACACAAACTTAGTTTTTAGTCCTCCTTTGATGGTGTCAAGAAGCGGTGCACAGATTTCACTAAACCTTCTCACAAACTTCCTATAGAACTGAGCTAATCCATGGAAACTCCTAACTTCTATCCCTTTCTTGGGAGTAGGCCAACTAAAAATGGCTTCAACCTTGCTCTTGTCCATTTTCAAGTTCCCTTGAGACACTACAAATCCTAGGAAAACTAACTCTTGTTTCATGAACTCACTTTTCTTAGGATTTATGGTGAGCTTCTCCTCTTGAAGTTTCCTCAACACTAGTTCTAGGTGCTTCATATGTTCTTCTTTTGTTTTGTTGAAGATGAGGATATCATCTAGGTAGAAAACCACAAAAACTCCTCTAAAGTCCTTCAAGACCTCATTCATCACCCTCATAAAAGTTCTAGGTGCATTTGTAAGCCCAAATGGCATCGCCAACCACTCATATAACCCCTCTATAGTTTTAAAAGCTGACTTCCATTCATCTCCCTCTTTCATCCTAATATAATAATAGCCACTTTCCAAATCAATTTTGGAATAGTACTTAGCACCCCCTAAATAGCCCATTAAATATTCTATCCTAGGAATAGGAAACCTATATCTAATAGTTATCCTATTTATTGCCCTAGAATCAATACTCATTCTCCACTTATCTCCCTTTTTAGGTGCCAACACAACTAGAACAACACATGGACTTATGCTCTTTATGATCAGCCCTTGATCCAAAAGTTCTTGAACTTTCCTTGCTATCTCTTTGTTCTACTCTAGTGTCATCTTGTATGCAGCCTTGTTAGGTACTATTTCTCCTAGTATAAAGTCTATTTGATGATTGATTGCTCTCTTAGGTGGTAGTGTAGCTAGTGTACCTTCACAAATAATGTCCTTGAACTGATCCAATAGTTGCTTCACTTCTGCTATCATAGGTAGCTGATTAGGTAACTCCTCTTCCTTTGGCTTCAACATGATTGCATAGAAAACTCCTTCCTCCTTGATGTCTTTTATGAATTCCTTTCCACTCATCAAAAGGACACTGGTTTCTGCCTTTTCCACTATGTTTTCTTCTAACAAAGACTGCATTTTGTAAGTCACTCCATGCTTCTTGAATGAATACTTTTTCTTCTTGCCATGGTGCACTACCTCCCTGTCATATTGCCATGGTTTTCCAAGCAGCAGATGGAATGCATCCATTGGTAACACATCACATAGTATGCTATCATGATACTTTCCTATAGTAAACTCAACCCACACTTGTTCATTGACTAGTATATTCTGCCCCTTGTTCAACCAAGTAACCATGTAAGGGAAGACATGGGGTATCTTGGTGAGTTTCAACTTTTGTACTACCTCCTCTGAGATGACATTATCAGTAGACCCTGAATCAATGATGACCTTGCAAAACTTTCCTAGTATCTTGCACTTGACTCTAAAAAGAGCTCTCCTTTTTTTGTGTTCATCCTCAGTAGGTGCTTTGATCAAGATCATTCTTAACATGAGATTCCCATTGTTCCCTAAATCTAGACTCACCTCTATATGTTTGGATCAGTCCTCTTCTTGAACATAGTTGATCCTCCTCTCACTTTGTGAAGATGTTGGCTTGTCAGAACACTTATAAGCTGGATGACCCAACTGTCCACAATTGTAGCATTTCATGGAAGCAAAATGAGAGCTTCTCCCAAAGCCTCCTGATCTGCCTCTTCCTCCATTGTTTGAGCTTCTACCTCTATAACCCCCTCTACTATTTGACTCATGGGATTGTTCTCCAACTTTGGAATCACCTTGTTTTCTATTCTCATTACTTCTTCCACCAAAACCTCCTCTTTGTCCACCTCTAGAGTCTCTACCTCTTCCTTTACCTCTAGTATTGGAATCTTGTTTCTTTTTTAGTTTCTCTTCCACCTTAATGGCCATTTGATAGCAGCTATGGAGGTTAGTAATTGTGAAAAGACTCAACTCCTCTTGTATGCTCCATCTAAGACCATTTAGATACCTAGAAACCTTGATGCTTTCAACTTCTTGCACTCTAGATCTAAGGCTTAGTTTTTTGAACTCCTCTGTATATGCAGGTACATCTAGGTCTCTTTTTTAGAGATTTTTTCTATTCTTGTGCAATTGAATTTCATAGTCCTTAGGTAGATAGTTCTCCTTCACTTTATCCACCATATTTTTCAAGTTTCATATGGGTTTCTTGCCTTCCATCTCTCTTTCTTCTTGCAAGAACTTCCACCAAGTTAATGCTTGTCCTCTTAACCTTGATTTGGCTATCTTCATCTTTTGTGCCTCAGTAACTCCATCACATTCAAAGTGATTCTCCATTCCCTCTATCCATTTCATAACTAGCTCTGCATCCATTCTTCCAGTGAACACAGGGACACCTTCAAGTGCCTTGTCACTCAATTGCTTCAATGCTTTAAGGAAGGGTTCCTCTACTATTAGTGGATCAGGTTCTGGTTCTATGTCCTCCTCCATTTGGTATTTTTCCTTGTCTTTGCCCTCTGACAAATGCACCTTCATCTTGCTTGTCGATTCAGCAACTTCTTCCAATTTTTGCTTCATCTCTTCCATAGCCTCTTGAAGATGCCTATTCTTCTCTTGCTGCTCTATCAAGTCTCTAGCTAGCTCTACATTGGTCACCATGGTATTCTCTCCTATGGATTCACTTCTCTCTGACATTCACTAGTTTCAATTCCCAAGCATTTATTGGCTCTGATACTAATTTGATGGGGAGCCCTATACCTCAAGAGCACTCTTGCTCTTCCCAAGACCTATTATTTTTTCTTCTTATGTTATTCCACTCTACCCTACTCAGGGATTTCTCCTAAACCCCTAATGCCTTATAGGTCTCTCCACCAATTTCAAAATCTTCACCAACACTCCCATTCCACCACTGGGCTTCCTCGAGCTCCACACTGACCCAAATGTGTCCTAACCACTCTAGGGCTAGGGTAAGGTGGTATTTTTGTTCTTTAGGTGTTTTTACTCCTCATTGATCCATTTCATTGGATACTTACACCTTTTTCCCTTCACTTTCAAGAATTTCTAGTTTCTAGGCCTTGTAGCCTTTTTACCCCTTTTAGGCCTCCTAGAACTCGGTTTCCTGGCTTTTCTCAAAAATGGCCTTAACAACCCCAAAATATTTTTATATATTCCTTCTATTAGTACCCTAGGCTTCAATATTTACTAGGTGTAAGGTTCTGCAAGTGTACGTACATAGGACTGTCCTCATACCCCCTAATTTCAAGGCTTTCTAGGGTTTTGGCTCCTTTTTCCAATTTTGAGGGCTTCAATGACCTCCTAAATTCTCCTCCTTGCACACACATGTCTGAAATAAATTTTATCACAATCTTATGCTCTTTATTGGCACAAACCAATCCATTTATCAACTTTCTTTACTGCTGTCCTCTCCAAGCCACTAGCTAGAATGCACTTGCACTCGCCTAGTGTTTGATTAATTCAACTCTTCCCCTAAAAACCAGGACTTCACACACACTATTTACACTGTAAAAAAATTCCCCTACTTTATTCCAAGTTTCCATGGTAGCCTTTCCATGGGAATTCAAGTGGGGATCATGATTTCCAAAAACTGGCCTAAACCGGTAATAAGGCCAAAACTCCAAAAACTTGCAAAAAAAAAAACAATTGAACTAAATGGCTAATATAATGCTTCAAATAGTAAATAAGTGACACAATGGAAAGCCTCAAACCATTAGACAAGACCTTTCAATCCATCATTGATTGGATGAAGAGTCAAACACAAAAATTCACTTAAAAGTTGTTGAATTCAAATCACACAATATGCTCTCCAAGTCTCAATTCATGAAAATGAACTTCCAACCCCGGTATTAGGGTTTGGATGACCTTATATACCTTTATACCACATTCTAGGACCCTTAGGTTGGGCTTAGAACATCATTAATGCCTTTTTTGAACTTTTAGGCCAAATTCCTAAGACAACATTGTCTAGTTTTTCCTAATCTCTACACTAAGACTTTCCCAAACCTCAAATCTCTAAACCAACCTAAGTTTTCCATAACACACACATAAAAAACACACTTGGGACTTCACAATTAGTCCTTATTACCTTGGTGGCTGGCTAGAACCACCTACAAGCCAAAATTTCCAAGATCTTTCAAAAGATCCTTAAGGTGCTCCTGCACCACATATGATGGACAAGAAGTAACAATACCTACTGATGACATTAGCAGTCAAACTTTATCTAACTTAAGAGCAACTCAGGACACACTCATCCCACATAATAGAGAGGATTTGGCCATCTCTACCTCCAAATACAATGAGCAAGCACGAGAAATGATAAGTAATTTTGGCACTAGGATAAAATTGAAAGATAATGGAGTGGAATAATATTATTTATCTCTCTCTAATCTACCCATATCTCCAAGATCACATGGTCAGCCATCAACATCCATACAATAGGCTATAGCAGCTTTATCCCTAGCTTGAGTTCCCATCACCAAGTTTAATGGAGTATTTATCAAAGAAAATGAAATGGAAGATAAGGCTATCCTTCATTGGCTCTATAAAGATGATGAAGAATCCGTAAAACATGTCAAGTTACCCACAAAACAATATGGAAAATGTTATACGATCATGCAACAAATAGGTTATGAAGGAAATGACCCTATCAGAAAGAGAAAATAGGGTATTGTTGAGCCTATCCAACTGAAAACAATGCACAAAGAAGTAGTACAAAGAATTTCTACGGAGGAGTTATCTGAAACAATTCTAAGAATTCAAGCAAATAATTTTGACACTGACTCCAATGAATATGAATGGGATGAAGTCTCTGATGATACATTCTTAATGGAGAAAAGGATGGATGTCATACACAAATTCACACCCACATTCTTACAAGGGGAAAGCTCAAGGCCTCCGCTTGATTATTTCCTACAAAATGATCATGACAAGTGAAACCGATTAGATTCAAAGTAAGACAGATCATCTATAGGAGGATACCATCCTAGACCTCTCCTATAATGACATTAATAATAGCATCATGACCCTAATGGCCAATGACCTTAATCATCCTAATGATCCATTTCCTTTGGTCCATCTTGAACTCATCGATTGGGAAAAAATCACACCCATTGATATTCCAAATTTTCCTAATGACAAAACTATCATAAATTTCCTTTGTTCATCCCAACCAGAAACAAATTCCACCAAGGAATGACAAGATAAAAATTTTCATTAGGAAAGTTCCAAGTTTCTCAACTATGAAATAAATAACATAAAAGAAAGATCTAATGGTGAAAACCTAACAAAGGTAGTATTAGATCGAGAAAAGAGAAAAATGAAAAGCATATCCAATAGTGAAAACCTTTCAAAGGCACTAGAGGATGGGAAACTTGACACTCTACCGGAACATTACCAGGAAAGGTCTTCTATTCTGATAGAACCAATAGAGGCACTCAATATAGGTACTATGGAACAACCCAAAGTATTGAAACTTTCCGCATCTCTAACAGAAGAGGAAATACTAGGACTTGCAAAATTTCTCAGGGAAAATCAAATTAGTTTTGCATGGTCCTACACGGATATGTGGTGCAGAAGCACCCCATAGTTCACCTTAGGAAAGTTGTCTAGAAGGTCATGTTTGGCCAATTTTACTAGGACAACTTATCTTCATAAGCTTGTTCCTTCATGTTTGTGCCTTAGTGGCATTTTGTGATCATACTTTGAGTTGTTAAGGTCATCTTGACTATTGCATAGGTTTGAGGTGCTTAAGACCTTCTTAGACCTTATTGATTTGTTAGCTCCCTAAAATTTTGAAATAAGGCTAAAGGAAGCCACAAGCAACCAAGGAAGGGTTAAGGCTGAGCTTAACTACTTTTGTGACCCTATTTAAGGGTGACCTCGACATGGAATTGAGGTTGGGGGAAGCTTTTAAATTGATTTATGATTTTGAATTAAAGTAAAAACAGTGGGTTCTTAATGTGAATTTCTAGTTTTGGCTCAAAATAGAGCTTTAATGGATTGAATCTAATTTTGTAGGTGGTGTAGGATGTAATGTGAGTGTTAACTAAGCATTGTGTGGTAGTCGTTTAGTCTCCTAGTTTGATTTCAAGTTCTGTTGGTAGCTAGTTATTCCTTTGCATTTTTTGATCTAATAGTTAGTTTGTAGGAAATGGAGGTTTAGATCACATTCCCTCTGTACATAATGTATGGCCTCTTGGGAATTGTGACTAGACTCCATGATTGTATATATGGTAGGTGTAGTAGCCTTTAACAGTTCAAGAAACACCATGGAAGTGTTCTCCTAGGTGAGCCAGGGAGTGTCCGGCGAGGAAAGACAAGGAGTGCATGGCACTTGATTTGCAGGGGTGATCATTCCCTGTCAAGTCATAGTGTGGAGAGGGAAACTAGATGCCTTGCAAAGAACTGGCATGAAGGAGGAAGCTTCACCAATCAATTTGGTGAGAGAAACTCATGACACTCTGTTGCGTGGTTACGGAAAGGGCCCAAAAAGGCCAAATTTGCTAAATTGAAGGTTCAACCTGTGTATAGATAGTTGAGGGTTAAAACCATCAAAATATTCAAATGGTAGACATGAGGACCAAAAACCCCAAAGAAAGATTCAATGTTCTTTGGAATACTTTGGATTACTAGCTTGATTTCTCAGAGAAGATGGCTAATTGGGGCTCCTAGGCTAGTAGCCTTTTTAACCCTAAATGAGGGTTTGGTGGAAACGATGGGAAAATGAAGTAAGGTGGACCCTCAAGAACCATAATGTGATGGTGTGAGCTTGGTTTAAATATCTCCACACCCCTGCAAAGATGAAATGTAGTATTGGGAGTAGGTTAGCCTTTAGGTTGGATTAAGGGCTAAGGGAAGAATTGCAAAAGAAGCACCAAGGTTGTCTTGGTTGGAAGAATATGTATTGGTAGCTGGGTTGGCAAGGAGAACCAAGGGAGACTAGTCAAAAGGTAGGTCCTATAGGTTAAGGTGGTGAAGAGAGACACCATAGGGGTCTTCCAAGTAATACCTAGATCAAGAATCATGGAGTGATTCCTCCAACCCTCCTTATTAGATTGGTATCAAAGCAAATCAAAGATTTGAGATAGAATCTTGTATGTCAGACCTTGAATCTAGTGGTTCCACAACCATGGTGACAAACATTGAGTTGGCAAAGAAGGTCAAAGATTAGGAGGAAGACAATAGGAGATTGAGGGAAAGACTAGCTCAACTTGAGCAAGCATTGAGTAATGTGCAAACCAAGGCCGAAGAGGTCAGTGATAGATTGGAAGGTAGGGTACCAAAGAGTGAAGAGCTTGCAAAGGAAGACAAGACCCCTGAACTTGACCATGTTCTGCAAGAAGAACTATTCTTGAAGGCATTGAAAGCTTTGAGTGGGAAAGCACTTGAAGGCATATCACTATTTATTGGGAAATTAGAAGTTGATCTAGTCATGGATTGGACAGAGGGCATGGAAAACCATTTTGAGTGTGATGGAGTCACTGAAGCACAAAAAGTGAAGGTGGCCAAATCAAGATTGAGAGGATCTGCCTTGACATGGTGGAAATTGAATCAAACAAAGAGGGAAAAGGAAGGCAAGAAGCCTATTTCAACTTGGAAGGGTATGGTTGCCAAAGTGAGAGAAGCATACATGCTAGATGATTATGAGATTCAGTTGTATAAGAAGAGGCAAAGCTTGAGGCAAAGAGACCAAGATGTGAATACCTACACTGACAAGTTTCAAAAACTTTGTATGAGGTCTAATGTTTCCGAAGATGAAAGTCTCAAGGTGGCTAGGTATCTTAACGGCTTGAAGTGGAACATTCAAGAGGAGATGACTCTTTTAAGTCCCAAGATAGTACACCAATTCTACCAATTGGCCATTAAGATTGAGGAAAGAAGCAAGAGGAAACAAGACCAGGCTTCTAAGAGTAGAGGCAAAGGTAGAGATCAAAAAGGACATAGAGGTGGCTATCAAGGTAGAGGAACTAAACAAAGAAACCAAGGGGAATCCTAACTCACAGAGCATGGAAGTGAAACACCTTCTAGAGGAGGTTATGGCAGAGGTATAGGATCTCAAGGAGGATCAAATAGAGGAAGAGGAGCAGGTAGAAGCAACTCATACTTTGCTAGTATGAAATGCTATAATTGTGGTCAAATAGGAAATCCATCTCATAGGTTCCCGAAGAAAGCATCTTCATCAAATGCAAAAAAGAGAGAGGAATATGCTCAAGATGACACCATGAGTACCAAATCACTTGAGGTTAACCACATTGAGTCAGAAATGGGGGAGAACCTGATGTTTAGAAGAGTTTTGATTAGAAAACCGGTCAAGGAAGAGCCAAAGCAAAGGAGAGCCTTATTCAGGGTAAGGTGCAAAATCCTTGGAAAGGTGTGTAAGTTTATAGTGGACTTAGGGTCTACTGACAACATAATCTCAGAAGAGGCGGTAAGGAAGTTGAAATTAGAGAAGGTACCCCACACTAACCCTTACAAAGTAACATGGTTGAACAAAGGGTAGAGTGTTCTTGTCAATGAGAAAACAATGGTGAAGTTCTCCGTTGGAGGGTACAAGGATAAGTTGATTTGTGATGTGTTACCCATGGATGCATGCCATCTAATATTGGATATACCATTGCAGTATGATAGAGGTGCCATATATGATGGGAAAGAGAACACCATTTCTTTCAAGAAGGATGGAAAGACATTTAAATTATAGTCACTATCAGATGAGGAAGATGGATAGTCAAAGACCCCTAGTGTCTTATTAAGCAGTGGTAAAGAGTTCATTAACAACCTACATCAAGGAGGTGAAGGATATATGGTTATGTTGCAACCCAAGGAAGAAGACAAGGCTAAGAAATCAGTCATACCTAGAGTAGTCCAAAAGTTGTTAGAACAGTTCAAGGACATAGTTAGTGATGGGACACTAGCAACCTTATCTCCAAAGAAAGCCATTAGTCATTAGATTGACCTCATACCAAGAGCTTCATTACCAAACAAAGCAGCTTACAAGCTTACACTAGATTAGAACCTAGAAGTAGCTAGGCAAGTGCAGGAGTTGTTGGATCAAGGATTAATTAGGAAGAGCATCAGTCCATGTGTAGTACTAGTGGTCTTAGCAACAAAGAAAGGAGGTAAATGGAGATTATGCATTTATTCTAGAGCTATAAATAGAATCACAATTAGGTATAGGTTCCCTATTCCTAGGTTTGAGGACTTGATGGATTGTCTTGGAGGAGCTCAGTACTTCACCAAGTTGGATATCATCATATCAAAATCAAGGATGGAGATGAGTTGAAGACAACATTTAAGACAACTGATGGGTTGTATGAGTGGAGAGTTATGCCATTTGGCCTCTCTAATGCCCCTAGCACATTCATGAGGCTCATGAATGAAGTGCTCAAAGAATTTATAGGGATATTTGTGGTGGAATATCTTGATGATATACTCATCTTTAGCAAGACAACAAAAGAACACCTAAGGCATGTGGAGATGGTTCTTAGAAGATTGCAAGAAGAGAAGTTAGCCATTAATCTAGAGAAATGTGAGTTCTTCAAATAGGAGCTTGTGTATTTGGGGTTTGTAGTGTCCCAAGGATCATTGAAGATGGATCCAAGCAAGGTGGAAGCTATCCTAAATTGTCCTACACCAACCACGGGGACAGAGGTAAGAAGTTTTCATGGTTGGCTCAATTTTATAGAAAAATCATAAGGAACTTTAGTGGCATAAGTGCACCAGTCCTTGATAAAATCAAAGGTGGCTTAAAGACTAAGTTAAAGTGGACTCAAGAAGCTAAGAAGGGTTTTGAGAAACTGCAACAAGAACTGGAAACTCAACCTATTATTTTATTACCTAGCTTTGATAAGTTGTTTACTATGGAATGTGATGCCAGTGGAATTGCAGTAGGAGGAGTGCTAAGTCAAGAAGGCATACCTATAGCTTTCATTAGTGAAAAGCTCAACAAAGCTAAGAAGAAGTATTCTACCTATGACCTAGAACTTTATGCTTTAGTACAGTCACTTAGGAAGTGGAGGCATGATCTTCTAGCTAAAGAGTTTTTAGTCTTTACTAACAATCAGGCACTTAGCTATATCAACACTCAAGAGAAGTTGAGCAATAGACATTTGAAATGGATGGAATACATCCAAGATTTTACTTTCACCATCAAGCACAAGAAAGGATAGTTGAATAAGGTGGCAAATGCACTAAGTAGAAGATTATTGACAGTGCAAGAGATACAGATCAAGAGCATTAGGATAGAGAGTTTCAAGGATCTCTATGGGGAAGATGAAAACTTCTCAAAGGCCTACAAGGTTTGTTCTAACTTTGAGAATCACTTTCATAGTCAATACTCAGAGTATACATTGAAAAGAGGATTATTATTCAAGGGGAATCAGTTATGTGTTCCAAAAGGATCAATGAGAGAGATCTCATCTAGGAGAAGCATAATAGTAGTCTTAGTGGACATTTTGGCATCAACAAGACAATGGAACTAGTGCAGAGGTTCTACTATTGGCCTAAGCTATCAAGGGATGTCAAGAGGTATGTGGAGCAGTGTGTAGTGTGTATGAAAGCCAAGGGAGGAGCTAGTAATGCAGGTTTATATCAACCCCTACCCATTCCTAACAGACCATGGGAGTGTGTTAGCATGGATTTTGTGGTAGGACTCCCTAAGACTAATACAGGGTTTGATAGTGTCTATGTAGTGGTAGATAGATTCAGTAAGATGAGTCACTTTATCCCTTGCAAAACCACCCATGATGCCATCTATATTTCTCACCTTTTCTTCAAAGAAATTGTAAGGATCCATGGATTGCCACTAATCATTGTCTTAGATAGGGATGTGAAGTTCATGAGTCATTTTTGGAAGACTCTATGGAGCAGATTAGATACCAACCTGTCTTTTGGATCAACTTACCATCCACAGACCGATGGAAAAATATAGGTGGTTAATAGAGTGTTAGGTAACCTTCTAAGATGCCTAACCAAGGAGTATGGAGAGACATGGGATTTAGTCATCTCACAAGTAGAATATGCATACAATGATAGTGTGAATCAGACTACAGGGAAGAGTCCTTTTGAAATAGTGTATGGAATGCACCCAAAAGGTGTGTGTGAGCTCAGGGATCTAGGAGCTATGGAGCATAGGAGTGGACATGCAAAGGATTTCTCTCAGACAATGAAGGAGATTCAGGAGGAGGTGAAGAAGACAGTCACTGAGGCTACCCAAAAGTTGAAAACTAAGGTGGATATCTCTAGGAAGGATCTATAATTTGTAGTGGGAGACTATGTCATGGTCCATCTTAACAAATCCAAATTATAGAGGGGAACATCAACCAAGTTTCAGATGAAGAGAGTGGGACCATGCAAGGTGTTATCCAAATATGGAAAGAATGCATACAAGGTGGAGTTACTTGTAGATTTAGGCATTTCACTAGTGTTCATTGTAGTTGATTTGACCAGGTATAAAGAATCAGTCATTGATGTGGATCAAACCAGTATGGAGGTCTTGAAGGATGTGAGTAACATAACCTTACCACCTAGAGCCAAGCTACAAGAACAGAGGATCTTGGAGTCAAGGGTGAAGAAGTCTACCCGGCATAAGGAATACATGGAACACCTCATCAAATTGAAGGATAAAAATGAATCTAAGGCTACATGGGTGGATGAAGCTCAGTTCAAGAAGCAGGGTATTGATGTATCACTGATCCCACCTCACTTTCCTTAAAGTCTATGCAGAGGGGGAGAACGGTGTGGGAGCACCCCATAGTTCACCTTAGGAAAGTTGTCTAGAAGGTCATGTTTGGCTAATTTGACTAGGGAAACTTATCTTCATAATCTTGTTCCTTCATGTTTTTACCTTAGTGGCATTTCGTGATCATACTTTGAGTTGTTAAGGTCATGTTGACCATTGCATAGGTTTGAGGTGCTTAAGACCTTCTTAGACCTTATTGATTTGTTAGTTCCCTAAAATTTTGAAATAAGGCTAAAGGAAGCCACAAGCGACCAAGGAAGGGTTAAGGCCGAGCTTAAATACTTTTGTGACCCTATTTAAGGGTGAACTCAACATGGAATTGAGGTTGGGGGAAGCTTTTACATTGATTTGTGATTTTGAATTCAAAGTAAAAACAGTGGGTTCTTAATGTGAATTTATGGTTTTGGTTCAAAATAGAGCTTTAATGGATTGAATCTGATTCTGTAGGTGGTGTAGGATGTAATGTGAGTGTTAAAGAAGCATTGTGTGGTAGTAGTTTAGTCTCCTAGTTTGATTTCAAGTTTTGTTGGTAGTTAGTTATTTCTTTGCATTTGTTGATATGGCAGTTAGTCTGTAGGAAATGGAGGTTTAGATCACATTCCCTCTATACATAACATACAACCTCTTGGGAATTATGACTAGACTCCATGATTGTATATATGGTAGGCGTAGGAGCCTTTAATAGTTCAGGAAACACCATGGAAGACTTCTCCTAGGTGAGCTAGGGAGTGTCCGACTAGGAAAGACAAGGAGTGCATGGCACTTGATTTGTAGGGGTGATCATTCCCTATCAAGTCATAGTGTGGAGAGGGAAACCAAATGCCTTGCAAAGAATTGGCATGAAGGAGGAAGCTTCACCAATCAATTTGGTGAGAGAAACTCATGACAATCTGTTGTGTGGATAGGGAAAGGACCCAAAAAGGCCAAATTTGTTAAATTGAAGGTCCAACCTATGTATAGACAATTGAGGGTTAAAACCATCAAAATATTCAAATGGTAGGCATGAGGACTAGGAACCCTAAAGAAAGATTAAATGTTCTTTGGAAGACTTTGGAGTACTAGCTTGATTTCTCAAAGAAGGTGGCTAATTGGGGCTCCTAGGCTAGTAGCCTTTATAACCCTAAATGAGGGTTTGGTGGAAGCGATGGGAAAATGAAGTAAGGTGGACCCTCAAGAACCATAATGTGATGGTGTGAGCCTAGTTGAAACATATCCACATCCCCACAAAGATTAAATCTAGTATTGGGAGTAGGTTAGCCTTTAGGGTGGATTAAGGGCTAAGGGAAGAATTGAAAAAGAAGCACCAAGGTTGTCTTGGTTGGAAGAATATGTATTGGTAGTTGGGTTGGCAAGGAGAACCAGGGGAGCCTAGTCAAGAGGTAGGTCCTATAGGTTAAGGTGGTGAAGAGAGACACCATAGGGGTCTTCCAAGTAAGACCTAGAGTAGGAATCATGGAGTGATTCCTCCAACCCTCCCTATCAATATGCTTGGATTAGACCCAAATCTCATCATGCATCATCTATCTATTATGCCGGAGGCAAAACCTGTGAAGCAGAAACTCAAAAAAATGCATCCACATGTTGCATTATTGGTTAAAGAAGAGTTAAAGAAGCTTTTAGTTGTTGGATTCATTCAGTCTATTGACTATGCAGAATGGATCTCCAATATCGTACCTATTTCAAAGCCAAACGAAAGAATCTGAATTTGTACAAATTTTAGGGATTTGGACAAGGCATGTCCTAAGAACAATTTCCCTCTACCAAACATAGATATGATTGTTGATTTGACTGTTGGACATGCGATGTATTCATTAATGGATGGATTTTCAAGATACAACAAGATAAAGATTGCACTAGAGGATCAAGATAAACAACGTTCACATGCCCTTGGGGTACCTATTGTTGGAATGTAATGCCATCTGGGTTGAAGAATGCATGAGCTACATACCAACATGCCATGAATTTTTTTTTTCATGATATGATGCATGCATTCATGGATGATTATGTTGATGATCTCCTTGCCAAATCTAACACTAGGGAAGGACACATTGCTATCTTATCTAAAAATTTCAAAAGAATGGAACAATTCAAAGTGAGACTTAATCCAAAGAAATGTGTCTTTGGAGTAACATTTGGAAAGTTGTTGGGTTATATTGTATTAGAAAAGGGAATTGTGGTGGATCTAGCTAAGGTACAAGAAATTATTGATATGTCACCACCAAGAAACATTAGTCAACTATGCTCTTTGCAGGGACGGTTACAATCCATCAGAAGATTCATTGCCCAGCTGGTGGATAAAAGTTTACCATTTACTCATCTCTTACACAAGAATGTTTCATTTAAATGGGAAGAAAAATTTGAAGCAACGTTTGATCAGATAAATCAACATCTCATGAATCCACCAGTATTGATTCCACCATGCAAGTTGCACCACTCATATTATATATTTCTGCCACAAAAGTATCCTTAGGAGCATTATTGGCACAAGAAGACAACTTAGGAAAGGAGTGAGAAATCTATTACATTAGTTAAACTTTGACAAGTCATGAGATAAATTACACCTTCATTGAAAAATATTGCTTAGCAGTAGTGTTAATTTCTCAAAATTTATGACACTATATGCTAGCACATACAATAAAGCTTGTGGCTAAGACTGATCCTCGCAAATATCTTCTAAGTAAGGAAACTTTAATTGGTAGGTTGGCTAAATGGGTCATGATTCTGAGTGAATTTGACATTCATTGTGGATTGGAAATCTATAAAGGGATAGGTGATCATAGATCAGTTAGTAGAAGCACCAATGCTAGCAGAACACCTAATACACATTGAAATTCTTGATGCTAATGTATTCACATCAGTTATTAAGCATTCATGGGCACTCTACTTTGATGGTTCCTACACTCAACATGGTCTAGGAGCAAGGATTATTTTTATTACACCTCAAGGGAACACAATTCAAAATCTTATTGGCTAATTTTCCCTTGCACAAATAACATAGTTGAATATGAGGCATTAGTAATTGGCATGAGAACTGCAATGGACTAAAAATTTACAGAACTTCAAGTTTTTGGTGATTCACAACTTGTTATAAATCAAATCAATGATGAATATCACACTAAATATGACAAGTTGATGCCTTACAAAAAAATGGTGGATGATTTCAAGAAATTCTTTGCTAATATCAAGTTCATACAAATTCCATGTATTGGTAATAAAGAAGTGGATGCTATGGCTACAATCGCATCTCTACTTCAATTGTCAGAGAACCAAACAAGGTATGATTTCCTAGTGGAAAAATTGTTTTCTCCTAGTTATGACAATCCAGAAACTTAAATAATTTTCCACTTAACTAGTTTTGATTCTCCCTTGTATGGCCGAGTTTATGCTTACCTAAAGGATACCATTTTACCTTTAGAGTTTTCTATAAATTAGAAAATAAATTTGCCAATCCTCTTGTTACACCTTGATTGTTGATGTCTTATACCGGTGTGGTCTGGATGGTACCCTCCTTAGATTTCTTGAATGCAATGAATTGGAAAAGGTCTTATAAGAGGTACATGGTGGCATTTGTGGAACACAGTCAAGTGGACTCACCTTAGCAAAGAAACTTGTTAGATTGGGTTACTACTAGCCGACCATGGAGAAGGAATCATTCATATTTGTGAAGAAATGTGGGAAATGTCAGATTCATGGGAATCTTATTCATGCTCCTGCTCAAGAATTACAACCCTTCACCACAACATGTCCTTTCACTTAGTGGGGATTAGATTTGGTTGGCAAGATACACCCATCATCTTCAAATGGACACAAATTCATGATCACAATCAATGAGTATTTTACTAAGTGGATTGCAGTTGTTCCCCTAACAACTGTTACTGGCAAAAAAATATCTTCATTCATTTTCAACTATATCATCTATCGATATGTTATTCCCAATTCCATTATCACAGACAATGGAAGACCCTTTAAAATCCAGGATGTTGATGAATTATGTGAAAATTTTAGATCCAACATAGGTTCTCTAAACCTTATTATCCACAAGGGAATGGTCAAGTTGAAGCTTCAAATAAAACAATTCTAAAGATTTTGAAGAAAACGGTGAATGAGGCAGGTCATGATTAGCATGTCCAATTAAATCCAACATTGTGGGCATACAAAACAAGTATTCACACACCAATAGGTGCTACTCCCTATGCTTTGGTCTATTGAGCAAAAGCTATTCTACCACTAGAAGTTGAGATTCCTTCACTTCGAGTATCACTAAAGGGGTTGATCAATGATGAAGACTATAGAGTATCAAGGTTGCAAGAGCTGGAACTGCTTGATGAACAACGTCAAACTACAGTCAATCATTTGAAGGGATATCAAAAAATTATGTCCCACAGCTACAATCGTAGAGTCAAAACATGAAATTTTCAAGTGGGTGACTTGGTTCTCAAAGAAAACCCCCATAATCAACAGCATCAGGAAAAGAAAGGCAAGTTCAAACCTAATTGGTTGGGCTCATTCATTATCATTGTGACATATGGATGGGGGAATATCTGTTGTCAACATTAGAAGGGGACCTGTTTGAAGATCTGACCAACAACATTCATTTGAAGAATTTTTATGCCTGAAAAATATCAAAAAAAATCAAAAAAGAGCAAAAAATACAAAAAATAAAAAAGAGCAAAAGATACAAAAAACTAAAAAAGAGAGCAAAAAATACAAAAAAATCAAAAAGAGAACAAAATATCGTTGCCTTGATAAAAACTTGGAAAACAGGCATCTTGGTAACAACAAAAAAATCATAAAATTAGGAAAAAGTGCAAACAAATGGTGAAAACCTAGAAAACAGGTATTGTTTGTGATTTTGTTTGGATCTCTCATCTATTAGGATACATTCTATATATTCATCTTTCATCGGCATCACATACATGCCTAGCCATCACATTTGCATCATGTGTCACAACATCTCCTTGAAATGATAAGGATCTCATCATGGCTTGATGATTAGGGTTATCCTTAGTAGTAGTTGTGTCTAACAGAAGTCAGAGTACAAGGTCACTAAGGGGGCAGTTCACTTCTTTGAGCTTTCAAGTAGGCAGCTGGGAGCATGTGTCAGGAGTCGAAATATCAGGAAACAACAAAATATTCCAATTAAACCGAGTCTACACAACTGTTTTGACAGATAACTTAAGCAAATTGGATGATCTTAATCTGAATAAAATTAATGACAAACTTAAAGCATAATTTGATTTGTTGTTTTGGCATTTGATGACATCATATCTTTGGAGTGGTTCAATGATCTACTGAACTAGAATCAGAAGGAAGGAGTATGACTTTTCCTTGCTTGTTGTCTGTAAGTTAATCACTAGTATTGTGCAAATTGGTCATGTGGGACATGCTCTACGATGTATAATTGATGACATTTCAGAATTTGCATAGGAAAATGGTTAACTTTTGTCTGTTTATGCAAACATCACTCAAGTCATCTTGGTCCAATTATACCTCGATGCTTGTATTAATTTTCTACATCAAACATCATGAAATCAGTACTCAGGTCATCATTGGTGCTAACATACCCTTTGATGCATGTACTAACTTTCAACATATCAAAAAGGCTCAATGATGAAAACTAAGAACAACATGGAATGAAGAAAAGGAGAATGGTTCATTACTAAATTATAGGACTTCATAATTCATTTAGGTTTGCATTTTGGAGGCTATCTAAGGTAGATTTTTGAAGGTTGGAAAAATTTTCATATATATTTTCAAACAACAATTGAGTACATTTGGATATTTGTGGCATCTCATTGCATTGTCATACATTACATATCATTTCATCATTATTATTCATTTAAGTTATCATTATCATTATTCAATCTCATTCAGGTTATCATGATCATTATCCATCCTTAAATATTATATCATTTTCATCATTTATCTCATATTATATCATTTCATAACATTTGCATTTTGCATCCATTTCACATCATCTTACATAAATCTACATTGATAACAAAGATTGTATCCATTTCATTCATACATATTTCATTAATTTATATCATTATTATATTCATTATTCATTAGTTTCATGTATTCCATTTCCATATCATGTGCATATCATCCATTAAATATTCATCTGATTTATATCTCATCATACTATCTCATTCAAATCATAAATTTTCATTCAGGTCTCACTCATATTCATTATTCATTTTATTTATATCATATCATCTCATTTAAATAGTTTGTCATTGCATCATTACATCTTTACATTTTGCATACATCATAAAATTAAATCATTTAGATTGCATCATAAAATAAACATGCATCCATAATAATTTCATCATATTACATCATAATATCATCATTTGCATCATAAAATAAAAGAATCATCATTTACATTAAATCACCATTTGCATCATAAACATCATAAACATATAGAAATAAAATGCATAAACTATCCATAACACATGCATGATCAAATCACCACTACGTATCACAAATCTCATCAAAAAAAATTTCCAAATGTACAAGGATATCAAATGTTTCAACAAGATCTATCAAATATAATGAATAAATGTGTCAAAAATTATCATCACCGAGGGGCATCTGGCCATGGAAAATGGCTTCTACTGTCCCTTGAGGCCATAGGTCTCGCTGGATCTCTGCTCCTAGAAGGTCTTATGTCTCATCTTATTGGTGGACCCACACTCCTGGTGGCACTCCTGGTATGCCTGCGTGAATGGGTCCGAGACCGAGTACCTGACTATGTAAAGGAAATCCTCCTCTTAGGTGGCACTCCCCCAAAATATCTCATCCTATAATACTCAGCCTCTCGAGCGGTCTCCAAACCTTCTGCTACAACCTCTCCAATAGAGGTTCTCTCGACTGATCTCAGGAGTCTCTCGGCTACCCCCTCAGCCTGTATGCAACTCTCTTGGAAGCTATCTCGCTCTACCATAAGTTGAGCTATCTGTGGGTCGAGTTGTGGTGGCTGAGCAACCTATGCATGTAGTTGGCTAATCATCACCTATTCCTATGCCAACTGACTGCGAAGATTCTGAACCTCTACCTACAAGGCATCCATATGTCCTTATGTAGGAGCCTTGATAGTCATCTGTGGAGCCAAAGTACTTGACTGATCCACTACTCTCAATGTTTGTGGCCTCGTACTAAAGGGTATATCATAGAAAAACCTCTGGCCTCCACTCCCACCACCTCCGTCATCCTCATCATCACCACTGTCCTTTGAGCCATCTGACTCCTCCTCCTCCATCTCCTCATCCTCCTCATCCACATCCATGGCTACTCGACCTATATCCTTGGCCTACCCAACCTATGCCTAACCTTGTGGCTACTTTGCTGCTTCCTATGCCTATGGCTTTCATCATGCCCATTGTATCGATGGTCCTCCCAATAATGGAGAAGGCTCCTCTGGACTAGTAAATCTTGGAAAGGGATGAGTATAAAAGTATGTTGCATACTCATCTGTCATCTTTGCATTTGTAACCTCTGGATGTATAGCCCAATAATCTTTCTACATATCTAGATACTTTGCTCTAGCAGCCCCAATCATCACAAATGACCCCCACTCTAGCACATCCTGTCGGTGCCTGGCATAGTGTGTCATACCCTATGGCATCATCTATACTGATCCATACTATCTTAGGACCCTCATCCCTAGGAACCGCTCAATGATAAAGGGGGTATGCCCAATCAAGTATCTAGATCTCGTGCAATAAGGTAGCTATATGTCATCCACCTCCTAGGGATCACAATCTAAATACGGTCTCTAGATGACTGTATCCAAATCATCTAGCATGCATCGCCAGTACTCTAACTTTCCCAACATCGGCTGGACAAGGGGACCTATGTAGGCATAAACATATAGGAAACCAAGTGGGCGATCTCTCTGAACAATGGGGTGAGTGATGGCAAAATGCTCTAATGCAAAAATCTGTAATAGAGTAATTCCATAGGACAAACTCTTCCCATCTAAATACATGACCTGATGAAGATCATTAAATAGATGGGCAAGCATGCATGATCCCCATGCATATCTAGTCTAATGGAGATGCATGTCCTCCATAATCCTACCCCAACCAACTGATAGTCCCTTTGACCTGCGATCAGGACAAAGGAAACCACCGATGAATCTTGCTAACACCGAAGGCAGTAGGGCATATCTCGCCACCATATCCTTCCAGGAAATCTCATAGCCATCGGCATGAGGATCTTGGAAGACTCATCTCAGCGCATCAATCCCTCCAATCTCCTTGTGATCATAGATTAGAAGCTCACCAACTACAAGAATACCTAGAATCTTATATACATCCTCTAGAGTCATGGTAATCTCTCCTGTGGGCATATGAAAGGTGTTATGCTCACTATGCCACCTCTCAGCTAGCACAGTCAACAGTGCCTTGTTGATCCTATACTGTGGAATCCTCAATAGTGGACTCAACCCACACTAGTATATAACCTCTATATCCATTTGGGACAATCAAGGAATCATCTCCCACGTGCGGGGAAATCTCTCTCTAATCTGGAGGAGGTTAAATTCCTCCTTTATAATAATACATGCAATCATGAAAATCAATCAACAGGGAATATCTAATCAAATCAGTACATCAGGCAAGTTCATCAATCAAATCAAATGGGCAATCAGCTCAATCAAATCAAATCCTATTTTTTTTCAATCACGAAAGAAATTTTATCAATAATTTCTACTATTTCTTTTTCAAATAAAAATGGAAACAAATTTAATAGTCAATTGACTCAACATCTATTATTTGTCTTTCAATCAGGAAAACAAATCTATCATCTACTATTTGTCTTTCAAGTAGGAAAAAAAATTTATCTTTACTATTTTTTCTTCAAGCATGAAGAAAAATTTATCAAAATCAAGCTAATCTATTCTTGATGTTATTCAACAACATATAATCATTTGTCTAATCTAGCAACAATCATCAAGTACATATCAATTTTTCTTCAAAAATTGAAATTTGGCAAAAATTCATGGATGCGCTAAAATAGTCAATCAATGCGTGACTCCATCTATGCACGATCCTATCTAGTCTATGTGCTAAAATAGACTACGGATTTGCTAAAGCACCTATGCACAATTCTATCATATAGATGCACTACTCTATCTCATCAATGCACTAAACTAGCCTATGCACAAATCTAGCATTCTGCGCAGGCAACTCTCCTAGATGCACTACTTAATATATCCTATGCGCTATTTCATCTATGCATGACTTTTCTACACCTATGTGCAAATTTTGATGCACAACTCTATCTAATGGATGCACCAAACTATGGCTCACATGTGCTAAACCGAAATGTAAAATTTAAAATAAAAATAAAAAAATGCTGAAAAATCAATCAAATTTGTTTTTTACGGAGGGTCAAGTCAACTTACCGAAGGTCCATATACAATTAGTCTTTGATATCGACGGGCTCTTTCGAATCTGTGGTGCTCATAAGGGATCGACATCTCATTTTTATCTCTTGGAGCTCTAAAAATTATTGCAAGTTACTATTCAAATGACAATGACTTTTCACCTTTTCCACCTTTTAAGGGGGTAAAAGAGGGGAATTATTCAAATTTTTACTATACATAGTGCTATTTCAAAAGTTAAATCACCATTTTTCTCTCTGAAAATCAATTAAATTCTTTCGAATCATCCTCATCATCACACAATTTATCTCTTGAGGGGGCATATAGCATCGGTAATTTCTAAATTCTTGGGCAAAATTCTTTGAAGGTATGCATAGAACACATCACTGCAAAGAGAGGCAAAATGTACACATCTAAAAATGGTCATAGTTATTCAAACTTGTTAATTAATTAAATATGAATTATTTAATTAATATTCTAAAGTCATCTACATAAAAATAAATTTAATTATTTATTTATATTGTTCAATTTTCCAATTCTTCTAGTTTATTTAAATGAATAAGTTTATTTAATTATTTTTATTTGCCTCTTAATTAAATTAAATAAATTTCATCCTAGATTTCATGCGTAGTTACTATAGTTGCATTCGAATCAGCATATCATAGCATCATAGCATTTCAAGTTCATAAGCATAGCTTAAATCATTAGCAACGGACATGCATTTTCAATCAATCATGTTCTCTTAAGTTCTCATTTCAACAAGTTGTTACTTACACAATTGAGAGCCAATAACTTTAATCAAATCCTTGGAGATAGAGGACAATGGGTTGAATTTGAAGAAGCTATTGTTATTTAGAGTTTGCATTTGTATTTTCTAAATTATTTTCTTTCAATCTAATTTTTCATTGGTGTGTTAGTTTACTTCCTAATTAGACCACTTATTCTAACAACATAACTTATAGTAGTCCATTTCCAGCATGGCTAGTGGAATTCATTGTATTTCATTCTTTTTCAACTAATTTGGAAAAGTTTTATTTTCATTTAATTTGGAAAACCTAATAGCTTTCATCAATGTTAATGTAAGTGTCCATTAATTTTTTTGCTCCATAAAAAATTCACCTTCATTGAACATGTGCTTAGATATATTCAAGTGAGTTGACATAGTTGTTAATGCAAGCTTCCATTCATTCATACCATTTACCTTTCTAATAAATTGAAACATGTGAAATTTTGTGCAATTGAGAATGCTTATTGTCTTTGTAAGTTACCTCATTGCCAAAGAAATAGTGAATAATTATAAGATATAGCATCACAAACCCTTCTTTGAGTTCATATTCTTCATGACTTCGTTGACAATCAAAAATTTGGTTTTCAGAAAAATAAACACAAGAGTCTCTATTTTTCATTTAGGTGGCAACAACTTGTACCCTAGGTCAGTGATGCAGAGTAGGGAGACAAAACCTTCAACAATCATTTAGTTAGATCAGTTTCAAACAATATTCAATCTCAAAAACCTCAATTCAATGCCGAATTAACCAATTCACATCTAAAACAAAACAAAGATCATCCATAAACAACAAGCTATTATTATCAAGATGACTACAATTCTAAACCTCTGGAAGATTTTAACAAAACCCACCATATGTAAGTCTATTGCTCAAAATATTGTATTCATACAATAGTCTATCCTAACAAAATTAAATAAACTCAATAAAGATAGACTCTAATCCATGAAGTTTTCATCATAACCTTTATAAATTTCAAGTTCAATAATGCTAGTCAAAAGGTCCACAACTTCAAAATCAACATTCCAGGCCTCTAGTGTAGGAGTACCTTGTAAGCTCAATTTTGTCAAAAATGTCATCTTTAGTGAGCATGGTGAAATGCTAGAATTTTAGTTAATGTTGATTATATTGTGTTCAATAAGGTCAATTAGACCATTTTATAATGTATTTGGAGCTAAGGGAGTTCAGTTATTTCATAGCTTGCAATTTGGCTAAATGTGGTTAGAAAAGTTACTAAAAGATTCAAAACTTGCAGAGTTCAAGGGAGTTGGAATGAAATCAAAATATTTTTAATAACCTTCATTTCCTCAAAGGAGAGGTTGTTGGTTGATTTTTACCCCATTTTTTTTATCAAGAAGAATGCTATTTTCTAGAAATTTACTGGTTTCTCTCACTTTTCTTGTTGTTGTACAGACTCTACGAACTCTAAGATGATATGAAACTAGTTGGATTTTTTAGATTAATGAATTATCTTTCATTTTCATCTATTTAGAGGTTCTAACTCTTTGTATAGAGAAAGTTATATTGTTTTTACCACTGCTACCTACTTTCACAATGTTCTTGGGTTGAGGGGTTTCATTATGTAACTCGACCCATTACACTTTTTTTGCCTACTGTAACTTGTGGAATGGGTCCTCTAACTTTTAAAATACATGGATAACCTATTTATAATGTTGTGGGGTCAAGGTTGGGTGTTTGGGATGATGTTCTAGGACTATAGCAAGGTCTTTTCATGGTGAAAATTAGGGCTTCAAGTGGTGTTTTGACAAAATGTGGGGAGGGCTGTTAATTTAATGTATTATTAACCATGTGTAGGGTCTGTTAAGTGATTTTTTATTTTTGTATGGGTTTGGCAGGTCTGGGAGATGGGAGTTTCATTAAAACCCCAAGTATTTTGCTTGAAATTGACGGTTTAGTGTATTAGGGTTCTAGAGGTCTTGGACCTAGAAACAAATCAGGAAATTAGAGGTTTTGACACAAAATAATTTTGTTTGACGATTTTGAGTGAAGATGTAGTGTTTAAAAGGTACTCTCTCTGTAAATTAGGCCAATTGAATAGTATTTTCCAAGGTGGGTCTATTGCAAGTCAATGTTGGTTCAAAGGAGTTGATGTTGGGGTTTACCTATGTTTTATAACTTGCAAATTGGTATCTTAATCATCCCTAATTTTTTCAAGTGTTTTGGAAAATCTTGGTGAAAAGGCCCTTGAATTGGGTTACCTATGCTACAAGGGAAAGCTTCGTAGAAGTTGGGATTTTTAGTTGAACATCTAATTTTGCTTTGGAATCTGATTGATTCTCATTGATTTGTTGTATTGAATGGTTTCCACCACTCTCTGCATCACAAATGGTGTTTCTTCTCAAGTTAAGTGATCAAGTTGTGTGTAAGTCTATTAAGAGCCTTCATCTAAATCTTTGAACAAGTTCATTGTGGATCCCTACATGTACTGCATCCACCTCTAGGTACTTTCCCAACTCTTCAAACACACTCAAAATCCCTAATCTAATATCTAACCCTACAAACATATAACTCCATCATGTATGAAAAATATTGTGTAGCATAGACATGTTTGATAATTCCAAACAGCTCGTTGCCTTCTTTCATAAAATTCTTTGGTGTGTTTCATATTTAATGCAATGTAATCAGCGATATCAATATTTTTGTAAAATGCATTACTTAATTTTGTTCTATGTGTGTTTGTGAACACGTAGCATTGAAGGTCATGCCAAGGAAATGACCAAAGACTCTAACACTAGAAGAACGTGCAACTAAAAATGCAAGGAGAAGAGAATCAAAAAATGTAGCTTGTGAAGCAAAGGAATTGCAGCCCATACAACCACAAATTCCCATGCAATCTAAGAGAGATGTCAATTGGAAAATCAAAGGGAATGAATGAGGAGTGTTCATGAAAGGACAGGAATGGATACAAAATTTGGGGGCACATCATCAACCATGGGTGAAGCTCAATGCACATCTCCAGTTGAAGACACATTGATAACAACATGTGGTTTTCCAGGTGCATCAGAAATCACATCTCCAATTGAAGACACACCATCAAAAATATTACATTTTGAAAGTGCATCAGCAAACACATCTCTATTTGAAGGCACTCCACAAATGACATCTCAATTTGGAGGTACAACATAATTTACATGTTAGTCTCAATGTATGTCATCAATTGCACCTCCAATTGAAGGTACACAATCTATCCCCGATGTTGTTGGCCTTCCCAATATTGACACAAATTTACATTTGAGAACTCCTCCTAGATTTTTGCATAGAAAACCTAAATTTTTTATTGATATTGATTCCAATGTTTTGAAATGGATGCCTAATAAGATTCCAAAATGTACATGTCAAAGATATGCACAAAGGATATGGATTTTTTTTTGTGAATCTAAGTGACGGTGGAAGATGCCAACTATTTGTTAAAATGATGAGGCAACTCAAATTTAGGACCACCACGAAGGCTCTTGGGCTAAGAGTTTTGAATGACTCAAGTGAAAATTCCATTGTAAAGAACTTCATGAGTGCATACGAGAGCGTGGGTTCCACCTCACACATGAAGGATAGTTGTGCCACACAACCTGTGATGACAACAACATTGTTAAGCAGTCAAACAAGGAACAAGGTGAACCTTACAAAGGTAAGTAAGTCTTTGAAAATAAGTACATCATCTCTAACGAGAACCAAAGGAAGGCATGAAAGAGTGGAGGATCCAAATAGCAATGAGTTATGGGCATTTTCAGGTAGAGTGCCATGGAAAGACACAAGAATTGCTCAAGGCTTGAGATCTTTAATTGTGAATTATTGGAAGGATAACATAAGGACCTCTCCTAATCAAAGAGATGTTTTAAGAAGGAGAATTGGTAGTAAAAACCCTGAGCCACATCCAATGCATTATTTGGATACCACTCAAACCCAATTTTTTGCTGATTTTGTATAGAAGTTTCCTAAAATTAAAATATGTCAAAGGTATTTTGAAATGCTAAAGCATTTTTATGTCAAAACAAATCACACATGCACTACTTGTTTTTGTAAGGTTCATATTGAGTTTTCTAACCATTATGATGTTTATCGACGTATATGTGTAGATATGCATACTGAAAATATTTGGTAGGAATGTAAAATAATGCCTCCACCTAAATCATCAAGGAATTTTTTGTCTTCCATTTTATGTGAAAGAGAGGATGGCCAAATTTTTTACAAAAAATCATGTTTGGATAGCACATGTGATCATTGTGGTGGCATGCAACATTTTCCAATTTGCCAATGAGTGAGTAGTACACACACAATTGGAGACAAAATTATGGAATTTGGCAAATATAAGACAGTGGCATATAGTCTAAAAGATGGGAAAGAAGCAAAGAAGTGTGAATTGGTCAATGATAAGATTATAGTGTATCATTTTATGGGCATTTTTCATGATCAGGTGGTCTATGATTATGCAACGCATACACACAGAGTACAATTGTTGGACTCATAGTTCAAGTTATGCAAGGACACATTTCCACTTTTTCATATCATTTTAGTTGTCGACTTCACTGAGAACTACACATTGCAACCACATAACGAGGTGCAATCACAGTACTACAACTCCATGCAAGTTTTTGTATTTGTGCATATAGAATTCATTCATGCAAATTATAGTACCAAGGAAAATAGGAAAGTATTAAGGGAGTATCACTTTTACATCAGTGATGATCGCACACATTCTATAAAGTTTGTTCAAGGTTGCTTTCATATGTTCTATGTTGGTCTGGCTAGCTAGGGCATATCATTTAGTCAACATATCATATGGTCAAATAATTGTACATCACAATTCAAGAATGCCAAAATGTTTTACTGGTTGAGCAGGATGCATAGGATTAGTGGTGTTCAACATATGTGGAACTTCTTAGAGTCCAGGAATGGAAAGGGGGAGCATGATGGAGCAGGTGCATGTATCAAAAGAGCCCTAGTACGATAAGAGTTAAAGTACATAAACAATGTAAATTTGGTAGATTCAAGATCAATTGTCCAGTGGTGTAATGGTGCAATGGGCCTAGGTAGTGAAGGTAATTCTTTAGTTCATAGATTTTTTCATTTATTAGATGATACTAACATTGAAAAATATGAGGATTGTTTTACATTAATAGGATCGAGTGAGCTACACTCTTTTAGAAGCTCCAATGCAGGTACATAGACTATCCATACAAGGAAGATGGCATGCTTTTGGTATGCATGTGCATTCAATCATGGAATGATTGTGAGTCAATAGAGTGGGTTGACGAATGGTCTGTAAGAATTCTAGCCCTGATTGACACTTATCAGCTCCCGACGGCTCTAAAAATCATGGAGATGCAATCATCCATTAACTTTGATCATGTATCGGACCTACTTGAACCAGATAATATATATTACTTACAAGTTTTATTATGTTTCTTAGTAAATAAATCTAATAAGAAGAACATATCAATGCAAGGCACATTTATACGGTCATTGCAGATGAAGACAATGAAGAGGGTACAAATTATTACATGTGTCATTGTATTGAGGCCAAAACTACATTGGAGTCCCTAGTTATAGATGGAGAAAACATAGAATATTCTACAGGTTCGGTGGTTGTTACTAGAACATGGCTTCAAAGGTATCTAGTTAAGAATGTTGTAGTTTCGTTGTTTGAGGACTTCGACACGCATCAAAAAAAATTTCACTATTTGAACCTTGTCATCACCACCAATGTTCATTTGATCAAATATAAGGGCAGACCTATGAACAAGAACTTGTGGAAAGTGTGTGAGTTTGACTGTGAGGCAATACTTGACACATTAAAGAGTAGAGCAGACCCAGATGGTTCCCTCGATTGATTTGTAAGTATTCACATTGAATTTGTAAAGTCATGTCATTGATCACTCTTTTGGACCAACACCTTGCAATAAGGATTTTTCACCATTACTATTTGATTTCATATGCATTTATGACTGTCATTGATCCTTTTTTGATTGTGACTATAGGTAAAACTGAAGTTTGTCAAAGTATATAAGAAAAGGACAACATTGGTTGGTGGTGCAAGTGTTCAGTGGTATGAGAAAAATTGGTTGCTGGTGCATTATATGGTTGTCAATCTTCTCTTTCTTTTCCATCTCCTAGATTTATCAGATTCTTATATGCTACATGTTTTATGTTAAGCCTCTCAGTGATATATTTGAAATTTATACGCAGGGTCATCAAGAGATGATAAAGTATCAAAGGGGCACATCACCATTGTAGGACCTTAAATCAACCTCCTTATCTAGCATGCATGAAGGTGATAGTAGGCCTCATCAGCTATATGATTGACATTATTTAGTTATTGCTCTTTTAATGATTTTTATGTGAGTCTATGTCTAAGATTAAGAGGCTTTTGCAAGTTTTTTGTGGACCAAATTTCTATGATACTACACAACCACAAAGAGGCTACTACCCATGTGTTTCATAGGGAGTAGGGGATGTACATGTTTTGAACCATTTTGGAATGCAAATAGTTGGGCCAACTGAGGTGGAATGGAAAAATGAAACTGGGCAACAACTACTTGTAATGCCCCACCAAGTAACCCTAAAGGAAGTTGTAATTAATGACTTAAGCAAACCGATTTTTTTATTTTATAAAGTGTAATTAACATACACATTCACTTACTAATTAACAACAACCTGTAAGGCTACAAGGATGGGATTACTTAAACCCACACATACATCAGCATATAACCACAACATTGAATGACATTATGAAATAAGTATTATATCAACATAAAGATACAACATAACATAATGAGATAAACATCCAAGATATAAATTTCATTAACTTAATAAAATAGCTACATCACTCATTCCGAGAATGAGGCAATAGTATAAATGTATTACAATTACATAATTCCACCTTGTAAACATAAGGGGTCAAATAACTTATTACAAATTGAAATATTAAAATGCTTGATTTAAAACAAGAACTATGAGCTATCCAACTAGATGTCTCGCCACCAAGTACTGAAGATAAAGGGGTGCCCAATGGTGTATGGTGCATGTTCCACCCAACCAAGTGGTACCCGAAGGCCCACACCCCATGCTAGGAGATAGTAAGAACATAACAAGAACAAAATCTACAACCTCTAACCATCATACTAACACATACTGACTCATCTAAACAAATGTACAATATAAGTCTAACACTAACATGGTCACATTGCTTCCAGACATATAATTGATCAAGTATGATAAGGAATCCATACACATAAAACAAGTACCAATGTTGTCCTAGACGGAGTGTCATCCCACAGTTTTTAATGAGATCTCCTCTAGGCATTCTTCATAGGCTTTGGTAATCTTGGTGACCTCAACCGAATCTTGTCCCTCATGCTTACTCATGCGGAATCGACTACCTCTCATAAGGACAAGATAGTTGACCTTGCCATTCAAGGCCTTCCCACTCATCCCAAGTCTAAACGATCCCTTGTGTCTACGAGTGAGGCTAAATTATCTTGATTAGTATGTAATGCTTCCTAATCATCTAAGTACATTAAATTAGTTATCTCTTGATTAAATGACCTCTGAAGGTTACCCATTTTACCACTCTAGGCTTTGGTGCCTAACAAAATCCACTCTTCTAATTGACAACACACATACAAACCAATCACCAAGGGAATCCCAAGTGCATACAAACTAGAAAGTACAACCAGTCCAACTCTAGGAGGCAACATAAAATTAATTTCACTTCAAACACTTGGAGGCAACAAAACACATAACCCACTCCTTCCAAAGGAGGCACAAAACATCCCCATTCATGGAAACTAGGTAAATTACTAAAAATACACCATGCACTACCCAAGGGAAATACAACTGGTTGACATCACATTTCAACAATCCCCATCCTCTAGGATCCTTTGGAAGACTTACAATTTGGAACTAACACTTAACCCATTTCCCAACATGAACATAGAGGAAATATTTACTACAAAGCAATTGCAAGGAAATAATCTGTTTTTGGATATATTAAATCCATTTCCCTTTCTAATACATTTCACAGGAAAAAAACTAATTGTCTTAACCAAATAATTGAATAAAATAATTAATTGTCTTATTAACTTCAGAGAAGGAAAACACCAATTTTATCAAAAGAAAAACCCTTGATTCCTTTTAAAAAACAACATAAATTCACTATAAGTAATCCTTTCAATTTTCTAACTAAAACATATAATTTCTTCCATTTATATAAGATATCCTTTTCTCTATCAATTTAACCATGCACTCAAATTATTTCCATTTAAATCTCCAATAATGTTAAATTGCATACACCAAAATAAAATAAAATAAAACATTAAATATACACTAAAATGTATATAAACATTATATATACATTAAATATATATTAATATATTCAACTATATATCTAATATCTTTTTACAAAATACCAAATTGTTCTATTCAAAATAAATAAATAAAAACTTTATTAATAATATTCAAAACATATATACATATAAATATTGTATATATAATATTAAATATAATATATATACATATATAATATATTTAATATTTCCATAGAAATCCAAGTAAACTCAGAGGCGGACGAAATACCTGTAAGTTCATTTTTTATTTATTTTTAATATATTTATAAAATTATTATTTGGGGAGGGGTCGGCTGTAGCCGAACTCCCACCCTACCTCCCATGCACACAACCTTACATGGGGGTTGCACTGCTCCAAAGACAATGCTCCCTCCACTTACTGGAGGGTGTTGCCCTTGGGACAGCCGCACCCTCCCTTTTGTGGAGGTGGTGGGGGAATACATAACCCCACCAATAATACTTGCTATGCATTTCAAATATGCGTTCATATTTTAACAATGATTTTTCTAGCATTCTTCCACCGTACGGACGACGAAAATAGATTTAAATCAATATTTTATCAAAATAAAACATGTATATATATGTATTATATATATATATATATAAACATATATATATATATAATATATATGTATATATATATATATAAATGAATTTAATATAATAAATAAATTGGGGAAATTTTGTGAAAATATAATCACCTATAGGTGAGATTATAAAAATTTCCATGGAACACTAAGTCCACAGGAGGTTTAAAATTAGATCTTTCAACTAGCTTTCTCAAATGCATACACAAGAGAAAGAAGAAGAGTATCATAGGAATATCTTGATTTCTTTCGAAGCTTTCTCAATCAACACATCTCTAGGTTTCTAAAAAAAAATCTAATTTTTTTTTGCCTCTAAGTTTGATTTATAGTTGAATCTATCAATTTCTCGAATGAATTAAATCCTAATCAGAGGTTTAATTTTTTTCCTAAAATAAAAACTTCACGGCAATAACAGAAGCTTTAAAATTTTCTTTTTTTCTAAAATCAAATCCTTTTCCTAAATGGATTTAACAAAACAATTCATTGAACAACACAACTCCTAATAAAGATTATAAGCAATAAAATAACAGAAGAAGAGAACCTGAATCAAGAAGCTTCAGACAAAATGAATATTTGATGTCATGCCTCCTCCAAAGCTTCCATAGCTTCTATCCAGCAATTCCAATAATTCCAACCAAAATAGTATCCAATAATCATAGCAAGAACACAAGAATAATTCCAATCTAATCCTACAGCCAAAAATTCTACAATGCTCTGTATATTTTTAATTTCCCCTCCAAAAATATCCTCACACTCCCGTGAAGAAGCTTTCCTCTTTTTTCCAAATCCCAAAATTCTCTCTATGAATAATCTTTCAACAAACTCTTAATTAATTTAACTCTCACATGCTCGCATAATTGAAATATCTTCTAACAACCAAATCTAATTTTCATTTAATTTAATAATTATAAATTATAATTTAATTCCAAATTGAAATTAATTTCCACCAAATAAAATAAAATTCCAAAATGAATTAAATTCTTTTCTTTCTTATAATTTTCTCAACATAAAATTTAATTAATCAATTTTAATTATTTAATAAATAAATTCAACCCATTGGATTAAATTTAATTAATTAACTAAATTTAATTTAATTAATTAACTAAATTTAATTTAATTAATTAATTTAAATATAAACTTCTATCCACAATATCAACTTTAATTAAATAAATAACTTTAAACAATGTAAAAAATTTAAATATTTATTTCCATAATCAAGAACCTTTCAGAATTAAATAGTATTAAAACAAGGCAATCAACGACTCAACAAACATGACTGATGACACACTATGGCTAGGGTGTAGACTTGATACAAGTTACCTAGCTACTATCTCTCGTTCAACTTAACCGTTGGATCGACATGCTCAAACCTATGAAACCAGGTGGAGTCGATGTCATGTAACTGCAAACTTGAAAACAAAGTAGCCAATATCACATATATAAAAACAACATAAAATACACACCGTGAAGAGGAAATCATAGAATCATAGGGTGCTCACAAGTGAGTGATGTGATCCCGTCCCCTTCACCAATACACTCATCATAACTGACATTTCCATCGCATATGAAAGAACATGTTATATCAACTAACATCATTACACCAATTAAAGCATGTAAAATAAAACATCAGATAAGATACACCACATCACCTAAAAAATTTTTTCGCTCTATAAATAGTGATCAAATAACACACACAAGATATAATATCTGAATATCTAGAAACAGAGATGAAAGTAAACCAAGGACACATTGTCCAGTCCACAAAACAAAACGGAGGGGTGTTACACTACTTTTGTTTCTTCTCAAGTATAATATATTTCATGATTTAAATGGGAGGATTATTTCCCTGCATGTATTGCTAGAAGTATTGATAAATGGGAAGATTTTCAAGATGTTCTTCCATCACTATTGTAATATTTGTCATTGACTTAGTGTATTTTTTGATATACTAAAATTATGAGAAATTAATACATTCAAATGTGTATATTCCTTAATATATGCCTCAATTAAATGTGTATATTTAATTTAAAATTAGTTGTAATGATTCATGGTTTACATTTAAAGTTGTCTTCAAGGAAAAACATGTGGATTTATTAGTAAGAATTAAATAATGTTTAATATAATTGTAGAAAGGAATATTTTATTGCCCCTACTAATGTATATTTTTCAAGATAAGGGATCATCCTTCCACACCTCCTACTCCTAAAATAACATTCCCTACACTCAACTACATCATCCCATCAAGTTACATTTGATGATAATAGGTGGGATGATGGTTATGCCATTAGAATAACCCCAAACCCTTAAGGTTGTTCAGGAACCTGGTAGGAGAAATTTGATGAATTAAGGCACTAAAATATTAAACCAAACCTTGCCAAGGCACCAAGCACAAGTCAACTATCATGTGAAAGGATGACTGTCATGATATGAAAACCACCTTCATGAATGTGATATGTATTTTTCATTAGTCACTTGATTGCCCACTCTCAATTGTCTTCATGACTGTCTCTCTTATTTCTGAGTTTCTTTGTTCTTTCAGTCATTATCCTAATCCAAGGTAACTACCATCTCCATTTTCCATGACATTCATGTCACTATATTGTGCTACATTTTAACAATTCTCCTTGACATCGAGTATCTCAAAATAAAAAATCTTGTAATCGCTCAGCTATACAACCTATTTCAAGAATTTCATGCCATTCTATCTTGTAATCTTGCTAGCAAGTACTTTCAAAACACTACTGTTTAAAATTCAAAATTTATCTAGTCCTTTAATACATTAGCCATTATATAGTGACTGCTTTAGCTCTCCATTGCTGGTTGCTCTAACAAAAACCAAGGAATAAATAAAAACAAGAAAACTTCAAGTGAAAAGGGGAGTTCTTGAAGGATCCTTTTAAATGCATCAAGCCTAAAGCTTTCCTTAACTCCCACAAACTTGGACCACTCTTTAGCTTATGTGTTTAAGTCTTTAAAATCATTGCCCTTTCTCCATAGTGCTACCCTCCATACATAGACTTGTCTGGGTATCATGTTATGACTATCATTACCCTAGTCCACTTTGCATACCCATTTGTCCTTTTAATTGTCCATGTATGGATTGTCCTATCTCTTTCATGATTTTCCTTCTACCCTAAAACTATGTACTATTCTTATGTCTATTATTCTCATGCCATAAATGGATTATAATGTTGTTTTGTCTCTAAACCACTGTGAATGTTGTATGTGAGACCTAATCACTATCCTATTATTATCTATGGTTTAAGAATATTAACTCTTTTTTTTTCTATAGAATTTCTGAATTTGAATCAAGAATGTCGAGTGGGGGAAACAAAAAAGCCTTGTATCTATTGTGGAATTATGTTGATCATGTTAAGGGGCCAAAGGGTTCAGGTGGAACAACCATGATCTCATGCAAATTATGCCCAATATCATGGCAAGGTACTTACATGAGGGTGAGGGCTCATTTCCTTCACATACTTGGATAATGTGTTGATCCTTGTATAAATGAGGTGGAAAGATACGAGGTTGTGAGAGATCAAGAAAGGGCTGATGGTAAATTTTCTATATGAGCTCTCATGATTCAACAATAGGGGCAACAGAGGCAACTACTGCAAATCAAACTCAAATTAGAGAGGTAGAGGTGGATGTGTCTTCAAGAGATGTGAGGAAGCATCAGTTATGAGGAGTCAATGGAATCATTTTTCATGTGGGCATGGTGACTTTTCTTCTGTGGAAGATTTATATGATATGTGAGAACAAAAGGACCCTATAGAGTGGTGGTGGAACCATGGAGGTGAAACACTTGAATTGCAATCATTTTCTATAAGATTACTCTCAGAAGTGGCTAGCTCTTCATCTTGTGAGATAAATTGGAGTACTTATGGTTTTATTCATTCACTAAAGAGGAACTGATTGGGGTAAAAGAAAGTAGAGAACCTAGTGTACAATCATATCTCACTTCACCTTCTCTCTCGTGTAGATCTTTCATACAATGAGGGTCCTACAGAAAAATTGGACCAAATTTCACCTGATGGAGATGTTGCAGCCATAGTGGATGAAGTGGTTGAACCAGATGGCCTTATTGATTTACACCCAGTTCCACGACTAGTAGAGGAACTTGAGTTAGAGAGTGATGAGTATATGGAGAACCTCATAACTAAGGACCTTGACATGGATGATATTGATGTGGTGTAGATGATATGAGATATTAGATAGATTTCTGATTTTTTTTTTTTGCATATTAGCCAATCAAACTATCAATATTTTTTTGTTTATATAAAAAAAATGGCATCTCAAAGTACCCCCGTCTCCTATTTTCAAAGAAATTTCGTACCAGTACCAGTCTGGCAAAAACTATGGTAATTTCCAAGCTTTATTATTTTCCCTCTAATCCAACAACCACAACTCAAGCCTCTCCAAGCTTTACATAGAATTTATCATCCTCCTATAACTAATCAATGACCCTAACCACCAAGAAACCAACTTTTCAGAATAAATAACCATTGCAATTACAAATTTTTTGCATTATGCAACTCACAAATTTGTAACTATATCACTTTTCCTACTAACTAAACTAATGAATCCATTATGTCATTGTGATACAATCTTTCATGTTTCCTTTTAGGCTTTCAAACTCACTTGTTCACACATTTTTTATTCAATGGTGCATTCAAAACATCAAACATGGAGATTTGTGACTAGGTGCTAGGGTGCTCCTGCACCACCTACCTTGTCAATCCCATCAAATCGGAAAACTAGTGAGCTCACTAGCTTGCCAAATCCATAGGGTTGACAAGGTAGGGGCACCGTATGCCTCATAGAAATCAATGCAACCTAGGTCATCTCTAGCATACCTTAGGGTATGACATTCAACCAAACAACTACTATGCACCAACCTACAATGCCACAAGGGGACCTAATGAGGTTGTTCCAAACAAGAACCATGATGCAGAGTGGATCAGCCAAATAGGATAGATGACACAACTTCTCTCAAATATTCCCACTTGGACATCAATTCACCAAACTCACAATAGCATAACCTTGCCACTCGACATGGGATTTTGGCCAATTAGATTGAGATAGAGGTTTAGACCATATTTGTTACCCTAGAACATGTTTCTCCTAACCACTTGAAATCCAACCAAATTATAACTAAAATGGATTTAAGTCTGCTGCCCACCTAATTCCATCGAAAAGAGAGCACAATCACTCTGAGATAGGTTCAACCGACTCTATCCCTTAAGGGTCTAAAGTGCAAAAGGGAAACAATCTTTGATAGGGTATTACTTGTAAACTGCGGTGATTACAAAATATTTGTCTGAACCTATGAGATCACGTTGGGACCTTCTCAAATAACTTCTCTTGGTTTTTCTATCTCAGAGGCATTTTCCTGTGGTGGCAAATTTTCACTCAAGGAAAAAGTTATCAAATGCAAGTAGTTGAAAGTTGCAAAGTGGTGCAACTTTCATTCTGCATATCGTGTGAGAAAATGAACCATTCCAATGCATCTGAGTGGGTACGTTTACGCTAGTAATGGTCCTCTTTCACACCCAAATACTCGAAATCGCTCTGAACTACGTTCAACCAGATCGATCCCTTAAAGGGTCCAAAGTGCAAAAAGGCTGCAAACTTTACAATGCTATTACTCGGACACCATGATGCTTAGAGACCTCTCATTTGATCTTGCAAGATTGTGTTGGGCCCATCTACAATAAATTCTCTCATTTTTTTCTATCTCGAAGGCATTTTCTCATGGTGGTGAATTTTCAGTTGGGGAAAAAGTTGTCGAATGCAAGTAGTTGAAAGCTGCAAAGTGGTGCAACTTTCATTCTACATCTCATGTGACCAAATGAACCATTCCAACACATCTGCATGGTAATTTTACACTAGCAATATCCTCTTTCACACCCAAACAAGAGAAATTGATCTGAGCTACGTTCAATTGGATCAATCCCTTAAGGGTCCAAAGTGCAAAATGGCTACAAACTTCAACATACTATTACTCAGACACTGTGATGCTTAGAAAATTCTCCTCTGATCCTAAAAGATCTTGTTGGGACCATATATAGTAACCTCTCTCAAATTTTTCTATCTCGGAGGCATTTTCCTGTGATGGTGAATTTTCACTCGGAGAAAATTTTGTCAAAAGCAAGTAGTTGAAAGTTGCAAAGTGGTGCAACTTTCATTTTGCATCTTGTGTGAGAAAACGAACCTTTCCAACTTGTCTAGGTGGGTAAATTTATGCTAGGCATGGTCCTCTTTCGTACCCAAACATGCAAAATCACTCTAAGCTATGTTCAACTGGATCGATCCCTTACAGGTCCAAAGTGCAAAATGGCTACAAACTTCAGAATGCTAATACTCAGACACCATGATGCATAGAAACTTCTCATTTAATCCTATAAGATTTTTTTGGGCCCATCTACAATAACCTCTCTCATTTTTTTCTATCTCAAAGGTGTTTTTCTCATGGTGGTGAATTTTCATTTGCAGAAAAAGTTGTCAAATGCAAGTAGTTGAAAGTTGCAAAGTGGTGCAACTTTCATTTTGCATCTCGAGTGACCAAATGAACCATTCCAATGCATCTAGATGGGTACATTTATGCTAGGCATGGTCCTCTTTCTCACCAAACACGCGAAATTGATCTGAGCTACGTTCAATCGGATTGATCCCTTAAGGGTCCAAAGTGCAAAATGGCTGCAAACTTCATCATGCTAGTATTCAGACACTAGGATGCTTATAAATTTTTTTTCTAAGCCTATGAGATCATGTTGGGCCCCTCTACAGTAACCTTGCTCGATTTTCACTATCTTGGAGGTGTTTTCTCGTGGTAGCGAATTTTCACTTAGGGAAAAAGTTGTCAAATGCAAGTAGTTGAAAGTTGCAAAGTGGTGCAACTTTAATTTTGCATCTCGTATGACCAAATGAACCATTCAAATGCATCCAAGTGGGTAATTTTACGCTAGGAATATTTCTCTTTCACACCCAAACACGCAAAATTGCTCTGAGCTACGTTCAATCGAATCGATCCCTTAAGGGTCCAAAGTGTAAAATGGTTGTGAACTTCAACATGCTATTACTTGGACATCGTGATGCTTAGAAAATTATTGTCTAATTTTGAAAGATCATGTTGGCCCATCTACAATAACCTCTCTCATTTTTTTATATCTCAGAGGCGTTTTCTCGTGGTGGCAAATTTTCACTTGGAGAAAAAGTTATCAAATGCAAGTAGTTGAAAGTTGAAAAGTGGTGCAACTTTCATTTTGCATCTCGTGTGACCAAAAAGACCATTCCAACGCATCTGGGTGGGTACATCTACGCTAGGTATGGTCCTCTTTTGCACCCAAATAAGTGAAATCGCTTCGAGCTACGTTAAAATGGATCGATCCCTTAAGGGTCAAAAGTGCAAAATGGCTACAAACTTCAGCATGGTATTACTTGGACACCATGATGCTTAGAAACTTCTCATCTAATCCTACAAGATTGTGTTAGGCCCCTATACAATAACCTCTTGTTTTTTTCTATCTCGGAGGCATTTTCTCGTGGTGGTGAATTTTCACTTGGGGAAAGAGTTGTCAAATGCAAGTAGTTGAAAGTTGCAAAGTGGTGAAAATTTCACTCTGCATCTTGTGTGATCAAATGAACCATTCCAACATGTCTGAGTGGGTACATTTATGTTAGGAATTGTCCTCTTTTGCACCCAAACATGCAAAATTGCTTTGAGATACGTTCAACTGGATTGATCCCTTAAGGGTCCAAAGTGCAAAATGGCTATGAACTTCAGCATGTTATTAATCAAACACTGTGACACTTAGAAACTTCTCATTCGATCCTAAAATATTGTGTTGGGCCCCTCTACAATAACCTCTCTCATTTTTTTTCTATCTCAGAGGAGTTTTCTCATGGTGGCGAATTTTCCCTTGGGGAAAAAGCTATCAAATGCAAGTAGTTGAAAGTTGCAAAGTGGTGCAACTTTCATTATGCATCTTATGTGACCAAGTGAACCATTCTAATGCATCTAGGTGGGTACATTTATGCTAGGCATGGTCCTTTTTTTCACACAAACATGCAAAATTATTGTAAGCTATGTTCAACTAGATCGATCCCTTAAGGGTCCAAAGTGCAAAATAGTTGCAAAATTCAGCATGCTAGTATTCAGACACCAAGACACTTATAAAATTCTCATATGAGCCAATGTGATCATATTGGGCCCCTCTACAATAACCTCGCTCAGTTTTTCCTATCTCAGAGGTATTTTCCTGTGGTGACAAATTTTCACTCGAGAAAAAAGTTGACAAACATGATCTCTTTCACAGTTAAAATAATATCCCAACAGATGAACCAAGGAACCACATCATCCCAAGTTTGAATTTTCAACTTTCATTCCTAATTCATATCTTGAGATTCAAAACCAACTTGAAAGGGGTAACAATCTAACAATCATTTTAGGCTGCATAGTAGGAAGTCTTCAAATTAAGAGATTTATTTGGAATATAGGGTCTTGATGAATTATTTTTCAATCGGTTTCCAACACTATTTCAATGTTGTCTACACTTAATGGCCATATATAGGATTGATCGTCCTAAGAAATTTTCTATAGAAGCTTATCAACTTGCTCTATTTCTCTAGGCATGGATCTATTCATATCTTGTATACTAAAATTCATGATGAATTAATTTTTTCACCATTAATGTTTTTGCATTTTACCAATATATGGTATCAGAGTCTCTATGCTTGTGATATATTTTGATGCGTGTAATAGATCGTGCCATCAAAGGTGTTATTTTTTTATGTGAAAGATCTCCAGTCTACCACCATTGTTTCCCAAGTGAGAAACCCTACACTTACATGGTGAAGTCTGTGAAGAGTTTGGTGTTGTGAAGAATGTTTTGAGAAGATATTAATGTGCCAAAATCAACCACCTTAGTCGCATGCCACACAAAAGTGGCATTCTCTAGCATGTGAGAAAAGGCATGATCCTTTTTGAATGGATGGAGGACCCATAACACACAAGTAATGTGTTGGTTACAAGCATCCACTTCCTTTTGGGGCAAGCGAATGAGGGTTCTTCTACAACCAGATCAAAGGAGTGGTTGCTTGGCATTTTAGGTATGGAGTTCTGAAAGAAGATTAGAGCGGACTCTTACATTACTTAGGCCAAACAATGTGAGTGATATGTGTAGATTTCTTGAGAAATAGAATTCATCCTCACCTATTTAGATATGTTGTTGCATAATAGTAGATAAATATTTTGTTGGAGCGTGCAAAATTGGTGCTCAATATAAAGGTGTGAGAAGAAATCATGACACATAGTAAATTCTTAGTGTTCCATGGGTTTTTGGGGACAGGGACAGGGGGACGATAGGGGACGTGTTTTTGATACTTGGGGAAGAGGGGCTTATGTTTGGGAATGACAGGAGGATGGCGAGGGGACGATGATATAAGGGCTAAACATGAAGAAGATGAGGAAGAAATGACTACTAGGTATTTGAATGGTTTAAGATTCAACATTTAGGATGAAATCATCTTGATGGCACCAACATCAGTTGCACAATTCTTTCAAATGGAAATGAGGGATGAATAAAATTTAAAAAGGAGACAAGAGAAGGCAGGAAGAGGGAGAGGCAATACTTCTAGGGGAAGAGTATTCAATCCTAATTCAAATTCAAACAATGAGGGCCAAGGAGATGACAAGGACCAAGAATAATCTGATTCAAGAGATGGATGGAGAGGTTCAAGAGGAGGATTTAGTGGAGGAAGAGGTTCCTATCAGTTCTCAGGGAGACGCTACACTTGTAACCAACCTAGACATCCAGCCTTTAAATACCTTGAAAATCAAGCTCAAGCTCTTATGGTGGAGAAATGAGGAATCAACTAGTGCATGAAGATGAAGAGGGTGTGACTTCACCTATAGTGAACCTTACATCACAACAAGGAGAGGTACTCATGATAAGAATAACTATGTTGCAAGCATCCAAGGAGGAAGATTTGAGTCACAGAAGGAGCCTATTCAGAACTACATGAAAAAGCAAAGGTAAAGTGTGTCAAGTTGTCATTGATTCTGGTTCTCAAGATAATCTAGTGTCTAAGGAAATGGTGGACAAGTTGAGTTTTGAAAAATACCTCATGAAGCACCTTATAGAGTCTCTTGGGTCAATGATAATCAAACTTTGGTGGTAAAATAGCAAGCATATGTTGAATTTCAAATTGGGGAATATAAGGATAGGGTTCTATGTGATATTTTTCCAATGGATTGTTGTCATGTGCTCTTATGGAGCCCTTGGAAATTTTATAGGAGGTCTATATATGATGGGTGGGAGAACACATATAGGGAGAACACATATACCATCAAGAAGGATGATAAATTTTTTAAGTTGCTTTCCTTGAAAACAAGTGGAAGGGATAAGGGTAATGTTAGAGTAAAGGTTTTAACTTAATTATGTTGAATAAGTTACCTTTATTCCCTTCTTAAGATTTCACGTTAGTTTGCATAAAGTGACATTTAATAATTATATTGATTATTAAATGTTTTCCTATTAGGGCTTCTATTAGGGTTTTTTTAGGGTTTGCATGATCTCCTTTTTATAAGCATTTATCCCATTGTATTTCATATCAATTCATTCTTTCATTCTCTCTGATATATACATTTTTTAGTTTCCAGAGAACCCTTGGTTGTTTGTCTCCATCTCTTCTTTTTGGATAGGTTATTTGCATGCAAGTGATCTTTGGGGTTTGTGGTGTTGTATTTTCTCAACTCCTACATGGTATCAGAGCTCCAGACCTGCTGCTTCCTGTTCTTGTTTTGAAGATTTTTGAAGCTTCAAGGGTTTAGGGTTTGTTTTTTTTATCCAGGGCATACTTGCAATTTCAAAACATTTTCAGCTCAAATGGACCTTGCCATTGTGTCCGCAGTAGTCCAAAACCCCTAAATTAACTATTCATTTGTCCATTTTGGACAAAATCAAATTTTGGGGCAATTTTTTTTTTTTTGTTCGGTCGTACGGCCGTCTATCTGCCTAGTAAAAAATTTCCGCAATATTTTTTGTCATTTTAAAAATAAAATTAAAAAATATTGTACATGCTTTTGATTTTAAATAAAAATAAAAACCAAAAAGGAGAAGCCTTTTTATGGCTTGCTTAGGCCGGGGGCCCAGGACCCTGTGCAGGTCGGCAGAGTACCTGCGCAGACCTGTTATGGCTGCACAGGGGTACGGTGGGGGTGGGCCACATGCCTCCCCCACCTCCAATATTTATTTTTTATCAAAAAAAAATTTTGTAATGTTTTTTTTAAAAGAAAAACAATTTTTTTCCTAAAATAAGCCTAGTTATGCTTTTACGGCGACAGTTGTTTGGCCGCCAAATATAAGCCCAGATTTTGCTGCGATGGTCATATGACTGTCAAATTTAATGCAACATTGACTTTTTTTCATCTTTGGAGCTGTTTTCTTCCAGAGGTCATAACTTGCGCATACGATATCATTTTTTGGCAAACAAGATATCATTGGAAAGCTGGTTTTCTCATCTTTCCAATGGTGTGGGTTTCAGCACTTCTTTTTTCTGTTGGTGCATTCTACAGTCAATTTTTTGGCTGTCCTTCATGTATTTATAGATTTGTCTTTTTTGGACATTTTGAGCATCATTTGTAAGCAATTTCTTTTATGTAAACGCACTGAGATAAAGTGCCACACTATTGTACATGTATTTTGAGGATTTTGCACATAAGGTTGTGCCATATTTTGTACTTGCACTGTTATTATAAAGTTTCATGGGGGGTTGTGTAGTTTTCCTTTATTTTTCCATCACACCTTTGTCTAGTGAGTGTCCCTCCAAGACGACAGTGGATCCATATGATTCTAGCCTCATGCATGTGTGCTTTGTTTTGCACACCACTTTTTCAATTGCAGGTGCTTTCTTGTGCACTTTCAGATGTTGTTTCTTTTTCCTCATGCATTACAAGGTGTTTTATACCATTTTAGTGGATTTGTCAAGCTCTCCCAGTTCAGCATTATGGGAGGGGTATTATACTGTTCGTGCTAATTCTTCCTTGGTTTCGCCTTGGAAGGAATCTTCCATTCTCAATTGATCAGTATTTCAGACTATTGGTTCTTGTGCCATCTGTATCTTCATTCCAGGTGTTTGCCTTTGTTTTCCATCCGATTCGAGTAGTGTCATTTGGGGAACTTATGTAGATTGTTGTTTTCTTGTTCTTGATCATCCTATCTTCAGCGGAGGTTCTTCAACACCATAGCAGTCATCTTTCGATAGTTGTTTGCAGCTTCTTATGCTATAGTGATTTTCTTCTTGGCTTTCTTCATCTCTTTTTGGAGTAGAGCTTTTTCCCATGAGGTTTTCTCTATTTCTCCACTTTACAGATATTTGGCTGTATTTGGGTACCTGATCTGGCCTAGTTGTCGAGACCCATGTTTGCCTTCTTGCATTGTAGTTACCTTTGCTTTCTTTCATTTTTTTGTAGTTGCACTATTGCTCATCTTAAGGGGGGGTGTTAGAGTAAAGGTTTTAACTTAATTATGTTGATTAAGTTACCTTTATTCCCTTCTTAAGATTTCACATTAGTTTGCATAAAGTGACATTTAATAATTATATTAATTATTAAATGTTTTCCTATTAGGGCTTCTATTAGGGTTTTTCCTATTAGGGTTTCTTTAGGGTTTGCATGATCTCATTTTTATAAGGATTGATCTCATTGTATTTCATATCAATTCATTCTCTCATTCTCTCTAATATATACATTTTCAGTTTTCAGAGAACCCTTGCTTGTTTGTCTCCATCTCTTCTTTTGTGATAGGTTATTTGCATGTAGGTGATCTTCGAGATTTGTGGTGTTGTATTTTCTCAACTCCTACAGGTAAGTCTAAGGTAGTGATGTTTGGGAAGAAAGAGTTTTTAGGGCTTGAGGGTAGCAAGACCAATTTGTTTGCAGGTCTAGAGTATGTTCATGAGGATGGAACAGTAGGAGGAGAACAACTGAGTATGCTCGGATAGTGGGTAAGAAGGAAATGTGTGGATTGCATGAGGATAGGGTGAAGCATGCCTTTGTATGGCATAAGGAGTTGAGTAGCCAAGTGGTTATGACTGGTAAAGGGTAGAGTGAGGGGAAGGAGTATTTGGAAAGGCAAGATGAGGCTGATAATGTGTTTGTAGGGACAACTAGATGTCCCGTGGTATTGCAGTAGGCTAATGGAAAATCAGTTGGCATTAAGACAGAGTTTGGTGGAGTGGAAAAAACTAAGATAGTGAGTCATGAGACAAGGAGGACAAAGGACATGAAACTTGAAGGTTCGATCACAGTAAAGGAAAAAAGGTGTAGAGATCTAATGGCAATAATAAGAGAGCAGAGTGTACATGCTAATGTGGATGGGTACAAGCATGGAGGTGGAACAGGGAAGAAGGTAGGGCAATTTTTTGCTAATTTTTGTTTGATTGTAGGTATTAGGAGTGGATCAGTACCAAATTTTGATCCAATGATTAGGAGAAACCCCAAATCAAATTTGGACAAGTATGGAGCAACAAAGTGGAGGCATGGAGCAAGCTCTCACTCTTGGGACAAGAGTCTCTCTATGGGGGGCTGTATGGTGTATTGGAACCATCACCTTAGCATGAAAGAAACATGAGCCTTAGAGTTTCATCAAATGAATTTGAAGATCTTTAAATTATATGTAACGAAGAAGTTGTAAAATATGCCAAGATGAGATGTAACGTAAACAAGTTGTCAATTTTATTCCATGTTGGCAATATGCTCCAGATGGATAGGGTATAGTGTAGGCTTGGGTCTTATGTTTTCCCTTATAATAAGGTCTCAATGACCATTTGGAATTTTATTTAAAAGGTTTAATATGTTAGTTAGGTGATATTTCCAAAATCAAGTTGTGAATGAATGGTAATTAAGAGCAAAATTGGCAAATTTCCATCTTAGAAGTCTAACAAAGGGTGGTTATGGTGGTTGATAGGCTCAAGGGGTAATCGAAAGGTGGTATCAAGATATATTTTTGTAATACCCCAAGTTGAGGGTTGATTTTGTTCAATTTCTAATAAGAAAATATACTTTTGAAAAATTTTGATCACTGGTTTTCTTTGTTTTGCTGAAATTTTATTTGCCTTGCACAGGCTTGTACAAGTCTATCATGACTTGAGGCTTTGGATACTTGATTGAATATGTGTTTACTCTCTTTTCATCTATTTTGAAGATTTAAATCCACCGTTGGTGTGTGTGGGATCAAAAAACCTGGTTACTGCTCTTTTTTCTATGCTAGGGGTTTTGAGGGAAACACCATGACACATTAGCCAATCCACCTACTATTGTGCCCTTGTGGCTCAGTGGATTGGTGTGTACCATGATTATTTTGGTGTATGAATAATTTGGAGGTTGAGAGAATGAATAAAATCAATGGGGTGTGAAGTTCTAATGTTGTTCATGGGTGTTTCCACCATGAAAGTAAGGAACTCAAGTAGTGAATTTGATAAATACTAAAAGAAATGGGATTGTGAGTGTCTTTTAAGTTATGGTAGAGGTATTGTGGGGTGTTTAGACCTTTCGAAGGATTGGGGGAGGTCTAGAGTTATGAGTTTCTTTAAAACCCTTGTTTTTGTGAAGGTTTAGGAGGGTTTGTGAGTAGAGGAATAAAACAAGTTCTTGGGGCTCTTAAAATGGGAGAATCCTAAGTTTGGTGAGCATCCCTAAGATTGTTTCAATTTTTCTTGGTTTGGAGGTGAGTTTGTGAGGGGGTTCCTTTGGAAATTAGGCATAATTGTGAAGCCTAGAGCGAGGGAGGTGTATTGAAAGTTCATTGTGGTCCAAAAGAGATACTATTGGTTTTGACATATCTTGTGTAACCCTAAAAATGGTATCTTAATCCACCTTAAAATGGTCAGGTGTTTTGGAAAGGTTGGGATAAATTAGGCTTGAACCGAGTTTTGAGTGCTACAAGGGTGGATTGTTGGGTAAGGTGTTGAATGAAGAGTTTGGTTTGATGGGCTTTGCGGTTGTGTAGATTGCTCAAAATAGGTTTTATTAATCTTGTTAGGATTCCCTTGAAGGAAATTTGTCAGACTAATTGCCTTTGAGCCTCCTTGCCTCTACATCAGTGAGACACAAGTAATTGAAGCATTCCAAAAGATACAAACCACCATGAATGGAGCTTATTTATACAATATTCTTTTGATGGGGCTTATTGAGCATTCAACAATAATTAATTAAGCATTAGATGTAAACAAAATCCATGTCTACAACTTACATGATACGCATGATAACATCCTTCAAGAATGGTAGTACAACAAAATAAGAGTTTATTTAATCAAAAATCTGAAAGGCTATAAAATGATATATATTGATAACATTATATACAATATATCCAAAAAAACCATATATGCTTAGTACAAAGGAGCCATATGGACATAAAATATCACACACACATATATATATATATATTGATAGTACAAAACATATGTTCCAAAATTCTACATAGGCATACAACAAGCAACACTAATACATAGTCATTTCCCTCTAGGGGAAGGAAATAGATCTCGTACTGCCTTCAAAATTTGGCTGGATGGAGTGACTGTTGCTTCTCTTGTCTTTTGAACATGCTTACTAGTCCTCCTCTCTTCACTCTAGACCTTCAACTGATACAATTAAAAGTAAATATGTTAAAACATAGAAGTTGAATTGTGGAATAGCATATAACAAAATATATAATCACTTATCGCATACATATAGTCATCATGCACATTTACAACATCACCATGTCGATGATTTGGAGTGACAACCACTTGTAGCAACCATGAAGATAGATATTAAACTACATAAAATTATCATGAAAATTTTCTATAATAGATCATAAAAGAGAAAATATAATGTCAAGTCGACTAATCTATTCCATACCTCTCTCAATGGATCAGAACTGGCTATTGCTGCAGAAACTCCATGGTCCATCGTTCCACCAAAATCACTAGGGATATATCTTGTCAACAGTTGCAAATGAAACAATATCTTAGGTATCATGTTGATATAAAGACCAAGAGGGAATAATGGAACATAAGGTGAAATAAGAGAGGGTAATGGGATGGGAATAGAAGGGTGATGCAAAGAGGGGGCTCAAACTCATTCAAAGTGACAACTTGCATTGAAGAGACATCTTAAAATATTAAAATGGACTATTAGAGTTATCCAAACAATCCTCAAAGCTTGAAAACAATCGGGAGTCTAACTTAGAACTCACTTTCACCCATGTAACCTAGCAGTAGTGCAAACTCAGTTTTTGGCCTTTAACTCCCATGCTTTCCAAAACACTTGACAATAAGAAGGTAGATTCAAATACCCATTTTAGAGTTATACAACATATCTCATAACTAGATACATTTTTTTTGGACCAATCCCTTGAAATTAGACTCTCAACACTATCCTAAGCCATGAATTAGGCCAGATCTACAAAGCAACATACCTTAACATAGGCCCTTGAGACTTATTTCCAATGCTTCAAACTTCAATATAATGTTACAAAATGTGTTTTCATGCATTTTTAAAGTCTTTTTCTCATCAAACCAATGTCCAACTTCCTTACAACTAATTTTTAAACCTCTCATGACTGTTGCATTACAAATTTGTTGCATTTATGCAACTCACAAATTTATCACTTTTAGGTTTTGACTCTTTATATTTTCCTAGACCCTCTTAAACACCTAAACTATTACAAATAGTCTAATGAGACCTTATTCAACTAAGAAATCATGAATTAATCAAGAAAAAATCATCCTATCTACCTTGACACCCCTTGTCAACTTTGAGACTTCCTTCCACATGATTTGCAAACGTTACAAATTGAATACAAAATCCTCTCAAAGTTGATCAATTACAATAGAATGGTCACATTGGACCTTATTATGACTCAAGGACTCAAATCAAACATCTTAACACACCTTGCCTATCTGATGCAGAGTGGCAGGGAAGGTAAACACACAACTAGGATGGAAAAGACAATCCAATTCAATGCTTCTCTCAAATAATCTTATAAGGAGTCATAAAATCCATTTTTCTTTAAATGATCAGCCCCCACACACCTATGGTTCACAACTTAGACCACCCAAAAAACTTGAAAGCATTTGGATCATGTCGCATTAGGAGAAAACAAGGTTCAACAACCCTCTAGTACTTAGGTTTCAACAAACAAATATCACAATGTTGATTTAGATCTCACTCCCTCTTAATATTATAGGCATATACTTTCCATCCCACCAGGATTTAGTAAATCTACAACATGTGGATGGAAGAAACGCCCATAATTCACTCAAAACCCTGATTTTGAGGGTTTTCATACCACCCAGGAGTAAAATTAAGATATCTCCCTTGATACTCAACAAAATCTCATCACTCAAAATCTAAGAGAAATCTTATTAAATTACCTATCCAACCATTATATGTGTGGATCATGAAACAACACGTACAGACCGTACCAAGTATGGGATCAACAATTTCTTCAAGAAAACACAGAAATCAGAAAACTCTTTATTGAAAAATCCTTCCAAACTTTAAGAATAGCCTTGCCTCAACCAAGAGAGGCATATATGAAGCCTTCCAACCTCCTCCAACTTACTCCAACTGAAATTTGAATTAGTTGGCTATTGGAAACACAAAAAGACTTCATTTTTTACTCTTTAATGCCTAATTAAGGCAATTTAGCCAATTTTCACAACCCAACTACACGGATACCTCTAAATTGTTTGAAAGGAATCCAAAACTCCTCAAAATTAAAAATATGACTCCCCTCAGGTTTATAGCTACATCAAGGCATCCTTTTTGCTTAATTTTCCAAAATTCACTAGACTTACAAAGGAGGATGGAGACCTTGTTTGTACAAAAAGTTGGTCATCAAGACCAAAACTCCACCAAATCCATAGGAGACCTATTAAAAATCAATTAAATGGTCCATGAGACCTTATTCCAACATTAAAAAATGAAACAAAATGTAACAAATGATTCTAGGTTCCTTAGACCCATGGGTTCTCCTGCACCACTATCAGACACTTAATGAAGAAACATAGAAAAGAGTGGTGCCCATGCACCAAAGGGATTAATGGAACATAGGATGGACTAGTATAGATTTATGGGATGGGGTAGGATGTGATAACAAAATATAGGGTGGAAAATTTGAGGTTAATGGGCTGCAATTATTAGGGAATAATGCAACATAGGGTGAATTAGGAGGTATCTAGGGTTTGACTATAGTATGTACGATGTGCGAAATTGACCTATGTGTAGCAATAATAGAGAAGAGTTATCTACGATGAAATGTGGATAAATATGGTATAACATAGGATGATATAAAGGAACATAGGGTGGAACATAGGGGATCATGGAACATCTAGGGTGATATAATAATGGGTACAATAAGATGGGAGTAGGACATAATGACACATAACATGGACTAGAAGATATTAGTTGGATGGGCTAGGAGGGGATCATGGAAAAGAGGGTGAACTATTAAATGTTAATGGTAAGGGATTAGGAAGGTATAAAGGAACAAACAGTGAATTAGGAGAACATAATGGGACACGACCAAGGAATACTTGAATGCATTGTTTGTGTTTCTCATTAATTTTTTAGATTTGTATATACGCAAAATTACAAAAAACTAGCTAACATAGATTTACAACACCATTAATGAATAAAGGCTACCTGAGTATATGTTTTTTGAGGATATGAATCGTGAGGTGTGGAGGAAGAAGGTGCACTAGGAAACTGTTTGAGATCCAAAGCATGTTATGAGACAAACATTCAAATATAACATTCAACTATTCAAATGCAGTAATAATATCTTTAATACTAGTTGCATACCTATGGACTCATCGTCGATAATGTATAAGGGTTTGTAGGAATATAACATCCCTCATGAATAGTACGACCTTGAAATTTCATCATATCAAAATTCTACTAATTTAGTTATTCTTAAATTTAAAAATATATTTTAATAAACAATAATAAAATAACTTGCTAAATTTTACCTGAGTGTCAATGTCGAATGTATCATTAATATCATCTATGAAATCCATCACCTTTTCAACTAATGTAGGCTATGTAGCTACATCACGAGCACCCTGATAATCATATGTGCAAAAAACACCACAAGTGCCACAATGGTGGGGTGGACATTTGGGCCTACACATCTTCTCCACACCAAGATCTACTAGAGGAGTCACACACTGTAAAATGGTATGGGTGAGTGAGCCAATATACTTCATCGTATCCACCTCTACACTATCCTTAACAATGGAAGGAACAACGAAATGCTCCACCATAGGTTTTCCCAAGGCTCTTAGTGCCAACTATGGATTACGTCGTGAAACAAGTCTATCATGTGTGGAGCCCCCACCTCTACCTTGAAAGTCTAAGATATCAAAATAGTTTGGCATTTTATTGAGGACAAACTCGCAATAGAGTTTCCTCAAAAAGCATTGCGGAACCTCATGGTTATTGCATGGAGGTTGGTCAAATACCATCCATCACTACTCCCAATTTATTTTTTAATTAACTCATGGTGGCACCAATGGATGGGGAACCTTCTGCATGCATGGGACAAAGGTTCATTGGTTTTGGGGTCTATAAATAGGGCACACAATTCGGCTGCTAATTTTTATTTTTTTTCACATCTGCATATGACAAACCATTAGCATAAAATTATCTCATCTCATGCCTCTTAGTTGACCAAAAATTCATTTTCTCGCTCATTTCTCCTACATGAGTTAAAATTGACTTCAATGATTCAACAATCCCTCTCCTATAAGGGTGGGTTTCGACATGCTCAGTTAATATTGCAATTAATTGTTGAATGTCTCTTTTATTGTTTTCAATTTGATTTTGAATATTTTCTTTTGTTCCTTGAGGATCCCTATGAATTGATGGAGGGGTTTCGGTTTGTTCTTGTATAGGAGGCTCTTCATGAGGGGGTGAATTCTCAATGTTTTGAGGTGGACATTCATTCCCTAAGAATTAGAACAAATTTTTATTATAAAAATCCATTTAAATTTGCATTCCAAATCAAATTCGAAATAAATAGAATAAAAGTACACACCTCTTTGCAATATTTGACCTCTTCAACATGTTGAAAACATCCTCGTGGAAAATGGCAAGATAAAGATCCAAACAATGGAAGATATTTGGCAAGTGTGAGTTGCAGACCTGAAATCCTCTCCCTCAAACCATGGGTCGAAGACAGAATGAGGGTTTGAAACCTGATTTTTACTTTCTATGTCTAAAAAGACATTTGGTGTGCACCAAATTTGGCATGCGCCAAGTTTGGTGTGTGCCAAATTTGGCATGTGCCAAGTTTGGTGTGTGCCAAGTTTGGCATGCGCCAAATGTCTTTTTAGCCATTTGGTGTGTGCCAAATGTCGTTTTAGCCATTTGGCATGCGCCAAATGTTGTTTTAGCCATTTGGCATGCGCCAAATGTCTTTTTAGCCATTTGGCATGCGCCAAATGTCTTTTTAGCCATTTGGCATGCACCAAATACCTTATTTTGGTTTTGTTTTTTTATTTTTTTCCAATTTGGCACCTAAATTGTGTCATAGATTGGTGCACTTACCCATTTATTTATGACTATGTTATTGTGAAAATTAGGGATCTAGGAGTAGAGACATAGGAGAAGAGACCCTAGAAACTATTTTTACAAAGCCCTATCTAGGACCCATTGGCGAGAGGGTGAATGAGTCCTCAATTAGCTTTGAAAAAGAACTTTTGGTGACTAATATACATCATTTTCCCTTTCTCAAATCTGCATTTTAGCTTTTGGTTCCATCAGAATTGAGCTTAATCTATTAGATGTACATTATATATTGCATTTTGAGTTAGTTTTCTATTTTTAATCTTTCTCCCCAAAGTGTTGTTTAATCAAGACTCCCATCCTTGCAAAAAATAAATCAATAACTTGATTTGACTCACCTTGAGGTTGACATTTGTTTCATTGTGTGGATCTCATTTCCTAATTAAATAAAGGAGAATAGGTTCATCCACATTATCAATTTGGGGGAACCCATCCTTCAACCCCGCAAAAAATCCCTATTTTCCATTATTTCATTAGGAACCATACAATATGGCTATGAATCATAAGGAATAACATGATTTATATCTTGGTGACTCATAAAGAGTAAACAAGCACCTAATATGAGTCACATTAACCATTATATTTTGTTATTGGGTGTCTCAAATACAATTATAACACTACGTATTGCATGCAATAACATTCTAAGAATTTAGGTCAATTTTCTTGTGGCGGGGGTTTGAGACAAGGTGACCCCCTTTCCCCATACCTTTTTATAATTGTTGTTGAATTCTAGGTCAGAATCTCCAAAAAAATATTGATCATGGTTGTCTTCATGGGATTCGTGTTGTTGCTTCTTCCCTGGCTCTAGATTCTCACCAAGAATATTTTGATGAAACAATTAAGTTTGGTGTTTCTTTTTTGTGGAAACAAAAAAATGGAAGGCTTTCCCAAATGAGTTTATAGAAGCTTCTAGCTAGTACATCAACTATAACAAGAGAAAAATATATTTTTTAATACTAGTCAATGGGTGAAGGAAAGGGTTCTAAGAATCCGAGGATGCTAGGAGGGTGGTATCCCTGATGTTTACCTTGGCTAACAACTAAGAAAAAAGAAACCACTTAATTCCTTTTAGAACAACATCATTGAGAGAATCCAAAGGAAGCTAGCTGGCTGGAAAGGAAAATTGCTTAGTCAAGAGGGTAAGGTCTATCTTTTGAAATCTTCTCTCCAAAATATTCCAGTTTATAACTTATCCCTCTTCAAGATGCCAAATTTCATTATGCGAAAGATTGAGAAAATCCAAATGACTTTCGTCTAGATTGGGACTGAAGAAAGATCAAGAATTGCTCTTGTCAGTTGGGAGAAATTCTATTTCCCAAAAAATATTCAAGGGCTTGGGATTCAAAGACAAAAATGGTTTGGTATATGATTCAATGAAGGAAATTCTAGACAAGTATTCTTGGTGCAGTAAGGGATTAGAACTAGTGAAAAAATTTAGTGGTGAATCTTCACCAATTGGAAATTTTTTGAAACTGGCCAAGTCAAAATTGGAAAATTAATCACACCCAATAGAGTGTCCAAATCACCCATATTTTATGAATTATCATTCCATTGAATTTCCATTCGGCATAAAAAAAAATTATGAGGCATTTTTAAGCAACAAATTTTCCATAACAAACTACATGTTTCAAATAGACCAATAAATATTTTTTCCTAGAATCTCGGAAGCATGTAATAAAACACCTACATATTTTCCAATACTATTAAAACATCATTATCTCAGGACCCATTTCACCAATTAAAATTTAGAATTAGTTTCTTGTGAAGACCCATTTCACTAGTTAAAATTTATAAATAGTTGCTTATGAGGACCCATTTCACCAATAACATTAAACAATTATTACATGTGAGGACACATTTCACCAATTTTTGTGACACCTCCATGCTAATCATAGGGCCATAATTGCCTTGAAAATTATAACGTATCATTGTATAAGCACACAAGATTTGCCAATTTTTTAATATACCATAGAAAAATCTTGTGAAATTCACCAAATATGGATTGAAATAAATACAATTGAAGCTGCTATTTATTCTTACACATTTTATTTAGTTCTTGATTTAGAAATTGGAGTTGGAACCTTGAAGTTGATCATAGGAAAGTTACAAACTTACAACACAAGAATTCCTACGTTAACGAATAGCAAGTCAGCGAAAACCTAAACTTAAAGGTGAGTGATAATTTATTCATAGTGTTATAAGATTTCTTTATCTCTTTTCCATTCTTGATTCAATCTTAAAGATGATAAGGAAGTACGGAATGGGATCTATATTACCTATCCTTCTTAAACAAGAAGGAATTTTTTCCTAGCTTTTATTCGAATTAAGAGATCAATATGTTGAGCGGCAAGGGTAAGACTGCTCAAGGTGGCCAAGGGACTGGGAGGCCACTAATATACCCAAAACATAGAGGTACCATAAAATCTTGCTTTGGAATCGACAATGCTTCTAATCCATTAGATCAAGATGGAGCTACATCATCAACTCTTCCACCAAATACTAATGAAGAAGGTATTCACAATACCTCACTACCACCGAAAGTTCAAGGTGAGATTTTCATTTAGTTAAATGAGTCAAATGAGGATAGCAATACCACAGAAGAATTTCCAAGGGATACCCTGGTTAGCCAAAATGAGATAATCGACTTGCATCAAGATGACGTTGGTAGAAAGAAAAGAAAAGGAAAATAAAAAGTGGGGTGCAAGTGGAAAATGGCAAGGAATTTTCAACTTGGTTGGTTGTCAAAGTACCCATTCATTGTACCAGTGGGGAAAGAAAACAATGTTGAAACTACAAAAAAATGCATGTATATGATTTTTAGTTGGAAATGTAAAAGAGATAAGAAGTTATAGCTAAAGCTTGACACTATAGAAAATAATATTGGTAAAGTTTATGAAAAATAAATTATAGATAGAAAGGAACAATCAATAGTACAATGGAAATCAAAGGAAGAATGTTTGCATGTTAAGTATGCAGTGGAATATAAATAGCTTAAGAAAATAATGTTGAAGCTTGTTGCATATCAAGGTACTCTTGAGGCTCAATTTGGAAAATAAATGGAAGGAGAAAATATGTCAAAAACTATTCAGATGAGTGTTGTTTTTCTTATTTTGTCTATAGGACATCCTATGATAGACTACCCTGAATATTTTAATTTATTATCTATTTTGGGAATTCCTCACTTTCCTAGCTCACATTGGTCAGTAAACACTAGATGGGAATGAGAAAATAGTCTTGCTACAGTGGAAAATAAATATTTAAAGGATAAAGAAAAAGAGTCAAACTTCTTTGCATTATCTTTAGATGAAGTTACTGTGGTAGAAAATACTTTTTGGGTTTGTATGCATTTGTATACTGTAAAACAACATGTCCACAAAGCTCATCTTCTCTATGTTCATAAAATGAAGGATAATTCAACATTGCAAAATATATTTGAACTAGTCAAGAAATATTTGAATGAAATTACACGTATGGATGAGTTGAAAATTGCCAAAAAGTTGGTGTGTGTAGTAGCTAATGGAGCTGTAGTGATGCAAGGTCAAAGGAGCAGTGTTTGCACAAAGTTACAAATTACTTGTGCACCATACATGCTTGGCATTCACTGCATGTCCCATAGAATGAATTTAGCATTCAAAATTGTAAGAAAGTTTCCAATAGCATTAAAAGTTGAAAATCTAGTCTACAAGTTCTATGCATACTTCTATCAAAGTTCCAAATGTTTAGTGGAATTTAAAAAAATTTATGAGGGAATAACAACAAGAAACAAGCTTCTCAGGGATGTTGATACCTGATCGATCTCCCTTCATGGACTGGTACAATGATTTCTTTCAAAATATCAATCCTTGATTGGAGTAATATATGAGCATCATAACACAGTAGATGAAGCTCCTAACCTCTTAGACAAGTTAAAAGCAATATAAAGACACTCTTGAATTTAGCTAGTCTTCTCCCCATGTTGAATTAAATGAACAATCTTGTGAACAAAGCCCAAGACAAAACTATTTATATTTATGAGTATGCCAAACTACGTAGACATACATGCAGGGCCCTCAATCATCTATATATCTAGATCTAACACAAGAAAGCCCAAATTTTTTCATGTGGTAGAAAATTACTAATTTGAATAAGCCTGATAATTATTTACAATTTAATGCAAGCAGTAACTTATGTATCTTTGTACTTGGATATGAGATACCAATGTACCATTGTAAGATAGCCAAGTGCTCTATCAGAGAAGTACATGTTGGAGAGGAATATTTTAACGATATTGTTAAATTTATTAGTGATAATTTGAAGGAAATTGAAAATTTTATTTCCTTAGATATTTATGAAAGATTCCCTCAACATGAAATACTTGAAGCCATGGGTATTATGTATCCTAAATTTTGGGTAAACCAAGATACCCCAAAATATTTTCATGATAAAGTAAATATCTTTATCAAATAATTTTGGAAAAGTGTAACATACAATGAGCAAATAATATCTAAGGAATTTTAAATGCAGATAAGCTTAGAAAACAATCTAATAATTTTGCAATAACTATGAGGGACCAGTATTATTCCATGGGCATGGAGAAGGCCTTTGACCTAGGATTAATAACAAAAGTTTGGAGAAAATTAAGTCAGAGTGAAATATTGTGTGGTACAATATCATAATATTTCAAATTTGTTGGTTTATGTCAAATAATAAATTTGGGGTCAGTGGAGGCTGAGAAAGCTTTTAGTTCATTGGAATTTTTGAAATCAAAGTTAAGAAACAAAGTAGATAGGAATTTGGAAAATTTCTTGAGGGTGAAAGTAACTACGTATAATGTCAAAACATTTCGTTTTGAAAGGGAACTCACAATTTGGAGGTCCACATGTGAAAGAAGAGGGTTGTGAACAATCCAATTCAAAATGTTGGTTGTAGTGGTAGTGGGACAAATGTTAGTGACATAATGAATGTTGAATTTGAGATGCAGGTCCAAGAAAGTGAAGAGGAGACTCAAAATCAAGATGACTCTTTTACTTCATCTCAAGTTGAACATCAGTTTGAAGACCCTGACTCCATTTGGGAAATGAAAGCGAATTAGCGTCTTTTAGGTATTTATACTACACTTCATGTATCAGTTTCCATTGTTCCAAACTGTAGTTGATGATATTTTATATTTTATTACATGAAGTTGTGAAACATTGAACTTCATGATATTTTATTGTATATTGCACTTCATGAATCATATTTTAAACTGTAGTTGATGAAATTTTATATTGTATTCTGTGAAATTGTGATGTTTTATATTTTATATTGTATTTCATGGTATTGAAGTTGATATTTGATTCTGCATCATTTTTAGAGAACAATACTTATCACACTACTTATAAATTCCTATTGCATTTCCACTCACACAATATTTGATAAATAAGATAATCCTTGATCATGTTATTCATAATTCATGAAACAAGTACATAGGAGAGAAATGGTTTTGAATTTGAACCATTTTTTATTCAATTGCTAGTATTGTTATCAAAATTATATATGCATACTAATTGACTTAAAACCTCAATGATTTATGTATTCCCTTTACAAAATTCTCTATGATCAATACAAAACAACAAAATAGTACTTTTGGCCTCAAATTCCTTCTTATAAAAATGAAGGAGAAAAAAAAGATTTGGGCCAAAAAGTAAACAGGTCCCTTCTCAATTGGACTAATACAAAATACATTTCCTTTTTAGTTATATTTGTATTTCCAAATGGAGTGAAATTTTACATGAGACAAACCATTTTAATTTTTCGATGGAGATCATATTCCACCTTCTAAAAGGCATCTTTAGGGTGATGTAGCAATATCCACGTGCTACAAAATTGTATCCACATACACCAAACATAAAAGAGAGAAAAGAATAAAGTGTAGAAGAGCAGAAGAGACAAAAGATCTTCCACATCTCCATCCTTGTCAGCAAATTTAAATTGGGGAGAAAAAAATATGTTATCCATACTTTAGCAAAAGCCTAATATGTACTATTTCCAAGCTATGCATTATATTTCTCCCATCCATTACTCACCATATTTGCAGACTTATGACCCAAAATTGTATTTCCCAATCCACATCAGCACACTTATCATCAATTTAAATTACTGAGAGGATACAAAATCTTACAATACTTCAACATAGGCTTAATCTGTAAATTTTTCAAGCCATGTGTTGTAATCCTCCTTAGCTAGCCATTGCATATGCAAAAAAATTTGTACATTTGTGTTATGTTGGTTGTACCTTGCATCAATTATCACCCTCACCTCTTTGAAAAATGTGTCCATCGTCATCTCTATTTTTGTCATATTATCGATGTTAGGATTCAACGTAGATTAATCAACAACACTCAACATCATCTTAGAATCAAGAAGAAATTCTCCCAACTATTTCTCCCATTTGAAAACTCATTTAATTCACCCTTATCATTCAATATATTGGGCATAGTAAACCCTTCCATTTCTCTGAAATAATCAATTTATTCTAGAGTTTCATTCTCATCTTTCCATGAAAAGTTGCAACTTCATTTACTAAATCAATGGACTTAAATAAATCAAGAATGTTGGTGGGAGCTTCTAGATCTTCCTTCATCTTTGGCATCATTTCTTTCAATGTTCCCACCCTAACACTCCACTTATTCCACTCAGTTTGGAATTCTTTCTGAACCTGCAAGTATTTCACATTTGCCTCATGAATATTTTTATAGGAATCCCACACATTATTAGCTTTATTTAGCGATTTTGTTACTCTATGTTTTAACATGTGATGTAGCATATAAAATATCAGTAGCCACATTGATTGTCTCCATTTTTTCTTTCTTTATGTTTTATTTATTTTCTTGTACTTCCTACCTTGAGCTCTGAATTCTCAGTGACATGGTTTCTTTATCTTGTGCTAACAAATCTGAAGTAGAACTTGTTGGAGAGGGAAAACCCCTAGATGTACTTGTAGCAATGGCAAGTACCTTGTTTTTCTCATCCAACAGTTTATTTTACCTATCCAACAACTTTTTTATAATTAGCTTTTGTGATTTGGTCTATCTCTACACTCAACATGGCATTATGCATTGTCAACTATGTATTTGTAGTAGCTGTGATTTCAGTAGGGGTGATCCCATAAAGTTGGTTTACAATTTCTAAGAGGAACTATTTTTTGCTGAAATCACATATTTTTAGAAAATATAATGATTTAAGCCTTAAAAAAAGTTCAATTTTAAGGATTCTAATTGAAGAAGGTTTGATAAAACCACCTTAGATCAAACCTCCTTGGATAAAATCTCACTAGTTTTAAAGCATACCTATAAATGAATCTCCTTTACACCTATCAAAATGCTGATGAAAAATCACTTTTGATTTACCTTTTGGCGGATCATATGAGTGCACCAGATATTGAAGTCCTTGATCCAACAAATTTTTTTTTGAATTTTGATATATACAAAAAAAGTTATGCATTATACGGTCACACTATGTCTAAATTGTAATTAGTTTGACTTTGAAACTTGATTAAAGAAAAAATATTCAATAAAAAACTATCTAACCAGGTGGAAGCACTAGATATTGGAGTTACAAATCTAAATATGAAATAAATAGAATTTTATCCTTCATGGAAAAATGTTATGCATTATACGGTGTGCATCACTTTTTAAAAATGTTGTTTTCTAAAAAAAAACCAGTTTTCATGGGAGATGGAAAAATAAGTGCAATTTGATTCCAATTTTTTTGAAAAAAATAGTTTTAATCTATAGACAAAATGTGACGAGACTCTATTTTGCATCATCTTCAAATTCCTCGAGGTTTAGCTGCTATAGGTGCCCGAATGTGAAGATTTAGTTAAAAATAATAATTTTAGTGTCCAGCTTGGCCAAAAATTGTAAACCACTATTGTGGGATCACCGATAGCCCATTTAGAAACCTGTTGGTGTTTAAAATTAACATAGAGATTGCAGATCTCTAAGAGGTAGCGAAACCCTATCAAGGATAACTACAACCACTAGTGGCCAACTGACAGGAAATGGAATTGATACACATTTCCCCTACACTTCAGGCTTTGTAAGACCTAGGGGGGTAACCCTTTAGCAATTTCTAAAAATCTGAAAACACAAGTAACATGATACTACTTAACAGATCATGTTCTCATAGAATTGCTGAGAAAATTAAAGTATCATTCAATATGGGCAAGATATTGAATGACTTTCACTAATTAGCAAAGAGAACAAGACAAACATAACTAAGCAAAACAAATTTTAAATGGTTCTTGATTTAGAGAGTTGGGACCAAACTGAAAATAGCAGAAAGAAGATAATGGTCCAGTGCCATAAATATGGGCTATGGAGTCATATAACTAGCATTTATCTTTCAGTGTTGGACATGCTCTAAAGGTCTTGAAATAAATGTTGTCACATTATGACAACCAGACCACTGCAGCTTTCTCTGATAATCCTTCTTATGAATCCATCTGAAGCATAACACTCCTATCACATTTATCAAAGCAATTACACTATACCTGAACAATAGACAGTAATACAAGCACCTTGTGCTTTATTAAAGCAATTACACCATTCATAGAATAGAAGGCAACAACAAATGTGCATGAACAGACTCAAATAATCTTATTATTGAATGCAAAATAGCGTTACAATTCGGTCATGGAGACAATTATCAGATAAAATAACATGACAAAACAATTCAGAACATACACTTTCAAATTAAAAATGACTGATAGTCATTTTTTCCCCCTAGCTTTACAATCTACCCATAGCTTTTTCCTGCCTTGTAGAGCTTTCAGAAATTGGAACCCTGTACAATGAGAATAGAAGAGAAGATATAGAAAATAGAAAAATGAAGGTAGCACTAAAACTGATCCGAAAATGCCGTCTGGAATCTTCATTCATCGTTGATCAACAAATCTCCAAAATATCTTCTCGTCTTCCTCCTTTTGCAACAACAAAAACATATTCCTTCCAACTGTTTCAACTCATCATTACCCAACAATTGAAAATCTGCCCATGTGGAGATTCATCTTCATTTTCTAGCTGCTCAAAAACACTCCATTCCCGTGAAAACCTATCTTTGCCTTTGCTTTGATTTTCCCCTTTGGAAAAACTTGTTGCATACTTTATAATGCTGCATCATTGTTTTATTATTTTATTCATCTTTAATGAATAAAATATTATATCCTCACTTAACTGCAGTTTCACTTAACATATTTAAATACTTTACCCCATACCTCATTTAAATTTTTCATATTATGTAATCAAAATGATCTATTTAATAAAATCATTTTATAATATTCCCTGTGAATATTTTATTTAAAAATACTGTCGGGTGATTTAAAATTTTCACTTTTAAACCCCTTTGGTAAAATTAATTTTTAAAAACTCCCCCTTTAAAGTTTACCTTGAAATATGCGTGATATTTTAAAACGCGGGGCCCACCATCATTTTTTACTCTCCAAACATTGCAACCAGTAGATTTTTAATTTTAAAAACCGGGCTCCCCATCACAGACCTCGTAGCTATTGTGATGACATCATCGACATTCCCACGAGGTGTGCGAGAATGCCCTAAATCTCCTTTTGGAGTGTTCTCGTGCTTGTTTTTGCAATGGCCGCACCTCCCTCTAGTCTTTTTTTTCTTCCTGGGCACAGGCATTACCTCCTGCAGCTACTGGTTGTGCCTCTCACGTGTTTGTAGTTCTTCTCCATACCTTCCACTGTTGTCATATCCCTCTTCCATGTGTGCACGAGCCTCCATGCTCTCAGGGCCGCGAGTCTTCCTTCACCTATTGGCCTCTCTCCTGTGCAGTGTCCATGGCCTCTTCACCAGGTGTGGGTTTCCCCTGCTATGGCCATGGGCTTCTCTACCTTAATTCCTTTTCACTGGCTGCAAGTCACCCACTGTGCTGTAGGTCATGAGCTTCATCTTCCGTGTGACTATGGGCTCCTTACCTTTGGCCTCGTGTGGGTGGTCTCCATTCTCTATGGTGCGAGGTCTTGTTTGACAGGTGGCTTCCCCTTCACCTTCCTAGGCGCATGGGCTCTACCCAGGTCATAGGCTATCCATTCCTCATGTGGTCTCCTATTTTCCAGGTGCACATACCCTGTTCCATGGTGCCATTCGAGATCTTCTTTCACTGGTTTGAGCATGTTCTTATTTGTGTATGTCCTACAACAATGGTGTCCCATACCTGGTACATTCCCCTCAATTAGCTATTATATTTGCTTTCAACTTTCGAAGATTCCTTTTCAATGAATTCATTTTGTGCATGCTCCATCGAGCTTCCTACCTGGTCATGCCTCCTTCCTAAGTGTTGGCCCCTTTGTTCTTCACATTGGCTGCTTCATTCTCTGAATTGATGGATGTATTTACCTTGCTCTCGATTTCTCCTAATGGATTCATGGCCATGCTTAATAGATATCCATTTAATGAACTCATTTTGTGCGCAATTCGCAATTCTGGTATTCATGAGACCACATTAAAAATTTATAGGCAAGCAAGAAGAGATATTTGTCTTGCTTACGAACTAATTCATAAATCTTGTTCATCATACACAATCTTTGACCGAGAAGACCACAATAATAGTAGTATGATCTTGTTAATAGCAAGATGCATAACTCCATCACTCAATCAAATCCCACATGTATACCACATTTAAAGAAACTTGGAGAAATATTAGCACCTTAAGATGAGTTTCCCTTTACGATATGTCTGTGTCCAAGTTCACATTGTTGGCTTTGAAAACATATTTCAATATGAGCCCTTGCATGCTGATAACTTTGTAAAGCATGTTGGGTCCCATGTGGGCCCGACTAAAAAAAGATTTCATTTTCAAACGCATTTCAAGCTCAAAACATCCCCGGACAACAACTAGATACACTTGACGCGGAATGGTAAACTGGGTTGCCTACAGAAACTGTTTTTTGGCACTTTTGCAAAATGGATAAAACAAGTCAAGTTGCTTCAGGAATCAATGTTGAAAATTGGGCAAATGACCACGTGGAAGCATAAAAACTTGCAAGAACTTAGTCATTTGACCCAAAAGTATAATGCAATAGACAACTCGGAGAAATAGGTCACGAGGAACCAGATATTAATCGGTGAAGTTGCTCGATTAAATTTTTCTGAAACAGCAATAGTTCAGAACCAATTATAACTGATCTAACTGCTAATTTGTAAACATAACAAATCAACCCCTAGCAAGCTGCCATCAGACACAATGGAAAATTTAGATATCTTGAGCACGTGTGCAAAAGGAATTGCTTTGAAACATCACCGATCGAAAGATACTGACAGACGAAGTTAGCCTCTCAGATAGGCTGTCAGGAATTCAACTGCAAAATAGAACAAACTGCATTTGGTTTCGATCTGCTAAAAATAGAAAATTAGATCGTGAGGTTCTGAAAACTAACACCTCAGATCATTTAGGTATGGGGAATATGGAACAGCATTCGTCCTGACACAACAGTGAACTGGTTGCAAAAACCAAGCTCAAACAGGAAGTTGTTTCACAAACTAACAATCTGCAAACAACAGAATAGTGCAAAAACCTTCGAGCTTCACTTTTCGAAGTGTTGTCAGAGCTTATCATGAGAATCTAAAATTTGATATGCCTACTCACACATGTCAACTGACTATGTCTACAAATGGGTTTTGCATGACAATCAATAGGCTTTAAATTAGAAGCCTCGAAAGTGGGTCAGTCATGACTGATTTGTCAGGTGCACCTCTGAAATTGTAGAAGTAAAATTTTGAAATAGGCATCTCAAATTTGCAAAATTTGAGAGTGCCAACAGTGGCTCCGACTGGGGATGTATGCCCCCTGTCGGCATACCAAGATCCTAGATCTCTGGGGAGTAGACCAAAAGTTGAGTTCAATAGGTTCCTTCAAACTGCTCCCCTATTCAACTTTCATTTTTCAACTTCATCTGATGACCCCAGGCCACCAAATGAAAAAATGGGGATCAACATTTACCTGTATCAAATAAAAATCTGTTAAAAGAGCTGATCTCCCTCAAGTCATGCTTCCATCTGTCAAACCAAAACAACACAGGTGACTGCATTCTTGCAAACAACAATACCAAAGTGCCCTTGTGCAAGTGAAAACTTGTTCCTTGTTTAGCTTTGTTATCATATGGAAACCAAATCAAATAGAACACATCATTGTTCATCATTTCATTTTCTGATTTTATATCAGGTAGCAACACTTGAAACTAGTGATCAAGATCATATGAAAGTATGGTCTTATCACACTCATCAAACCTTTCAAAATGATCAAGTTCGGAGGACACATCATTGCTGAAAAACAACATGCAATCATCTTGTGTGTTGAGAAAAAATTATTCGTACATTTGTATCTCCTCCAACTGGAATACATCACAGGCTGGCTTGTCCTCATCTAAACACCATAACCCAAACACATTATCATGTGTTTCAAGATTCTTAAAATCAGATTTATCAATACTGAAAGTAATTTTATCTTCATTCAACTCATGAAACTCATCAAAAACATCAACCTCAAATGCATGAGCAGTGTTCTCTATCTCAAGTTCACACATGTTATCAGTCTCATTCTTCAAACAATCATGCAATTCCAAATAGGATGCTTCAGACACAGATTCAGACCATTCAAGATTTGACCCTAGATAAAGGTCTTCACATTGATTCTTCACAACATGTTCAATGCTATCATTTTCAGGAGTAACAAGGTCAGCAAAGAAACTTTCACGTGTACTTTCATTTGATAGGCATACTAACCAATTACTATCTGCATTATGTGACTTCTCTACACATTGATCAACAGGCATTGCAATTTCAACATAATCCAGCAGTCCACCAAATTGTTTTTCATTATCTATGGATGATAATGTTGATTCTAGGTCCATGTGATTGTCATTATGCATAACTTGAGTATTCAAAACTGAATTCCTTTCATTATCACTATGCACATTATCATCATTCTTATGTATCATTGACATTTCCATTTCTGTTTCATACAAGCAGTCATGGACACCATAGATATAAACAGGTTCTTCAACATCATCATCACTTCCTACAGTACTATGCTCATGATCAGCAAATTGAACACATATATGTTCATCCTTAGATTCTTCATCATTAATAGGTTCAATAGGCTCCATTGATGTCAAAATTGAACTACATTCCAAGTCTGTCTCAAGTGCAATTTGATCATTCATTGGTGAATAAATGACTTTATCAGTGTCCATATCAGTATATCCATTGTGTGAAGAACATACCTCTAAGTTGTTTTCATAAGAGAAATCAGTTTGGCCTTCATCAATATCCTCATCACAAGATGACCTATCACTGTACAAACCATGCTCAGATTCTTCAGAATGAGCTCCCGCACTTCCATCTTCAATGTCCTATTCACCAACTTGGGAAGAAATGTTATCAACAACTGTATTATCTTCACTGATGGAAACATGACATGGTATGATGTCTTTCATCTCTTCTATTCCTTCATCATTCAAGGTATTACAAGAAAAAATTTCATACATATTTATGTGTTCATCAGACCATGCATCTTCCTCTTCATCACTGTTGCAAGGATCTGCACATGTGTTTATTGCAAACTGATTGGAGCCAATATCCTCATTCATACAACATATATTTACATTTTTTGATACACTCTTTTCATTCTTGTGTATCATGTTCTGACTTTCTTGAAACAAACAGCTACTACCTTCATTTTTAGACACCATAGTTTAATGATGTTTAACATGAAATTCATTAGGATCTGCAGATCGCGATGATGAAAAAGCTGGAGCAGCAGCATCACTACCCTCTTGACAAGAATTCTTATCAACTGATCCATGAGTTCTATTTTCCTAAGGTGTGTTAGTATGATAAACACTCACAACCCTATGTCATTTCAGCATTGAGTATCTCAAATTGTTCTCAATATCTATCGCCATCTGATATGCTTGAGGCAAAGTTGTAGGCTCTTTATCCCTCAACAGATAACTCATCTTTTTGTCAAATGCTCCCAGCTACATGACCAAACATTCAAAATCATTTGGAATTATGTTCTCTAGGATCTCTCTTATGATCATTGAAAATCTGAGATTAAAAGAGGGGACCAACTCATCTTTTAGTTTCTCCATGTTCATGAATTTTTTCCTTACCAAAACAGGGTTAATCCTTTCACCAAATTGCTCCAAGAATACTTCCTTGAGCGCTTCCCATGAGTGAATGGAAGAGGCTGGTAAATAAGAGAACCATTCTCTTGCATCTCCTCTCAAGGACTGAACAAATAGTCTCATGATCAAATCCTCACGATCAATCTCATAGTCATCTATCAAATTTATAAACTCTCGAAGATGTCTATTTTCTGATTCTGACTTATCACCAATGAACCTTGGTAGCTTATTTCTGACTTTAGCTGGAATGTCATTTGGGTGATCATTTATTTTCCCTATTTCTACCTTTCATAGAAATCTTAGAATATTACGATGCATGATTCAAATGCATTTACATATGATATCTATTTAGTGGGAAAATTTCCAGAATAAACATACTTCTCCAACAAGATATATAGGCTGCAAATTAAAACTCAGAAGTATGCAAACTAAATATTATTGTTCTTTCCCTGTTTTAGTGCTCAACACTCAATAGGGAACCAAAGTTTTGTCTAAGATGTTCAAGCATGGTTTCCATATACAATTTTAATGAAAACCCAAAAGTGAAGAATACCTGGATACTTTGTAGCTGCTGCAAATTGTCTTCCTGATTGGTAAGATTTCTAGATCTAGAACTTTCTTTAAATTTTCAATACGTTCTATCAAAAAAAGTCGCCACCTCTTTTCACAGAGGACTGAACTTCAAGCAGTATGAAGTTCTTTTTCAGTCAAACTTCTTTCTGAGTTCCTTTCCACCAGCAGAGCACCACAGATTACAAAATTGTTCAGGTTCACTACAACAACTTCTTCAGGATTCAAATCCTTCAAACTTTGAACAAATTTTAGAATGACAAATAATAGTATGACTCTATAACCGTCTGCAACTAGAGATTCAAAACCTTCCCCAGCAAAGTCGCCATTCTATTGGTGTTTAAAATCCACATAGAGATTACGGATCTCTAAGAGGTAGCCAACCCCTATCAAGGATAACTACAACCACTAGTGGCCAACTGACAGGAAATGGAATTGATACACATTTCCCCTACACTTCAGGCTCTGTAAGACCTAAGGGGGTAATTGTTTAGCAATATCTAAAAATATGAACACACAAGTAACATGATACTACTTAACAGATGATGTTCTCACAGAATTCTTGAGAAACTTAAAGTATCATTCAATATAGGCAAGATATTGAATGAATTTCACTAATCAGCAAAGAGAACAAGACAAACACAACTCAGTAAAATAAATTTTAAATGGTTCTTGATTTAGAGAGTTGGGACCAAACTGAAAACAACAGAAACAAGATAATGGGCCAGTGCAACAAATATGGGCTATGGAGTCATATAACTAGCATTTATCTTTTAGTGTTGGACATGCTCTGAAGGTCTTGAAACAAATTTTGTCACATTATGACAACCAGACCACTGTAGCTTTCTCTAATAATCCTTCTTATGAATCCACCTGAAGCATAACACTCCTATCACATTTATGAAAGCAATTACACTATCCCTGAACAATAGGCAATAATACAAGCACCTTGTGCTTTATTAAAGCAATTACACCATTCATAGAATAGAAGGCAACAACAAATGTAAATCAAATGCAACAAATGTGCATGAATAGAATCAAATAATCTTATTAGTGAATGTAAAATAGCGTTACAATTCGGTCATGGAGACAATTATCAGATAAAATAACATTAAAAAACAATTTAGAACATACACTTTCAAATTAAAAATGACTGACAGTCATTTTTTGCCCCGAACTTTACAATCTACCCATAGCTTTTGCCTGCCTTGTAGAGCTTTCAGAAATTGGAACCCTGTATAATGAGAAGAGAAGAGAAGATATAGAAAATAGAAGAATGAAGGTAGCACTAAAACTGATCCGAAAATGCCATCTGGAATCTTCATTCACTGTTGATCAACAAATCTGCAAAATATATTCTCCTCTTCCTCCTTTTGCAGCAACAAAAACATATTCCTTCCAACTGCTTCAGCTCATCATTACCCAACAATTGAAAATCTGCCCATGTGGAGATTCATCTTCATTTTCTAGCTACTCAAAAACACTCCATTCCTGTGAAAACCTATTTCTGCCTTTGCTTTGATTTTCCCCTTTGGAAAAACTTGTTGCACACTTTATAATGCTGCATCATTGTTTTATTATTTTATTAATCTTTAATGAATAAAATATTATATCCTCACTTAACTGCAGTTTCACTTAACATATTTAAATACTTTAACCCATACCTCATTTAAATTTTTCATATTATGTAATCAAAATGATCTATTTAATAAAATCATTTTATAATACTCCCCGTGAATATTTTATTTAAAAAAACTGTCAGGTGATTTAAAATTTTCACTTTTAAACCCCTTTGGTAAAATTAATTTTTAAAAACTCCCCCTTTAAATTTTACCTTGAAATATGCGTGATATTTTAAAACTCGGGGCCCACCATCATTTTTTACTCTCCAACCATTGCAACCATTAGATTTTTAATTTTAAAAACCGGGCTCCCCATCATAGACCTCGCAGCTATTGTGATGACATCATCGACATTCCTGCAAGGTGTGCGAGAATGCCCTTAAATCTCCTTTTGGAGTGTTCTCGTGCTTGTTTTTGGCAATGGCCGCACCTCCGTCCAGTCTTTTTCTTCTTCCTGGGCACAGGCATTACCTCCTGTAGCTGCTGGTTGTGCCTCTCACGTGTTTGTAGTTCTTCTCCATACCTTCCACTGTTGTCGCATCCCTCTTCCATGTATGCGCGAGCCTCCATGCTCTCAAGGCCGCAAGTCTTCCTTTCCCTGTTGGCCTCTCTCCTTTGGAGTGTCCGTGGCCTCTTCACCAGGCATGGGTTTCCCCTGTTGTGGCCACGGGCTTCTCTACCTTAAATCCTTTTCACTGGCCGCAAGTCACCCACTGTACTGTAGGTCATGAGCTTCATCTTCCATGTGACTGCGGGCTCCTTACCTTTGGCCTGGTGTGGGTGGTCTCCATTCTCTATGGTGCGGGGTCTTGTTTGATAGGTAGCTTCCCCTTCACCTTCCTGGGCGCATGGGCTCTTCCCAGGTCATGCGCTATCCATTCCTCACGTGGTCTTCTATTTGCTAAGGGCACATACCCTGTTCCATGGTGCCATTCAAGATCTTCTCTCACTGGTTCGAGCATGTTCTTATTTGTGTATATCCTACAACAATGGTGTCCCATACTTGGTACATTCCCCTCAATTAGCAATTATATTTGCTTTCAACTTTCAAAGATTCCTTTTCAATGAATTCATTTTGTGCATGCTCCATCGAGCTTCCTACCTGGTCATGCCTCCTTCCTAAGTGTTGGCCCCTTTGTTCTTCACATTGGATGCTTCATTCTCTTAATTGATGGATGTATTTACCTTGCTCCTGATTTCTCCTGATGGATTCATGGCCATGCTTAATGGATATCCATTTAATGAACTCATTTTGTGCACAATTCACAATTCTGGTATTCATGACACCACATTAAAAATTTATGGGCAGTCAAGAGGAGATATTTGTCTTGCTTATGAACTAATTCATAAATCTTGTTCATCATACATAATCTTTGACCGAGAAGACCACAATAATAGTAGTATGATTTGATTAATAGCAAGATGCATAACTCCAACACTCATTCAAATCCCACATGTATACCACATTCAAAGAAACTTGGAGAAATATTAGCACCTTAAGATGAGTTTCCCTTTACGATAAGTCTATGTCCGAGTTCACATTGTTGGCTTTGAAAACATATTTCAATATGAGCCCTTGCATGTTGTTAACTTTGTAAAGCATGTCAGGTCCCATGTGGGCCCGACTAAAAAATTTTTTTGTTTTCAAACACATTTCAAGCTCAAAACATCCCCGGACAACAACTGGATACATTTGACGTGGAATGGTAAACTGGGTTGCCTTTAGAAACTATTTTTTGGCACTTTTACAAAATGGATAAAACAAGTCAAGTTGCTTCAGGAATCGATCTTGAAAATTGGGCAAACGACCACGTGGAAACATAAAAACTTGCAAGAACTTATTTATTTGACCCAAAAGTATAATGCAATAGACAGCTCAGAGAAATAGGTCACGAGGAACCAAATATTAATCGGTGAAGTTGCTCGATTAAAGTTTTTTGAAACAGCAATAGTTCAGAACCAATTATAACTAATCCAACTGCTAATTTGTAAACATAACAAATCAACCCCTGGCGAGCTTCCATCAGACATCGTGGAAAATTTAGATACCCTGAGCATGTGTGCAAAAGGAATTGCTTTGAAACATCACCGATCGAAAGATACTGACGGACGAAGTTAGCCTCTCAGATAGGCTGTCAGGAATTCAACTGCAAAATAGAACGAACTGCATTTGGTTTCGATCTAGTAAAAATAGCAAATCAGATCATGAGGTTCTAAAAGCTGACACCTCAGATCATTTAGGTATGGGGAATATGGAACAACATTCTTCTTGACACAATAGTGAATTGGTTGCAAAAACCAAGCTCAAACAGAAGTTGTTTCACAAACTGACAATCTGTAAACAACAGAACAATGCAAAAACCTTCGAGCTTCACTTTTCGAAGCGTTGTCAGAGCTTATCGTGAGAATCTAAAATATGATATGCCTCCTCACACATGTCAACTGCCTATGTCTGCAAATGGGTTTTGCACGACAATCAATAGGCTTTAAATTATAAGCCTCCAAAGCGGGTCAGTCAGGACTGATTTGTCAGGTGCACCTCTGAAAGTGTAGAAGCAAATTTTTGAAATAGGTATCTCAAATTTTCAAAATTTGAGAGTTCCAACAGTGGCTCCAACTGGGGATGTATGCCCCCTGTGGGCATAGCAAGATCCTAGATCTCTGGGGAGTAGACCAAAAGTTGAGTTCAACAGGTGCCTTCAAACTGCTCCCCTATTCAACTTCATCTGATGACCCCAAGCCACCAAATGAAAAAATTTGGATCAATATTTACCTCTATCAAATACAACTCTGTTAAAAGAGCTGATCTCCCTCAATTCATGCTTACATCTTTCAAAACAAAATCACACAGGTGACTGCATTCTTGCAAACAACAATACCAAAGTGCCCCTGTGCAAGTGAAAACTTGTTCCCTATTCAGCTCTGTTATCACATGGCAACCAAATCACATAGGCCACATCATTGTTCATCATTTAATTTTCTGATTTTATATCAGGCAGCAACACTTGAAACTGGTGATCAAGATCATATGAAAGTATGGTCTTATCACACTCATCAAACCCTTCAGAATGATCAAGTTCGGAGTAGACATCATTGCTGAAAAACAACATGCAATCATCTTGTGTGTAATGCAAAAATTGCTCATACATTTGTATCTCCTAAAACTGGAATACATCACAGGCTGGCTTGTCCTCATCCAAACACCACAACCCAAACACATTATCATGTGTTTCATGATTCTGAAAATCAGATTTGTCAATACTGAATGTAATTTTATCTTCATTCAACTCATGAAACTCATCAAAAACATCAACCTCAAATGCATGAGCAGTGTTCTCTATCTTAGGTTCACACATGTTATCAGTCTCATTCTTCAAACAATCATGCAATTCTAGATTGGATGCTTCAGACACAGATTCAAACCATTCAAGATTTGACCCTAGATAAAGGCCTTCACATTGATTCTTCACAACATGTTCAATGCTATCATTTTCAGGAGTAACAAGGTCAGCAAATAAAATTTTACGTGTACTTTCATCTGATAGGCATACTGGCCAATTACTATTTGCATCATGTGACTTCTCTACACATTGATCAATAAGCATTCCAATTTCAACATAATCCAGCAATCCACCAAATTGTTTTTCATTATCTATGGATGATAATGTTGATTCTAGGTCCATGTAATTGTCATTATGCATAACTTGAGCATTCAAAACTGAATTTCTTTCATTATCACTGTGCACATTATCATCATTCTTATGTACCACTGAGATTTCCATTTCTGTTTCATACAAGCAGTCATGGACAACAAAGATATAAACAGGTTCTTCAACATCATCATCACTTCCAGCAGTACTATGCTCATGATCAGCAAATTGAACACATATATGTTCATCCTCAGATTCTTCATCATTAACAGGATCAATAGGCTCCATTGATGTCAAAATTGAACTACATTCCAAGTCTGTCTCAAGTGCAATTTGATCATTCACTGGTGAATAAATGACTTTATCAGTGTCCATATCAGTATATCCATTGTGCGAAGAACATACCTCTAAGTTGTTTTCATAAGATCTTTCACAATCATCAGAAGAGAAATCAGTTTGGCCTTCATCAATATCCTCATCACAAGATGACCTATCACTGTACAAACCATGCTCAGATTCTTCAGAATGAGCTCCCGCACTTCCATCTTCAATGTTATCAACAATTGTATTATCTTCACTGACTGAAACATGACATGGTATGATGTCTTTCATCTCTTCTATTCCTTCATCATTCAAGGTATTGCAAGAAACAATTTCATACATATTTATGTGTTCATCAAACCATGCATCTTCCTCTTCATCACTGTTGCAAGGATCTGCACATGTGTTGATTGCAAACTGATTGCAAACAATATCCTCATTCATACAACATATATTTTCATTTTCTGATACAATCTTTTCATTCTTGTGTATCATGTTCTGACTTTCTTGAAACAAACAGCTACTAGCTTCATTTTGAGACACCATATTTTGATGATGTTTAACATGAAATTCATTAGGATCTGCAGATCATGATGATGAAAAAATTGGAGCAGCAGCATCACTACCTTCTTGACAAGCATTTTTATCAACCAATCCATGAGTTCTATTTTCCTGAGGTGTGTTAGTACGATAAACACTCACAACCCTATGTCCTTTCAGCATTGAGTATCTCAAATTGTTCTCAATATGTATCACCATCTGATACGCTTGAGGCAAAGTTGCAGGCTCTTTATCCCTCAACAGATAACTCATCTTTTTGTCAAATTCTTCCAGGTACATGACCAAACATTCAACATCATTAGGCCTTATGTTCTCTGAGATCTCTCTTATGATCATTGAAAATTTGAGATTAAAAGAGGGGACCAACTCATCTTTTACTTTCTCCATGTTCATTAATTTTTTCCTTACCAAAACAGGGTTAATCGTCTCACCAAATTGCTCCAGGAATACTTCCTTGAGCTCTTCCCATGAATGAACGGAAGAGGGTGGTAAATAAGAGAACCATTCTCTTGCATCTCCTCTCAAGGACTGAACAAATAGTCTCATGATCACGTCCTCATGATCAAACTCATAGTCATCTATCAAATTTATAAACTCTTGGAGATGTCTATTTGCTAATTCTGACTTATCACCAATGAACCTTGGTAACTTATTTCTGACTTTAGCTGGAATGTCATTTGGGTAACCACTAAGATTACTAAAATTGATAGCTCTTTACCTTCCAGTACTAAAACCATTTTTACAATCTGGTTGGGACTGATCACAAACCACAGTTCCATCTGGAACCATGCCAAGGTGCATATATTGAGGCATCTTGATATGCCTTTTTGAAAATTTACATATCTACTCTATAGTTGATCTTTTATTTGCCCTATTTCTACTTTTCACAACAATCTTAGAATATTACAATGCATGAATCAAATGCATTTACATATGATATCTATTTAGTGGGAAAATTTCCAGAATAAACATACTTCTCCAACAAGACATATAGGCTGCAAATTACAACTCAGAAGTATGCAAACTAAATATTATTGTTCTTTCCCTATTTTAGTGATAAACACTCAATAGGGAACCAAAGTTTTGTCTAAAATGTTCAAGCATGGTTTCCATATACAATTTTCATGAAAACCCAAAAGTGAAGAATACCTGGATACTTTGTAGCTGCTGCAAATTGTCTTCTTGACTATTAAGATTTCTAGATCTAGAACTTTTTTTAAATTTTCAACAGGTTCTATCAAATAGAGTTGCTAGCTCTTTTCACAGAGGACTAAACTTCAAGCAGTATGAAGTTCTTTTTCAGTTAAACTTATTTTTTAGTTCCTTTCCAACAGCAGAGCACCACGGATTACAAAATTGTTCAGGTTCATTGCAACAACTTCTTCAGGCTTCAAATCCTTCAAACTTTGAACAAATATTAGAATGACAAATAATAGTATGACTCTATAACCGTCTACAACTGGAGATTCAGAACCTTCCCCAATAGAGTCACCATTCTGTTGGTGTTTAAAATCCACATAGAGATTGCAGATCTCTAAGAGGTAGCCAACCCCTATCAAGGATAACTACAACCACTAGTGGCCAATTGATAGGAAATGGAATTGATACACATTTCCCCTACACTTCAGGCTTTGTAAGACCTAGGGGGGTAACCCTTTAGCAATATCTAAAAATCTAAACACACAAGTAACATGATACTGCTTAACAGATGATGTTCTCATAGAATTGCTGAGAAACTTAAAGTATCATTCAATATGGTCAAGATATTGAATGACTTTCACTAATCAGCAAAGAGAACAAGACAAACACAACTCAGCAAAACAAATTTTAAATGGTTCTTGATTTAGAGAGTTGGGACCAAACTGAAAATAGCAGAAACAAGATAATGGGCCACTGCCATAAATATGGGATATGGAGTCATATAACTAGCATTTATCTTTTAGTGTTGGACATGCTTTGAAGGTCTTGAAACAGATATTGTCACATTATGACAACCAGACCACTGTAGCTTTCTCAGATAATCCTTCTTATGAATCCACCTGAAGCATAACACTCCTATCACATTTATCAAAGCAATTACACTATCCTTGAACAATAGGCAGTAATACAAGCACCTTGTGTTTTATTAAAGCAATTACACCATTCATAGAAAAGAAGGCAACAACAAATGTAACTCAAATGCAGAAAATGTGCATGAATAGACTCAAATAATCTTATTATTGAATCCAAAACAACATTACAATTCAGTCATGGAGATAATTATCAGATAAAATAACATGAGAGAACAATTCAGAACATACACTTTCAAATTAAAAATGACTGACAGTCATTTTTTCGCCCTAGCTTTACAATCTACCCATAGCTTCCGCCTGCCTTGCAGAGCTTTCAGAAATTGGAACCCTTTACAATGAGAAGAGAAGAGAAGATATAGAAAATAGAAGAATGAAGGCAGCACTAAAACTGATCAAAACATGCCATCTGGAATCGTCATTCACTGTTGATCAACAAATCTGTAAAATATCTTCTCCTCTTCCTCCTTTTGCAGCAACAAAAACATATTCCTTCCAACTTCTTCAGCTCATCATTACCCAGCAATTGAAAATCTGCCCATGTGGAGATTCATCTTCATTTTCCAGCTGCTCAAAAACACTCCATTCTTGTGAAAACCTGTTTCTGCCTTTGCTTTGATTTTCCCCTTTGCAAAAACATGTTGCATACTTTATAATTCTGCATCATTGTTTTATTATTTTATTCATCTTTAATGAATAAAATATTATATCCTCACTTAACTGCAGTTTCACTTAACATATTTAAATACTTTACCCCATACCTCATTTAAATATTTCATATTATGTAATCAAAATGATCTATTTAATAAAATCATTTTATAATACTCCTCGTGAATATTTTATTTAAAAAAACTATCGGGTGATTTAAAATTTTCACTTTTAAAACCCTTTGGTAAAATTAATTTTTAAAAACTCCCCCTTTAAATTTTACCCTGAAATATCCTTGATATTTTAAAACTTAGGGCCCTCCACCATTTTTTACTCTCCAACCATTGCAACCATTAGATTTTTAATTTTAAAAATCAGGCTCCCCATTGTAGACCTCGCAGCTATTGTGATGATGTCATCAGCATTCCCACAAGGTGTGCGAGAATGCCCTAAATCTCCTTTTGGAGTGTTCTCATGCTTGTTTTTGGCAATGGCCGCACCTCCCTCTAGTCTTTTTTTTCTTCCTGGGCGTAGGCATTACCTCCTGCAGCTACTGGTTATGCCTCTAACGTGTTTGTAGTTCCTCTCCATACCTTCCACTGTTGTCGCATCCCTCTTCCATGTATGCGCGAGCCTCCATGCTCTCAAGGCCGCAAGTCTTCCTTTGCCTGTTGGCCTCTCTCCTTTGGAGTGTCTGTGGCCTCTTCACCAGGCATGGGTTTCCCTTGCTGTGGCCACGGGCTTCTCTACCTTAAATCCTTTTCAATGGCCGCAAGTCACCCACTGTACTGTAGGTCATGAGCTTCATCTTCCATGTGACTGCGGGCTCCTTACCTTTGGCCTCGTGTGGGTGGTCTCCATTCTCTATGGCCCAGGGTCTTGTTTGACAGGTGGCTTCCCCTTCACCTTCCTGGGTGCGTGGGCTCTTCCCAGGTCATGGGCTATCCATTCCTCATGTGGTCTCCTATTTTCTAGGTGCACATACCCTGTTCCATGGTGCCAGTCGAGATCTTCTTTCACTGGTTCGAGCATGTTCTTATTTGTGTATATCCTATAACAATGGTGTCCCATACCTGGTACATTCCCCTCAATTAGTTATTATATTTTCTTTCAACTTTTGAATATTCCTTTTCAATGAATTCATTTTGTGCATGCTCCATCGAGCTTCCTGCCTGGTCATGCCTCCTTCCTAAGTGTTGGCCCCTTTGTTCTTCACATTGGCTGCTTCATTCTCTGAATTGATGGATGTATTTACCTTGCTCCCAATTGCTCCCGATTGATTCCTGGCCATGCTTAATGGATATCCATTTAATGAACTCATTTTGTGGTCAATTCACAATTCTAGTATTCATGAGACCACATTCAAAATTTATAGGCAACCAAGAAGAGATATTTGTCTTGCTTATGAACTAATTCATAAATCTTGTTCATCATACATAATCTTTGATCGAGAAGACCACAATAATAGTAGTATGATCTCGTTAATAGAAAGATGCATAACTCCATCACTCAATCAAATCCCACATGTATACCACATTCAAAAAAACTTGGAGAAATATTAGCACCTTAAGATGAGTTTCCCTTTACGATATGTCTATGTCCGAGTTCACATTGCTAGCTTTGAAAACATATTTCAATATGAGCCCTTGCATGCTGATAACTTTGTAAAGCATGTTGAGTCCCATGTGGGCCCGACTAAATAAATTTTTCATTTTCAAACACATTTGAAGGTGAAAACATCCCCAGACAACAATTGGATACATTTGACATGGAATGGTAAACTAGGTTGCCTTCAGAAAAATTTTTTTGGCACTTTTGCGAAATGGATAAAACATGTCAAGTTGCTTCAGGAATCGATCTTGAAAATTGGGCAAATGACCTCGTGGAAACATAAAAACTTCCAATCACATAGTCATTTGACCCAAAAGTATAATGCAATAGACGGCTTAGAGAAATAGGTCACGAGGAACCAAATATTAATCGACGAAGTTGCCCGATTAAATTTTTCTAAAATAGCAACAGTTCAAAACCAATTAGAACTAATCCAGCTGCTAATTTGTAAACGTAACAAATCAACCCCTGGCGAGCTGCCATCAGACACAGTGGAACATTTAGATACCCTGAGCACATGTGCAAAAGGAATTTCTGAAACATCACCGATCGAAAGATACTAACGGACGAAGTTAGCCTCTCAGACAGGCTGTCAGGAATGCAATTGCAAAATAGAACAAACTGCATTTGGTTTCGATCTGCTAAAAATAGCAAATCAGATCATGAGGTTCTGAAAACTGACACCTGAGATCATTTAGGTATGGGGAATATGGAACAACATTTTTCCTGACATGATAGTGAACCGGTTGCAAAAACGAAGCTCAAACAAGAAGATGTTTCACAAACTGACAATCTGCAAACAACAAAACAGTGCAAAAACCTTCCAGCTTCACTTTTCAAAACATTTTCAGAGGTCATTGTGAGAAGCTAAAATTTGATATGCCTGCTCACATATGTCAACTGAGTATGTCTACAAATGGGTTTTGCACAACAAACAATAGGCTGTAAATTATAAGCCTCCAAAGCGAGTCAGTCAGGACTGATTTGTCAGGTGCACCTCTGAAAGTGTAGAAGCAAAATTTTGAAATAGGCATCTCAAATTTGCAAAATTTGACAGTGCCAACGCAACCATAGCTCCAATCTCTTTCTTCATAGAATTTATCACTTTAGGCTTCCCAATATTTGGTGCCATAGACCAAATAGAAAGTGTATGTAACTTAGGACTAAAGCTTGAGCCAAAAACTTTGTTATCAAAAATATCCTCAAACATGGAGGCATCTAGATATTTCTTGATTTCATCTAATGCGCTAGTTAAAGACAATTCCCATCTAGAAAACAATAGAATCCCACCTCCTTTGACTAGAGCTCTTGCACCATGTGGTGACATAGCAACAATTTCTTACATTATTTTTCCTTCCTCCTCCTTCTTAGCTTCATCTTATAAAAAAGGGTCAACCTTTCCTTTTGCATCTTCTATTCTCTTTTTTATATCAGTGTCTTTCAAATGGATAAAAAAATCTCTAAATTCTTTTGTTTGAACAAAATCATCATCACACATGAAATCATCACAAGCCTTTATCTTGGCATCATCATTCTTGGCTTCATTATACTCCCATTTTATAATTCTACTAGGAGGAACATCAATGTTCAAAGCATCTTCTTTAATAGGATATGGGAATATTTGATCCACTTCCTCCTCCACTGGGATGTATTCTATAGATACCTCAGGTGTATATCCTTCACCTCCTTGCTATATTTCAAAATAAGTCACCAATGGGGTGACTGCAGGATATTTGCTTGTCTCCTTCGCTTGCACTTCAATGCATTGAGATGAAGATTGAGTTTGTTGGCTCCTTATTTGTGCTTCATGATTTTGTTTGGCAAAATTGGCCCTTATTTCAGCTTGCTTAACCTTTTTAAAGAAACTTTTGTCTTTAAAATCTCCAAGAATCAGTTTTTCTTGCATAAATTTTTTGTGTACCTCAAATTAAGGACTAATGTAGAAAGGATTTTATTTTAACATCTTCTCCTCAATTGCACAAATTTTCTTCCATTTGATTTTTCTTTTTACAACTTCCTCATCAGAATATAGGTTTTTGATCACATCCTCTTGATAGAGGAATTGATGAAGTCTCCCTCATAATCCTTTGGCTCTTCTCTTAGTAGTAATAACCCCTTCAGTGTCAAAAAACCTTATAATATATTGTTTCATTCTAAGATTGTTTAATATAGATTCAAACCTCTCAATTCCTTCATTTGAAGTGCAAGTAAAATAGGAAAAACCACAGTAAAGGTATATTAGGGATGCCTTCCTTGATTTTCTAAAATGTGCCTTATCCATGGAATCAAGCTGCCACATTATCTCCATGAGGGCTTGTTGGTCTGACATATAAATCTATATCTTGTGGGATGGCACTGGGGATCCACAAATTGTAATTGTAGTATAATCAGATTGGAGGTACCAATCCTCCAAATTCAATGTATATGCAGTTCCCTCCTCATACTCCATAGTCCTCAATATTTCTTTCACACCTTTTGAGATTCTATAAATGGGCTTTAGGCCCAACTACTCCAACAACAAAAAATTGAAAACATTGCAAAACATAGCATAATCAGATTGAGGAAAATGCACATCTTAGATATGGGTCCACATTTTCATAGGTAACTCATTATCCATGTTATCCCTTTCTCTCAATTTCAAGAATTTTCTAATCATTCTACCTTTCCATAGCATCATATGCATCAAAAATAATAGTATGACAATAGAGGGGTTGCATCTTTCAATTTAATAAAATCCTCATGCAAGTGTTTAGCAATATAGGAAGCATAATCCAAAACCCTGTTTTGGTACTTATTCTAAATATCAAGTACTAACACCATCAAAGGAACAACCATTTTTATGTCAAAATTCTTGTGTAGGACCTGAAACAATGAATAGTCTATAATTTTGAAATAGTCCTCAAAATCATCACAATCAAATGGTTCTAACTCTAGAGGAATAAATGGTATACCATTATTCTTCAGATCACATCTTTTATGCCTTGGAAAAACATTATTTCTATATGCAAACCTATTTTTCTCATATTCGTTATATAGTGAATAGAACATAATGGATTTAGAAGCAGATGGATTCAAGTTAAAAACTTCCATTATTTAACTCCCTGAAATTTCCAACATAGGAAGAAAATTTGGAAACCCTTTGATTGTCTTGTCAATTGGATCATAGCAACTAGCCAATTCAAGCATCAGGTCCACCTCCAAAAACATAGTGGGGCACACCAATTTTCCAATGTCACAAGTCCATAACTGATAGGTGGGATGACTAGCAAACCTTCTATTGAAAGAATATATAAACAAATCAAAACCACTCTATTGTAGCACCACATCACCAATCCCAAAAAATATATATTGAAAATGAGTTGTCGATGTGCCCTCACCAGTCTTTCTCTTTCCAATTGGTTTAACCTCTATAGTTGGGTCCTTAGCGGCCTCTTCCATGAAATGAGGGTAATCTTTCCTAATGACTCTCTTCTTTGCAAGATTTTCAGGTGTGTTAGGCTTAGGCCTTTTAACAACTCTCTTCTTTGTAGGTTTTCCAGGTCATGTATTAGGCTTAGGATTATCATCTTGAGGCATAGTCCTTTTAACCCTTTTCTAGGTAGGTTTTTTCTATTGTTAGGTAGAGGATTCACCAGGGTCGCTCATTGTTACAACTTAATAAAACTAGGGTTCCAAGATATCTATGAATTCGCAAGGTTCAGACTCAATTTCAAACAAACTTTACTCCATTACCCCCAAACCCTATGTTTAATGACTACAATTCACTTACTAACTAAAGAGAAATAACCCTAAATGAAAAACCCTAGCTAATAAGCTATCTAATCACTTTATCAATTATCCAGTGCTACAAATTACTTAGAAAGATGCAAAATTCAAATTACCTAAGAAAATTAGCAGCTTGTTCTTAAAAAAAATAAAAAATTGGAGCTCTACCTTCTTCTTCTCTTCACTTAACTAGTTCTTTAGCTCTCAAGGATTGCAATTATGGAAGAAAAGTGATCAAAATCCCTCTTTATGACTGAAAACTGGAGTGTCTTCTCCATTAATGTCTGATAGATAGCTCTAACGAGCAAACTCGCAAGTTGTCATTCAATTTTAAACTCCCACCATTGATCTTATTTGATTAGAAAAATGATGTATGGTTCTCCTCGACCATCACTTTATGCTTTCCCAAGTGTGTTTTAAAATAGTGATCATACACTATGGAGTTTCCATGTAGCCACCCACATTTTTATTAACCCTTTAGAACCCCATTGCTCATTGAAGTAATGATTTTAAGTTAAGTCCATACTTCAGGAATGAGAGAAAATAGCTTTGATGGAAGAAGCATTCCTCATTATATTATCCATCGCTTGTCACCGAAGTGTTACAAAGATACACTTTCACTTCAGAAAAGAGAGAAACCTAGCGATACAAAGATATAGCCTTAGTCCATCGCTTATCGTCATAGTTGATTTGGAAATGAGAATTCCTTATGTGATGGGAAAAATAATCAATGGAACCAGATGAAGACACATGGAAAGATCATAGCCCACCATTCCTTACTTTCATATCGCTCATTGTAGTAATCAAAATAAATAGAAAAACTTTTCTATGATGGCGCTATATAAAGGAGAAAATCATGTTCATCACGCTTTGATAAAGTGGAACCAAAGAATGAAAGATCTTTAATGATAAATGATATGAAAGGAAACAAGCATATCACTCATCGCAGAAATGAGACATGGAGACCAAAAAACTTCTATGATTCATGATACACGATAGAATCAAGGCTCATCACTCATCATCATAATGAACCGGAGGGGTTGAAGGATTTTTGTGATGAGCGATACAACAACTTAAGTGGAAGAAATATGCACATGCATAATGTTTTGTTTAAAAGAGGGACTGCCTAGGAAGAATGTAGGAACAAGGCTTTAAAACTTAAGAATATTTTATGAAAAGGATGTAAATGCCAAACAAGGTCGAACTATAAACCTTATAAAATAATGGAATCCCCATACCAAAGTAATGAAGGAAATGTTTTGGATGGGTAAACAAGGAACTCTAACCTCAAGGGGTCAGTAACAAAATGCACCCAAAGGCATAAGATATAATTGAGATGAATTGGAACCAACCATATCAGGTCAATAGAGGATTAGAACAAAATACAAGGGTTTAGACAAGGGAAAAATATGCTAAGCAAAAACTCACCCCTAACATAAAACCCTAAACCCTATCTTTTTAATTTAGACCAAAAGCCACCAAAGTAAGGCATATTAGATCAGTGGAACAAGACATTTCAAGGTTTCCACCAATGATTCATCACTCAACTCAATTCTTAATAACATATTAACAATATTAGCATATACAACAATGAACATCAAAAATCGTTTAATGTGTATGTAGTAGTTGAAACCAAACTTTTTCTTCAATTGATAAAATAAATAATATAGATAATTGAACATCAAAAAATTACTAAATTTGAGTTTTCTATTGATATTCAAATGAAGGAATACATAGAGGCCATGCAAAATCTTTCTCAAAGACAACTTTGCATAGAGCTAAGTTGGAACTTGGAAACTCATATTATCAAATATCAAATCACTATATCACCTTTTCTAGCAACTTCCACTGTTCAGGTGGTGAAATTGTCTTTTTTTCTAATTGATGTTGTTTTAATTGAATATTTTTTAACAATTCATGATTCAAAATGGAACCTATCTTGAATTCTTCTATCAATTTTAGATTCAAGGTTATTAGTGGTTTGATAGAATCAAAATAGTTCACCACATCTGGGTTTTGAGGAAACTAGTCAAAATCAACCTTCCTTGCACCCTCCATCTTCTTTCTATAATCATCCTTTCCAATAGATCACTCATTTGTGTCAAAAGCCTCTAGAAAACCAATCTCTATGAAGTTCCTTACCTTTACATCCAACTTCTTCATCTTGTTTGCAACTAGATGCACATATTCCTTTGTTTCACACATTCTCAAACACTTTTCGATGATAGATGACATCATTGAGGTAGCAAGCCAATTATTAATCCCTTTTGATTTCAAATCATTTTCATTGGCTTTGTAGACTGTTTGTTGAACTTGATTTGTAGATTTCTCTAATACTGTCACATTTTTTTTGTCTGGACTAAATATATTTTGAGCTTCTTATAATGTAGTCTGATAGCATCAATCAATTGAAACATGCCACACAAATGATCAATCCTCTACATTATTTCATCGCAGATATTTTGTTTCATTTGCCTCATTGTTTCTCTACAAAATGCGGATAACTTATTTTCACAAGAGTTGATTTCATTTTTTGCTTCCATCATCTTTGCCTTCAATATTTCATTTATTTTTCTCTCTTTGTCCAATTTTTGTTCCCACTAGATGCATTTCCTTGCCCAATGCTTTTCCTTAATTTTTCTGAAGTGGATTTTTCCTCATCATATTTTTTTTTCTCTTATCTAACCTTTGCTTCAGTTCATTTACTTATCTCATTTTGTGTATCCTCTTTTCTTATTAATGTAGAGGTAGATCTTTTTATTCTTTTTTGTAATTCATTGCTCTTGTTCTCTACTAATTTCCTCTTTGCTTTCTCATTTGCGAGGTCTTCCTGTAACTTTTCTATTTGAGTCTGCAACCTGTTAGAACCTTAAAAATCCATATGAAAAACTAAGGGTTTCCCCATTTCGCCCTCACATTTTCCTATCATTTTCATAAAAAAATTCTTCATTGTCATCCAAAATGCTAATCACTTTTTACCACCATCGCTAACTTAATATTCATTTTTTATCTCACTTATCGCTTTACCGCGGCCTCCCACAATGGGCTCACAGTATGGTAGTAGCAGTTAATAGGCAGGCATAAAGAATTTACCGCACCACCGCACGTGGTCAAACCACACACTGTGGTAGCATAGTGGGTGGTAAGTTACCAACAAAGTAGTGGTTAAAAAACCCCATTGCAGTACCGTTGGCGGTCATCTCACAGACTACGGTGGCCATGGTGAATAGGTAACAGTTGGTGAAGGCAGTCGGTGGAATACATGGAGGTGACGGAGGATAATAGTCAGCATTTACCATGCAACCGTGGAGAGTCAGAAAGGAGACCATGGTAATATGGTGGTTAGGAGGATAGCGGTTAGTTTTAGTCACCACTATATCATGGGGAGACATATGGTAGACCACAGTATGGCAGTGGACAACAAGCGTGATATAAAATGCTAGTACCTCCATACTGCTGGTGATAGAGATAAGGGTTGTGGTTGATTGGTAAGGGAGCAGTAGGAAGGTAAATGCTGACATAGCAGTCAAAGTCAAAGCACCGCGATACCTCGAGGAGGTAAAATTTAAGCCGTGGCAGAGTGGTAAAAACAATGAAAAACATGGAAAGTGAAATATTAAAGATAGGTAAAGGTATAAAGCAAAATATTAAAAGAGGGAAAGTATTAAAACAAAAATCGAACGCATGACTATGTAAAAAATATTTGATTTTCCAATTAGGTAACTAATCAATTTTATTTTTTTTGTCATGAAAAGAACAAACGGTTTTAACAGTAAAATGAAGAGTCGTGACTCTTGGAATTTTCAAAATAAAATGTATTGAGAAATCAGTTGTAAGAAAAATATAGAAGATAGACAGTAGATAGTAAGAAATATAATATTTTTAGAATGCTTGAAAGGACCATCATGCATGTATGAAGTTTTGATTGATCAATGGAAGAACTCTAATTTTGTGGCACCCTTCTGGTATCAATTATTTGTTAAATTAATTGAAGATATTATCAAGTTGTCTCCAAGGTTGATATCTCTTTGTTATTTAAATTGACATATCAAGTATGTTCTCCATTTATCAATACACATTTTTTGTATTTGTGTGGTATGATTGGTTGGTTCTTTCAGGTAAAGATTAAATCCTTCAAGTCATTCACAGTAATCTAGAAGTATCATTTGGATCACTAAGACGAGCTTGGTAATTACATTCTTGCATGTTTATACAAGTTATAAAAATATATAATATGCCAAATAATTAGAATCTTTTCCAGATAGAAGTTATTCATCTAAGGCTTTCACTTGACTCTATTTTACCCAACAAGGCACTGGTCTTATTTATCCTTTTAGGATTTCATCCATTTTATTTACATCTCTTAACCAAACATATTAATTTTTACCTTGATATTGCATATACAATTTATACCAAATTTAGATCATACCTCTCCACTTTCAAATTTCCATTTGTGGATAGTTTAGTCAAGTAGGAAACATAGTTTGAATCTACATCATTCATATAGGTGCACCCACCTAGGTTTTGCAGAGCCTTAAGACTATAAGGTTCAACTATATTAGTTGGCCTTGTTATTTGAACATTGTGAGAGCTTGGCAATCTCTCATGGTTCAAACCTGCATTTTGAGAACCAACAAATTGGCGACTTTGTTGGGGAATAACTTGAGAAAAGTCTGGTCATATGAAGCTTTCCCATATAGAGTCATTGAAGAAAGATTCATAGTTAAGAAATTTGAAAATTGAATCCGTTGGGTGAAATAATAACATTTTTCTCACATTTAGAAAAAGTGGGTGGTGACTTTGAATGAACAAAAATATTGAGACTGATAAAATAAAATACAGATTAGAACGAAATCATCCTAGAGTTCAGACCATCACGATTACTCACAACATGTAGGGAAGAATATATTTATATAGAGATAATGATGGTCCTAATGATAAAAGTAAATGGAATTCTAAAAATGATCAGGGCAAGAAAGTGTCTGATGACCAGGGCCTAGCAATAAAAAATAAAACATCGAAACCACCGGTGGAAACACATAATTTGTATGATGCATTAAAAAATGAAAAAAACCCATCTAAATAACTTCACACTTTACAATAGAAGATAAAGCCCCTCTGGCAAATGAATCATGTGAGGGATGATGAGTACATGGCTAATTTTGAGGCTAAAAAAGGGAGATTTTGAATATGAGAAAAGAACAACACTTTTAAAGGAGGGACTTGAATATGAAGAAGAATCTGAAGAAAATCATGAACTTATGGCCTGAGGTGAAGCAAATATACAATGGGAGTGCATGAGGAAAGAGGCACAAAGATTAAGGGTAGAATATGAGCAACAACTTCAGGCAATGGAAGAATTCAGAAACATGAAATTACACAAAGCTCAAATTAATACACCAATGGTTGACTCACCCAAATATGTGCCCCCTCATAAAAATAATAATATGAGAGTATCAAATTCCCCACAGGCCCAACAAAATCAGCCAAAGAATCAATGTGGACACCAAAATGATCCACCACAACATAAGGGTGTTCAACCACCTCCCTATTAGCAACACGTACCCTCACAAGGTCATCAATATGTGGGAAATAGTAATCCAGTGTACCAGCATCAACAATACCAAAATCCTCCTCCACAATATACAACCATGATCAGGCAGTTTGATTTTGTTGGATTTTAGATATACCCTTACCCTCTGGATAACAATTGGAGAAACCTAGTCCTAAAATTCATAGGAAGTAGTGCAGTGACAGCTGAGGAGCATCTGAGAAATTTTAAAACAATCATTCAAGACTTGGATATGCAATATGAGGATGTACATTTGAGATTATTCATGATGTCATTGATCGAAGATGATAGGGACTGGTTTAATAGTTTACCAACAACATCCATTAACTATTCAATTGATACCAAAAAAAAGGAGTCTAGTTCAAATTTAAAATGGGTACCAAAAAAAATTTTGTCGTTCGTGAGGGCGTAGTTAGCACAGCATATCCTAATGGTATGTTTACAGTCTACTTAGATAATGATATGTTGGTTTTAACGGTTGTATCGGGTAAAATGAGATATCGAACAATACGAATAGTACCGGGAGATAGAGTGAGAGTTGAATTACCTCTTTACGATTTAAGCAAAGGACGTATAATATATAGATATCCCATCAAACGAAATGATGACAATAACTTTCTACCTGCTCCTGATGAATTTTGAGGCCCATTAAATCTATAACAAAGAACAAGATTTTAGCATTAAATAAAGGACCACAAATATGAAAATTTGTGCTTCTGTTCGCAAAATTTGCGAAAAGTGCTGCCTAATTCATAGACGGAAACGCCTTCTTGTAATTTGTTACAATCCGAGGCATAAAACAAAAATAGGGATAATTTCTATTACTATTGTATATCAAGATATGAATTCTAAAAGAAATTTATTTTATGAGTAGTTTCTTCAACAATATGGGAATCAATGTGCATTAGAGTTTTATTTGCATGAGTTGGTAACTATCCAGAAGCATCAAAATGAGTCATCCTATGATGTTATTCAGAGGTTTTCCAAACTACATAATAAGATACCTTGTGCATCCAAGATGGTTGATCATGCTACATTGAGCATCTACTTGAATTATTTTGATCCCAAGATAGGATATGAACTTAGGAACAGAGATCCTAGGAACTTGGGTGAAGCTCAAAAGATAGCACTCATAATTGAGAATAATAGGAAGGCTACAGGGATGATTTATAAAAGAGAGAACCCTAGGGATCCCCCATATGCTCCCCCAAATAGATAGTAAAATACATATAATAATTAAATACCAAGGTTACATGACATGCCTTATAATACAAACTAGAAGGACAAGAAGCCGATAAGTGATAGACTAAGAAATAAAGAAACATCAGATCCATTAAAAAGTAAAGGGGCATATATGGTGGATAAGAGTCCTTGGTGCTTAGGTTTTTATGCACCACACTCTCTAGATAATTGTGTTACAACTCAGTTAGTACCAAAAGAAGACACAATGGAAAATGATGGTGGGGAAGACCATAATATCTATCTAACTTCCCAAACTCTTAATCCTTTGGAGCAAGAATATTCATCTTTAGAGGAGGAGGGATATGAATATGATGTTGATCATCAAAAATACAATATTCATATGGCAGAACAAGTCTTTTCTGACTATGAAGAAAGTGAAAATGAACAAGATCCCCCTACTGCATCACTTCAGATTAACAAGTGCAGTGTAAGGAGACCAAGTGAGGAAGAGATCAAAAGATTAACTCATTCTTGTCTTACACTCAGTGGGGACAAGAAGTTGATAGCCTTGTCCTAGTAAGGAATTTTTACTTGTCCATTTACCTAAGATGACTCACATGTGCCTTACAAGTCTTTGACATTATTTCTTTTTCATTTTTCATTTTATGATTGTATGGGCACAATGTGATCACTTGTAATGTTCTATTTGATGCATCTCTCTCTTTGTGAAATTCCTCTATGTGTACCTTCATTCTTCTCTATGACATAAATCTTTTATCTTTTCACTTTTATTATCTTTTCATTTGTCTTGTGTGTTACTTTTGGGGATGACGCAAGGTGTTAGGACATTCATCTCTCTTCCATGTTGACCAAAAATATTTTTTCTTTTATCTTTTTATTTGTCTTATGTTTTCCTTTCATGGACGATGCAAGACTTCAAGATGTTCATGTATCTTCCATGTTGACCCAAAATATTTTCCTTTTATCCTTTCATTTTTCTTGTGTTTTCATTTTGGGGATGACATAAGGCATCGAGAAATTCCTGTCTCTTCCATGTTGAACAAAAATATTTTCCTTTTATATTTTCATTTGTCTTGTGCTTTCCTTTTGGTACTAGCACAAGGTGTTGAGGCATTCATGTCTCTTCAATGTTGACCCAAAATATTTTCCTTTTTATTTTCATTTTTCTTCTATTTTCCTTTTGGGGATGACACAAGGCATCGATACATTCATGTCTCTCCCATGTTGACCTAAAAGGTTTTTCTTTATTTTTTCTCTCTTGGTGTCATTCTTCAAGTTATATGTGTATCTAGGGAATGATGACAGTGTCGAGAACTATAAAAAAATTATAGCACGAACATACTGACCCCAAATCCATAGATACCTTATGTGTTTGGTGTTTCCATTTTGAGGGAAACCCCTCTCTTTTATTTTCCTTTTCATGATGTATCTTTATTGGGAAATATATGACTTGGCATAGGGATTTCCAATTTATATCTCATGTCTTCTTTATTTTTATCATTTATCATTTTCTACTTTAAAGTAATTTCTCATAGCATGGTGATTAGTAATTTATTTAAAGTGGGGAAATACATTGTCATTATTCTTTCACAATTTTCCTTTTCATAGTTCATGGTGTAGTCTTCTTACTTTATACGATGTGTTTTTTGCATTGTGGATGACATTGGGTATGATTTAATTCAAGAGTATGATCTCTCTTAGAATATTACATTCCTCTTATTGGCTTGATGCAACACACTGCATCCCCTAAGTTGTGACTATTTTATTCTTTGATTGGTCCTCTCTTGGAGACATTAGGAATAATGTTCCCTAATTTAAGACCTCGCATGAACTAAGAAATACTTCCTTGACCATTCCTTATTGTTGCATTTACATTTTTTAGTTATATGGCCACCTTGCATAACACATCAAGTGCATGCTTGTGAATCCATCTTGTTTTTTCATAAGCTCCAAGCATACAAAGCTTTGCTTGCCTCATGAAATTTGAAAATCATTTTTGCAAGGAAACTTATTAAAGTTACCAAGAGCTATAATTTTGGTATGGATTTATGGGAAGCCAAATGAGGGAATGAATTTTCCTTAGCCACTCACATGTGTGTGTTAGTTCATATTATCCATGAGTGTATGTTTCTCACCTTCTTGGACTTCTCACTTAGAAGACATCCTGAAGTTTTGTTGCCTCAGAGTGAGTATGAATTTTTTGAACAAACAATATAGATCTAATCCACATCGTGTTGGAAAAATGGTTGAAGTTTGATCCTCCATTTTATTTTTAATTTTGTTTCATATTTTTCTTTTCTTTGACAGTGCATGCTTGTTCTTTTTTGTGGCTCTCTAAATCAATTTCATGTGTATGTTTTTGTGCTTATGTTGGTTTGTCATGGGATCTTGATCTTGGGGGCTTGATCACCCCTCTTGATCATTGTCATCCCATCCAACCAACATTAGTTTACTTGGACCCCTCTTGATGTATGTTTGTGTACTTTAGTGTGATTTTGAGGTAAGTTCATCATCTCACTAAGCTGGGGGCTAAATTTGGTAATGAAAAAAGTATCCCTTCTACTTTTCCCTTTCTTGTTTAGGACCTCCTTGTGAACTAGGCTTAATGGTGCCTTGATTAAGTGTTGTAATGTGTTTGACACATTCACATTAGGTCTTGGGCCCTTGTGAACTAATGAACATGAATGGTACCTTACTAAAGTGTTGTAGAATGTTGTAACATATTTTAACACTTTTCTAAGGTTTTATTTATTAACTACACCTAACAAGTCTCTTTTTAACCTTAAGCATGCCTTATCTAAAGTTTTGTAAAATTTTATAACACATTTTCATACTTTTCTAGGTTTTTCTTTAATAATTGGGCTATATTATAGTTTAATTGGCTTTATTTTGCATCCACAAGCCTCATTTAATGCATATTTTTTAGGATAGTCTCGACACAAATCAACACCCAATCATAATTTAGGCCTTTTCAACTTGTGTGACCCAGATTTGGTGACCTGGGACTCATTCGCCACCTTGGTTGAATGAGTCCCACCTAGGTTTTTGGGTCCTGAACCTGGTTTCAAAATTTTCCAAGTGTAGCATCGAAAAATGTCATTGGTATTATTTTCACTATGGTTTAGCTCCTTACTAAATTAAGCTTAAAAGTTTCCTTGATTTAGGTTTTGGGCTACTATAAACTAAATAAAATGTATTCAAATTGTGCCTTGTAAAGGTGTTGTAAAGTTTTGTAATCCACTTTCACACTTTTCTAGGATTTTATTAATTATTTGAGCCTAATGAACCTATTTTTAACCAAAATGTGCTTAATCAATACCTTTTCTTCGGTGTTGTAACACACTTTCACACTTTTCTAAGGGTTTTATTTAATAATTGGGATTTATTATGCTTTAATTGGCCTTAAATTGCATCCACAAACCTTAATTAATGTATAATTTTGAGGATAATCCTGACATTAATCATCACCCAATAATGATTCAAGTGTTTTTGGCTTGTGTGGCCTAGATTTAATGATCTGGGACTCATTCGCCACCCTAGGCGAATGAGTTTGACCTATTTTTTTGGGTCCCGATCTTGGTTTCACACCTTTCCAAACATTTTTGAAATTGGTCCCATAAATTATGCCTAATGGGACTTGTAGACACACACAAATTTCCTAGACCAACTAATACCATTTTCTAATATCATAAGCCTTCTATAGATTAAATAATTTTAATTATTTAATTAATTCATTGCTATCTCTTATTTTCTCTTTACTTAATTAAATAGATTTTATTTATTTAATTCTGTCTCTAATATCTTTGTCTTCTATAATTAAATAAATTACATTTATTTAATTATTTATCATCCTACCACTATAATTAAATAGTTATTTTAATTATTTAATTTTTCATTTATCCTCTTCTTTCACAATTAAATAAATTTTATTTATTTAATTGCATATCAATTTATCATCTTCTTCCTATTTTGAATTAAATCAAAAGTCAACTTTCTTTCTAATTTTAAATAAAATCATTTATTGAAAATTACCCACTTTCTAATTTTCCTCCATAATTAAATAATTTTAATTATTTAATTGTCTTATTGATTTTCTTTCTAAATTTAAATAAAAGCATTTTATTTAAATTGGCAATTTTCCCTCTTTCCAAGTAAATAAAATAATTATTATTTGTTGTCACATGATTTCACCATTTTGGAATTAATTTAAAATATTAATTTCAAAATAGCATTTCTCTCCACAAATTAAATTACTTATAAAATAACTTGATTTTCTAACTCATCCTTTTTCACTTACTACTTCTTATCTTACTATCACAATTATTCTTATTCCTTGATTTAATTTTTCATATTAAATCTTGTCCACTCAATTTGAAGTTCATCCTAGAGTTTCCTTAACCCTAATTAAGAGGTTATTTTGAATCTTGACCATAAATTCTAGGGAATTTCCCAATCTTTACTCTTATTTGTCCATCCAAAATTGCATTTTCTATAAAATGCCAATTTTGCCCTCATTTGAAATCTCTTAATTTTTTCTCTCAACTTCTTCTTCTTCACTTCTACACTTCATTATTTTTGTCTAACATTGTCTTTTGTAGGTTTTTATATTGAATGTAGGATTTTATATTCTCTTGCATAGTCATTTGAATCCTTTAACACTTGCTTAGGGCTAGTCCATAGTTTAGAATTTCTCATCAAAATTAGAGGGCAACACTTCACATTTCAGCAAGCTAGAAGGTACAATGAAAGTCAACCATGGAGGATGAAGGACTTGGGTGAGATCTCTCCTTTTTTTCTTTATTTATTTCTTTGCATTTCATTGAATATTATGGATTTATGTATTTTCATGTGATTTGTTAACCATTTAATCTTGCATAAAAATCCCTAGTTACATTGGTGAACCTGACGTTTTCTTTTAACACATTATTTGTAGGTTGTCATATGATTTTTTTGTCATTTTGTAGGTATAGATACAAAACAATGCAATCAATAGTTCTTGTGATGTAATCGCTTTGCTGCGACGCATTTTCCATCCAAAGAGCCGCAACCACTTAGTCGTGACACATCTAACACTTGGAGCAACACAACTGCCAAATCGAGCCGCATCCAAAAGACAATGAGCTGCAATCGACATAAATCATACTACATTTGACATACAAAGCCACATTTGCAAGCTCGAATGATGCATTCGCTTTGCTATAACACAATCGACTAATAAAATGGATTTTTCTATTTTGTATTTCAGATTTTTGTTTTTTCTATTTTTAGATTAAATATTTTTGAGATAATAATATTTCTATGACAATGTGTCTCGAGATGGAATCTAACCCATTGTTATTGCTTGTTCTTTTTCCCATAATTTAATCAATCATGCATTTCAATCATGGGTAAAATGAGTAATCACACATTTGCATTGGTTTAAAAAGAAGAATCACATTTTTCATGGGTTTAAAATGAATTGTTAGTTAGCTCACACAACAAATGGTTAAAATGAACCCCCTGCTTGATAACACTACAAATAATTAAAATTAATATGTGTTTGATGTGTATTCTAATTTATTTACTTTATCACACCTTCACACTTTCAATTTGGGTTTAAAAAGAACAACCATGTGAGTGTGGGTCAAACATATTTGTGTGCTATCTCTTTGTTTTTCAATGAAGATTGATTGAACTATGAATATGTTTGCTCACTTTTGTTAACTTTAGAAAATGGGCCTGCTTTGGTGGGAAAAATTACTCACCCCAAAGTGACTCAAACCGAAAATGAGGCTCTTTAGCCTAGCTACTCCTGACCGGTATACAAATGTGAATCCTTAGGGAAAGCCTATGATTATGAGTGCAAATTTTTCATAGAAACCAACTAGTACTCCTCAAAACCTTGTTGAGCTTAACCTTTTCAGGCTAGATTCCCTCCTTACTGAAGCTTAATCTTGTGTCCCATGTATGGCCACTCAAATGGGTGCCTGAATTAAAACCCTTGTTTTAGTGTGACCAAAAACCTTCTATTCTTTGGTGCAGCAATGGTCATTGCCAAGGCACCCACACATGCATAGTTTTTAGTAGAGATGATCATCCTACCATTGGAGATTCATGGGGGTTGGAAGCTTGGTTTCCCTGAGAAGTGAGTGCACTGTAAGGGGGAGCCCATGGGGCCAATCTTCTGTATTCATCTGCTAAGAATATGCGATTGGAGTAAAATCTGCGTGGGATCCAAAAGAATACTATCTTTGCAACCATAGGAATTTGTAAAAAAAATTCTATGTAGTTGTTTTTCAATTTCATGCTACATCATGTGTTTGCGAATTCTATTCAGACAACATGAACAAATGAGCATCAACCCAAAAATATGAAACAACACTGTCAAACTAAAACAAATTCCTTGCAATCTACCAAAATTTTGCCACAAATTACTTTCTATGATGCATCTGCCATATTGAAACGCAACTGATTCTTCCTAAGCCACATCTTCCATGTTGGGCCTCAATTGCCATTTGAAATGCCTCAATTTCCTATCATATGCCATATTTTCTAGCTTGAACACCACAACTGATCTTTTGAACCGCATTGGCCATCTAAAACGCCACATTTGTCAACACCAGCTAGAATCCTGCAATGCATCTACCATATTGTAACACATTTTCCAAAATTTGAGAAGCATCTGACTACTCTACAATGTATTTTTCTTATTGTGATGCAATTGCTTCTTGGAACGACGCATTTTCCTGTCAACTAGAAAAAATTTATTACTGTCAGAACCCGAGATCAAACATTTGCAAATAGATTTCTTGACATCTTTTTCTAGCAGTCTCTGTTGAAACCAAAACACTTGTTCAAAGTCATTCATCTTTGAATTTTTAGTTTTCATTAGCTTGCAATCCACCATCATTTTCAGCATAGGAAAAGTCATAAGTCCTAAATTTTGCACACCTTGGGATAGGAAAACTTTCCTCACTTTGTCAAACCACTATCTCAGAAATTAAATTATCATTGGACCAAGTCAAACAAATAGATCCTTATTCATTGTCCTCTTGTGAGCTATTTCCAACTCATAAGTCTAGTGTGGAAATCTCACCTTGTCATTTTGTCATCTTGTCCTTCAAACCAGTCCTTTGACAATCCAAATCGAGACATTGGCCAAACTTTGTATGGTTAGAAAACCTTTTCTAAAAATCATTTGACAGAAGACACTCATTACCACTTTGCATTTGGCATTTATTTTAGTCTTTTTCTTCAATTTACATAATACATAGTCATAGTCTTAGTCTCATTACATCCACCATCATGTCTTCAAGTCACTATGACATACTTGCTAGTCGAATTGAATGCCAATTCATTAGTAATGGTCAAGCACAACTAGCTAGGGACTTCAAAACACTATACATCCAATCCAAGTCCAAATTTACAACCCTTTACCCTCTATCCATTATCCCTCTTACCAACAACCTATAATTCCTAGTCCTCCATCCATTCCCCCTCCCTATCATGAATTTTTTAACACAAATCTTGCCATTCATACACAACAAACATCCACCTATTGTCCTTATACTAACTTTGACAAGGGAAACGAACCATCCACGTCATATTCTAATCCACCATCCACATCATATCCTAGTCCTCCATTCACGTCATATCCTAGTTCTCCATTCATTTCATATCCTAGTCCTCCACCCATGTCATATCCTAATCCCCCATTTACATCATATCCTAATCCTCCATTCACATCATATCCTAGTTCTCCATCCATGTCATATCCTTATCATGCTTTCATGTCCTATCCTAGACCATTATCCCTCAGCCAAGTCCTAACCTCCATGTCATTTCCTAGTCCATTATACACTAATCCATTCCAAGACAGTCCATTTTATCATGAAAACATATCTAGTCATGGTCTCCAAAGTCCCATATTCTTACCTACACTTGGGGATACATGTCAAGAGGCAAGTCCAAAGCATGACATCATAACATCACCGTCTTGTCCAGATCAAAGTAGTCCATTGGACCCCATATTTAAGTCCATTCAAGAAGTCCTCCTAGACAATCATGGCATACAAAATAAACCTATCCTTGGTCAAGAGTGCATCGACAACCATTTCATTCAAGATGACCCTATCCTTGGTTAAGATCATATTTATGACATTCAAAACAACCCCATATCTGACCAAGACACTATCTTTGATCAAGAAGTCCAAAACAATCCACTCCCCGACCTCTATGCCATTCAAGACCAAACACGTAATGATCCTATCTAGGCTCTGACTATTGACACTTTCCACAATGAGACATTTGCCTCCATGGGACACATAGATGATCCTCATATAGAACAAGAGGCTACTATGCTAGACATATTTGCAAATGATCAAGCTATAACTAAATTCAATGAGTTCTATGACAATGACCATGAAGACAGTTTTGACATCAACTTCAAAGCACTAGCAAAATCATCAGAATCTGATATGTCAAAAAATCAAACCAAAGATGTCAACCAGAAATCTATCCAACATGTTAGTGAAGCTACAACATCCTATCAATTAGGATCATCTATCTTTTTCAGAGTAGGATTTCTTACAAATGAGAATATTTTGAGCAATAATTTCCACAATAAATATGGGTTTGCATCTTGCTTCCAAAATAACAAGTACCCCATCAAAAACAAAAAATTTCAAGACATGCATTATCAAGTAAAAGGACTAGGCCTACATGAGAAAGGAATTATTGAGCCCATAAAATTTCAGGCAGATTATGGACATCAAGGTCTTGGCTATTCCTTAGTCAAAGACTATAATAACATCAGTGGCCCCTCCTCAATATTGGGGGAAACTTTATCTCATACAAACATCAAAATGGGTGTCATGAGTAGTCATTATCATAAGATTATTGCCAACACCCCTTCCATCCACAACCCAAACCATCATTCCATCATGAATAAACCTTCCATTTGGAACCAAAAAAATTCTTGCATATCCAACATTCAAAATCAAATGTCAAAGGCCATGAAATTAGACAAAAATACAAGTGGACAAATGAAGCTAAAGTGGATCCCAAAACAAAATGGATCAAGTGAAGAAAATAATGAATCAGACAAAGAAAATATGTCAAATACAAAATCCAATCAACATGTGGAGCCACAACACAAGAGGACTCCCACGTCTAATACATGTCCACCTCTGTCAAATGGCCATCAAGAAAGACATATAAAATTGTTGGTTCCAAAAACCATCCTAACCCGACACATAAATTTTGGAGAATAAAAATAGCTACATCCAAACATCCAAACAATCCTCTGATGTCTACCATCATCCATCACAATCCTACATCTCATATAAAGTTCAAACATACCATGTCACAAATCCATCACATCTTGGCAAAAAATCTCTGTCATAAGGATTCTCATGGCACTCTATGGCGATGTGCATATTCTGATAAGACCAACTCTAGTATCAACATGGATCACAATGACATCAATCAGTTGTATGCAAGCGTTATCAACCTGACAAGGCAACTACTTCAAAAAGGTCATTATTGGCATGCCATGGCACTAGTCTCTACATCGACACCATCAAAGGATTCAACAAATTCAGTGGTCATCTTAAGAAGCAAGGCTATCTGACAAAAAATCCAAAATACAAAAAAATTGAAAAAGAAATAAAAATCGTCCCCTTGATGAAAACCTGGCAAATAGGCGTCCTGGTGAAATAAAAAAAATGACAAAAATAGTAAAGAGAAATTTTTTGTCCAAGAGTGAAAACAATTTTTATGGCACTTTGGACAAGTACCATGATGAAAACATAGCAAACAAGCATCATGTGTGAATAAATTATCTATGTGGACCATTACACTTGGGGGAAAGTTGTCTCATTTCCCATGCGCTTCACATGAAATTTCCATCTATCCATCTAAGACCTATCATTCCCATCCATTTTCCCACCTACCTTGATCTTGAGAAGAAATGGGGCACAAACAAAAATCATGCTTTCGGGAAAACTCTTGACATGTCTACCCATTGGTCATACATTGCTTTCATAAAATATTATGACATTACTTTCATAGCCTCATTATCCCTATGTGACATAATCCTCATATATCTTGTATTTTACCAAGACCATCCATCTCCCCTTTATACCCATTGCTTGTCTTGGTTTCCCTTGTCAAGTGTCCAAAGATCCTCCATCATCCCATATAGTCCTAATGAAGTCATTCCAAATGCAACGAGCCTAATCCTAACAATCTTGCTATGCAACCTAGGACATCATCCAAAAAATTCCTTACCTTTGTTCCTAAACCTGCTGCAAACCTTGATCCTTTACTCACAAAATTGTCATCTTCACATTGTTTCATGATGTGTCCTTCCCATGTCAAACAACGTTGTCACCATCATCGTCACTTGTCAATTGGTATTCAATTTGGCTAGAGGAAAGATCATGGTTTTCTTGGGATTCTTGTGCATGAGTGTTCACTTTCTTATAGGCATCATAAACATAAAAAAATCATAAAAAATAATAAAAAGTCCTCAAAAATCCTAAAAATTGTAAAAGTCATAAAAATCATGTAAAGTCTTGAAAAAAGACCTAAAAATCGAAAAATGTCCTGAAAAATTCAAAAGCATCCAGATAACCTCAAAAATATCAAAACAAAGTCAATGCTTGTCCTATCATTCAATTCAGTCACATCAGTTAGTCTTTGTCCTAGTTTGAACTATGTTGTCTCTACAAATTTGCTATGTAGGAAATATTCATCTTTGAATATCTGAGACATTAGGTTTGTCCTTCTAGGTTTTTCATAATAAAACCATGGCTTAAATCAGTTTTCCTTAAGATAAATTCATTGGTCATGTTGAACTGTGAGGTCTCTAAGTGCATGACGTAGCCAAGGCCATCAATCGATGAGTCCCCAAGGCCACATTAGGTCAATCCTTTAGGGTTTGTCACAACAGTCAAATAAGTCAAAAATTATTGTCAAACACATCAAAATTCATCAAAATATCAGACAAGTCATGCATCAACAAAACAATCAAGCCAACACGGTCATCAAGTCAAATCAATCATACAGTCAAAATCAGTCAACTTGTCAAAACATTAGTCAAAATGTCAATCTCATTACTTTTTGGTCCTCTTCAAGATGTGTCCTTGTTGGTTTTGGACCTCATCAAAATTTCATGTGTATTTTCAAGATGTGTCCTTCCTGACCTTAGACACTGTCAAACTATCAAACCATCAAAACTGTCAAACTATCAAACAATTAATCTTCAACAAACAAACATTGGCAATACAATTAAATGGCTGTTAATTTTTGGCTATTTTGTCTTATATTTTTTTTTTACTTGTCTTTTGGTCATGTTACTAGCTACCTGAAGGATGTCCCATGAATGATTTAGAGGTGCGATGATGTATCTTGACCTATTCTTTTTTCTTTGACTATCATTTGTGGATTGTCTTGACATAAAAATTGGGGCAAATTGGCCTCTAGTATGAGTTAGGATGTTCCTTGTATGCGATTATCTGTTTTGCAAGTGGATGAACTTGCACAACTTGGTCTATGTCATACCCTAGTGTTTTTTGTCCATTTGTTTCATTTTTATCTCCCAATGATGATTCGAGCAACACCTATTAGTACCTTGGAAAATATTGAATGATTCTAACATGCATTTCCTTCCCCATAATGATATCCATGTCTTTTATCCTAACATTCATCTTTTTCTCTCTAACATTTCTCCTAGTCTAAATCATTATTATCCTTATCTATCTTTCCTATATACTTTTTTATTTCATCTTCTAGTCCTTTCATCTATTTTGAGAGCACACTCATGTTCTCTAAACCTGCTTGTCCTCTTGAGGGGGCATACCACAACCCTCATCATTCTTCCTCATCCTATTTTGCACCAGGGCATATTTTTCGACTTGTTATCTTTGCCACAATGTGACAAGTTTCATTATGACAAAGAGGGGAAAATATAGACACATAAAAATGTCCTAGACCAACTAATACCATTTTCTAATGTCATAAGCCTTCTATTGATTAAATAATTTTAATTATTTAATTAATTCGTTGATATCTCTTATTTTCTCTTTGATTAATTAAATAAATTTTATTTATTTAATTATGTCTCTAATGTCTTTGTCTTCTATAATTAAATAGATTACAATTATTTATCATCATACCACTATAATTAAATAGTTATTTTAATTATTTAATTATTCATTTATCCTCTTCTTTTACAATTAAATAAATTTTATCTATTTAATTGCTTATTAATTTATCATCTTCTTTCTATTTTGAAATAAATCAAAAGTCAACTTTCTTTCTAATTTTAAATTAAATCATTTATTGAAAATTACCCACTTTCTAATTTTCCTCCACAATTAAATAATTTTAATTATTTAATTGTCTTATTGATTTTCTTTCTAAATTTAAATAAAAGCATTTTATTTAAATTGGCAATTTCCCTCTTTCCAGGTAAATAAAATAATAATTATTTACTGTCGTATGATTTCACCATTTTGGAATTAATTTCAAAATAGCATGTCTCTCCACAAATTAAGTTATTTATAAACTAACTTGATTTTCTAACTCATCCTTTTTCACTTACTAATTCTTATCTCACTGTCACAACTATTCTCATTCCTTGATTTAATTTCTTAAACTAAATCTTGTCCACTCAATTTGAATTTCATCCTAGAGTTTCCCTAACCCTAATTAAGAGGTTATTTTGTATCTTGACCATAAATTCCAGGGCATTTCTCAATCTTTAATCTCATTTGTCCATCCAAAATTGCATTTTCTATAAAATGCCAATTTTGTCCTCATTTGACATCTCTTACTTTTATCTCTCAACTTCTTCTTCTTCACTTCCACACTTCATTCTTTTTGTCTAACATTGTCTTTTTTAGGTTTTTATATTGCATGTATTTGCATGTGATTTGTTAACCATTTAATCTTGTAGAAAAATCCCTAGTTACAAGACTCATTCACCAATTTGGGCGAATGAGTCTCATGTGGCCCAAAATTAAAATTAATTCAATTTTATGGTGGGATTTTATCATCCTTGATTTGATGTTGGCTTGTAGTGTTGTAATTTAAGGAATTCTTGCATGATTAAGTATAAATACAAGTTTCTTTCACTCATTTTAGACCAGGCAAGTTGAATGAGCATTCTTATAGAAAGTTTGAGTTCACAAGAGCACTCAAGTTTTTACAAGATCATGTCTAAGGAAGTTAAGGGTAGAATTCTTCATAAATTGTTGTAGAAATTCAGGATCCATTATCAGGTCAAGGATATCAAGCATCAAGAATGTTTTTGAGCTAGTTTTGTGATGTTCCATCCAAGATCCAAGGTCAAGAATTGTTCTCCATCCATTTCAAGATCAAGATCTACATCCTTCATTACCACTTCATGTTAGATTCTAGATATACAATACATCCTTCAAGGTACCATTGTTCATGTTTCATGTCCTATATTTCATGTTTCATGTTCATTATTTCATCATTTTTTTTAATTACCTAAAAGGGGTTTGACCAAGGCAAACCCCTATCCACTAACAATCAACAAATTTTCTCCTCTTTATATGTGTGATTGCAGATCTAGGTTTCTTGGAACTTCAAAGATCATTTAAGACTAGGTCACAAGCTTGGATAAAGTTGTAGGAATTGTCTCCTCATTTGCAAGCTTGGAATCTTCACTGAAAGGTCACCTATAGCCCTGAAATCAGAGTTTTAGATCCAAAAATCAAGAGAAATAAGAAGACAAGACATTAAAGACCAAATTCAGACCTTCAAGTTCTAGAAAATTCAAACTAGACTCATTCACCGCAAGTTGTGAATGATTCCCACTGTAGGTGTTTTTTAGAATTTTTTGCAAATTCAGACACCCTTTTGTCCTAAACCTGCTCCTGTGCAAAAATCCAAAACTAGGATTGATTTTCCTCGAATGGTGAAGGAGTCCCACTAGGTCAAAAATTTAGAATTTCTATCATTTCAAGACTCCTTCAAGTCACCTTCAAGTTTCCAAGTGCACACATTTCATCTTACAGTTTTTTATTTTATTTTATATGCATTTCTATGTCATTTAATTCAAGTTTGCATCATATTAGGGTTTTTCATTTTATCTTACATTTCATTATATTTTCCAAGTCTAAACTTGGTGGTGAACCCCTTATTAGATCATATTCAACCCCTAGAATCACCCTCTTGCAAGATCTCTTTCCCTTTTGCATTGAGATCTCAAGGGTTTATTATTGAGTGAAAATGAAAATTGCCCTTCTAGGTCCTAAACCCTACAGAGGGAAGCAAACAATTCTCCACCTTTTATTTTAGTGAACCTGCATTTAGAAATTTTGATTTTCTAATCTAGAGTCTATCATCATCCTAGATCTAGCTTTCATTGACTTTGCATTAGGGTTTGCATTAGTTAATTGGCATTCTAGGGTTTCTAATTTTTGAATTAGTGAAAGTGCATATAGGTTGCATTTTCATCTCAAATCATCAAAAATAATTTGAAAACTGCATTTTGATTTAGTTTATAGATCATACAAACCAAAAATCATTAAAATCAATTGATTTTTTTTGAAAGTTTTGAAAAAAATCCCTACTAGGACTCATTTGCCACCTTGGGCGAATCAGTCCTAGAGCATATCTGAAACAACCTTTTACAACATTTAAAACCTTTTTTCTACATTTTTTTTTCTTCCATTAACTATTTGTTTCAGTTGGCTGAGTCTATGTTACATGCATTTCATTAGATCTAGCTTAATTTGGCTCATTCCATGCATTTCTTAATTTCAAATTTTCATTCTCACATTATTACATAGCATAATCATTCAGTTATCATCTGAAAAATGCATTATAATTTTGAATTTTTATCATTGTTGCATTCCAAATTTGTAGGACAATCATTACATCATGTTTTCACTAAAAAAATATATAGTTACCATACTTCATGTTCTATTTTCAAATCTTGTTGAGTTTTGTAAGAATTATTAAATGCATATGAATATGAGGTCCTTTCCCCTCTCTTTTTGTTTGACATTGATCCCTCTCCTAGTATCCCTTCTATGAATTTGGTTATTCTAGTGAAAGAAACCTTGGGTAATCATAACAATGACATTTGTTCTTCTCCTAATATCTCTCCTACTTGTGAAGAAGATATTTTAGTGTTAGAAGAACTAATCGATGAGAGTTTTGAGAACTTGAGTTGTTTCTCTCCTCTTACCTCTTCTATTGGGAAATACATTACTAAACAAGAGGACATAGCATTAAGTAATCATGACAATAACATAAGACAAAAACAAACCATTGAAACCTACCCACATTCATCTCCCAACATCTTATCCTTTAGTGATGATGATGAGGATATGTTGGTGTTATATAAGCAAACCTTTTAGATCAATAAAAACCCTCTTTATGTTCCTTCCCCCACCTATACTATTTTGGAGAACATTATGGGACAAAGGAATGAAACTATGGACCATCATGGAAATCACATTTGTTCTCCTCCTAGTATCTTTTCTAGTCATGAAAAAGATACTTATGGGACAAGAATAAATTAGGTTGGCCTAATTAGATGTAATCTTTATTCACAAAAAAGACTAATTGTTGGCTCCAAGTTAGTACAAAAATTCCCCAAAAATAATCCAAGAATGTAGCACACTATAATATGTTGGCATGGACCAAATATAGGTCAGACATATATCTGCAACAAAAATTAATCCATTACAATATTAGCTATTCATTAGGTTGGCCAGTGATAGACCTAATAACAAAAGGAAATCAACAGAATAATTCCAACTCACCATACGAGCACACAAGATTTTGAGCTTAAAAGCTTCCAACATCCATAAACTATTTACCAAGACTCCACACAATGATAATCATCAGTGGAGGATTGCAGACCAAAATACCAAAGGATGTAAACTAGCTATTCATACTAGTTCAGAGTACCGGATCGAACTAAAAACTCAATCAACATGGTAACATCAATGAAAAAAAAAAGTCTATACAACTAAACATTCTTCTTCATTCTTCCAACAATCTCCCCCTTTTTCATTCATGGCAACATGTTCTAGAAGAATGTATAACCCTCCACACATCTTCACACATGTCTTCATTCTTTTCACTTCACACACCCCTTTATACATGACAATCTCTCCCCCTTTGGCATCAAGGAAAAAGGGTGACCAAAAATAGGATGTAAACATATGTACATAGTGAAAATGTATCTGCAAAGAAATTCTAACTCCCCATTTTGAACATTCAAGTGAAAATAGCACTTTTCACACTAATTTTTTTCTTGTACCTTTATCTTATGATCATAAGAATCCTCTTCCAAGAAAACACTGTCAAACCCATTATAGCACTCATACTATCCGATAAAGAAAATAGTGTAAATGAGGATGTCTGGTCTGAAGATACACATTGTCATTCACACTCTTCTACATTGGAAAGTATTCCAAAGAGATGATCCAACCAGACCTCAACAATTTATTTAACTAGCTAGAAAAATTTAACCAAGTATTCCCTTTGTCTATGAGTAATCAACAACTCTACTTACAATTCACCGAATCTTATTCCCTGGTTTCCATTTTTTTATTTGAAGAAATCAAAACTCTTTCTAATATTATTTATCTCAGATTCAATAGCTTCAATTTTTCTTCTAAAATTATCAATAGCTACAGGCCACCGGAGACAATACCTTTAGGTGTTACACATCTCCTTAATACATTCTCGTGTCTCGTCAATATGTTTGGATAACTTTTGCTTGGCTTTGGCACATGTGCCCTCAATAATAACTTCAAACTTATGTCCTTTAGGTCCTTTCAACAATGTTATTTCTTCAATAACTTCTACTACATCATCCAGTAATGAGTTAGACACATCTAAAACTATAATACCCTTTCTAAGAAAATAATCAATCAGCACATCATCAATTTTAAGTCTTTTGATTAGAGAGCGAGCACTCCACATTTCATCAACCTTCTTCATATCACCTTTATCTAACATGATCTGATTGTCTTCGAGATCGAAGGAATCAGATTTAGGCAGGGACTCTTCTTCATTCTCCTTTTCTTCCGAGATAGTGATGACATCTTTTGTGATAATTTTTCTCCTTTTAGATTCTAGAGGGGAACCACCAATAAAAACTTCCAACTCTTTCTTACCAAAAGAGGAACCCTCTTCAAACTGACTAGACACTCACACACCACAGCATAGATTTATCTGGAGGGATGAGTAATAGATTTTGCATGTACTTTCTTTTTGACAAGGATTCCAGATTCCAACTTAACATTCTCTCTTGTTGGTATCAAAATCAGAAAGTAAAATACCAAACATATAAGCGAAGACCCAAACCGGAAATGATAATCCTTGACCAAAAACATTCAGACATACCATATATCAAGGGGTTCAAAAACATTTCTATTAATACTACCCCTAAGACCATGCTAGGTCTAATTCCTAGAGGAATTTTTTGTGCCAGATGAGGGCACAAATGCATTTTATTTTTTTGTCTCTTCTTTCTTCCTCCATATATTTTTCATTTCTTGATTAACCTCATTCTTTTCAATTATCTTCACTAGTTTATTCTTCTTTACCAGAGCAGACTACTTTCCCTTTTTACTTCTGCAAACTCATGAAATATGCCATGGTTTTTTGCAATTGTAGCAAACAACATTTCTCTAATTTGTTTGACCTCCACTAACCCTTGATATGCACTCATTTGATTTGGGTCCAAACTTGTTACATGTATAGCATTAGCCATCAGAATATTGATTCATTCTACCTCCATTAAACCAATTCATCATCTAGTTTTTTCATTCACTAGCTCTATGTCCAACTTTCTTGCATGCAAAACATTGTCTAGAGAAGGAACCAAAAAATTGATTCATCCTACTTCTGCACTTACTTTCCATGTGACAAAATTTATTACATGAAAATAAAAAACCATTGGAATATGAGTACCTTAAATAATTTGGTTGTCTGATAGGCGGTCTTCTCGAATAGTTTCTTGGATTTCTTTTCTTCTTCCCTTTATCTTGAGTCTTAGATAGATTTTTTCTTTTTCCAAATCTATTCCTAGGTTTACCACTTCTTGTTCAAGCCTTGAGCATTCATTAGACTTACTTTGCACCATTGAATTTAGACAATCTTCATTTCTCTTTTTTTCCTCCACATGCACCTTCAATCCAATAAACTCTTCAATTTTTTGTTTTAATTTCTCACTTACTTCTCTATGTCTTTCTCTGAATTCCTTCAATTTATCTTTCAATTTTTGGATGCATTCATTTGCCTCATCAAGATTTTATTTCAAATATTTGTTTTCATTTTCAGCCTTGTCAAGATCTTCAAGATTAGCCTCGATATCTTCTTAATCATCCATTTTTTCAATCTTCAAGATCTTCCTCAAGTTGTTAGGCTTCTCCAGAGGAACCAAGCTCTGATAGAAATTGTTGAATACCCAAGATACTAAGAGGGGGGGTGAATCATTATCTTCTTTAACTTATTGAAAAAACACCATCCGATTATTCCAATGCATGTAAGAGTAAAAATGAGCAAGAGCATTAATAGAACATACAATAACACAACACATGAAAACCAGAATATTTACATGAAAAATCTAGAATGGGAAAAGTACAGTGAGGATTAACTCACAATATAATGCAATTCCAAAATGGAATACAAAAAGGATCACTACTAGATACAAAATATCACTTCTTACAAAGAGGACTCATTGTCCAAGCAAGGAGGATCACTACCTACAAAATGGATTACAATATAGAAGTTGCTTCACATCCAAAATGAACTAGTAAGAGTAAACATAACAAGAGTTGATTCGGTTCCTTTGAAGCTCAATAAAATACCTTAACACAGTTCATCAGTTTCACACACTTTGCTTCACATTCACATCATACTTCACATTCAATTTGATTCAAAAATCTCAAAAATATCCAAGATATATAGTTGATACATCTGTAAGCATCAATTAGGCTGACCTAATTAGATGCAATCTTTATTCACCAAAAAGATAAACTGTCCGCTCCAAGTTAGTACAAAACTTCTCCAAAAATAATCCAAGCATGTAGCATGCTATAATATGTTAGCATGGATGAAAGATAGGTCATGCATATATCCTCAACAAAAATTAATCCATTATAATATCATCTATTCAATATGTCAGCTAGGGATAGACCTAATAACAAAATGCAATCAACATAATAATGCCAACTCGCCACACGAGCACATGAGCACACAAGATTATGAACTTACAAGATTTCAACATCCATAAACCATTTTTTGAGACCACACACAATGATGATAAATAGTGGAGGATTGCGAAATAAAATAACGGAGGATGTAAACTAGTTCTTCATACTAGTTTAGAGTACCATATCAAACTGATGACTCAATCAACATGGTGAAATCAATGGAAACACAAATTTTTCATAACTAGATGTGCTTCTTCATTCTTCCAACAAAACCAATCCTTGAATGTTAATAAAGTTATGTTTTTAGTTCTCCTAACAACTCTCCTTCTAGGGAGGATATAATGGTGCAAGAAAATGACAACAATAATAATGTGGCTTCCTTAGGTGATGGTAAAAAGGCGATTCTAGATTTCCCTTTATTATAAATACATCAAAATAAGACTGGCAAGGTTATAAATTCGTAAGTGTCTATCAAATCTCCCTTGACTATTGGACCTCATACATACCCCATGGGACATCCTAAGAATCCTATAATCTTTTATCTACCTTGAAACAAACCTCAAACTCAAAACAAACCTGAACTTATACTTTACCCACCTAAGACAAACACTATCACTCATACATATAACACTAGGAACAATATGCAACCAAGACAAAAACCTTCAACATCCCTCCTATTGCTTAGCCATATATTACTAAGTCCTCCTCATTTTACTCCACAAAGTGGAAAGGAGTATGATCTTGTTGAGCACCTCAAGAATACTCTTGCAAAAATATTCCTATGGGACCTAATTCAGAATTCACCTAATTATCACACTATGCTTCAAACAGCCTTGCAAAACGTTGTGGACCCCTCTAGTAAAAACTCAAATGACATAGCAGCTATGACTCAAGGAATAAACACTGGCATTTTTTTCTACCAAAGTGAGCTCGTTTCTTTGGAAGTGAAAAAACAAAATGATGCTTTAATGGTAGCACTTCACTACAAGGGAAAAGGTATAAAGAGAACTCTTGTTGAAAATGGTGTTGCCCTTAATGTGTGTAGTGTGACCCTTTTGGATAGGATTGGTGTGGATAGATCAAAAATTCAACCTGCCTCTTTATCCATTAGTGGATTTAACTTTGTGGGAAAGCAACCGCTTGGTGTGATCACTTTACATATTATAGGTGGAGAGGCCACATTAGAAACATTAACCCATGTTATGCCTAATGATCTTTCATATAACCTCATTTTAGGGAGACCATGAATTCATGAAATGGATGGTGTTCCTTTTAATTTTCATCGTATCATGAAATATGTATACAACAACAAAGTGCACATACTTGAAGCCGATCCAAAACCAAACAATTGTTTGAACATTGAGAAAAAAAAATATTTAAAAAACATTGAAACAAATACACAAGTAAAACCCATGCAAGAACAATAAAAAGATGGGCATCCCAATCCCTTCACAATGATATCACTAGATGATTTTGGATCATTGGATTTGGACTCAACAATCATGGGAGAATACAAGATCATAAAAAAAGACTCTGAAAAGGGAAAATAAAAAGTGGTAATGTCAACACAAAATTCGGAAGACCCTTCAAAAGAATCCACCTCAACCACTTTAGAAGAAAACACAACATACACAACAAAATTTAACGAAACTAACTATCAACAACCTTTGAATCCTAAATAAATAAATAAAAATTATGAAAAAGGTTATGAGTATATGAAGAAACTTGGATATAGTGGAAAAGGATGTGGTGCTAGAGAACAAGGTATCCATGTCCATATAGAGCCTCACACACAAGAAAAGAATAGTGGTCTTGGTTATTGTCCCTCAAAACAAACAAAAAAACCATCACTAAATATCAACACTATCACAAAAGATTCCTCCAAGCCAAATTTAACATTACTACATCCTGAACTGATAGACACTAGTGGTCTTGATTGTTATGCTTTGGAAGAAACAAAAAATATTTTGTTATTGCCAATTTCATCTCACAAAACACTTACGATTCAAATTTGATATATTTTACGCCTTCCTTTAAGGAAGAAAATAAAATCTCACAATCTAAAGAGTCTTGTGTAAGCATGACATATTGTACTAAGGAAGAGATATATTTTTCACAAAATAACGAAATATCCTCTACTTTTGTTCAGGAAGGTGTCTTGTTGAGACTCCTCCAAGATCATTTCATATCCCCCCTCCAAGAACATGAAATAAATTCTACTACAAGACTTGATTTTGTGTATATCATAGAGTTCATGGTCATTCTACTAAAGAATTTAAGGCTTTAAATAATAAAATTCAATATCTTAAGTGTGGTGCTCTTCCTTATGAGGGAGTACCCAACTCCTCTAATTGATATTGATTTTTACTTTATCATGTTTCTTATCTACTCACCCTTTTCTTGCACTAAGTTGGGTCAAGTATTTAGGTAGCTTTGTCCTCGTATGCCACTTGTCATTGTCTATTTTGGCTAGTTTCCCGCCTTTCATGTACATATAAGAGAAAGCTTGGGATGTTAATGAAATGCCTTAAGATGACTCACACATGGCATACTTATTCATGACATAGATTATTGAAAACATGTGAATTGGCATAGGGATTTCCATATAATCTATCATGTATTCTTCTACTTTAAATAAATTTCTCACAGTAATGATGTCACTACTTTATTTGACTACAAATTTCGATGAATGTTTGGTGACATATCGACAAAATATTGTTGATTTACTGACGCAAAACTGATTTAAATTTTGTCACTGAATTTTTCATCACCTTAACGAGCAATTTTTATACATTGAAACCATGACCCAACATCGTTGGTTAGCTCCACAAAAAAATTTGGAGGTGTCCGTCGCAAAATCAACATAACTTCGTCCATCGATTGATGCAAAAAATCACAAAACGTTGTAGAACTCCCATTTAAAATCATCGAAAAATCACCAAATGTTCGTCCATTTTCCAATGAGGTGGAGAAAATAGTTGTTTCCATTACAAAGAAAAATACATCACATGTATGTCAACCTCATCACAATTTTTTGTGGTTCATTGGGCTATGTTCATCAAAATTGCGACGAAACCTTGCAGTTTTTTGTTTTAATTTTTGAAAAGTGCATTACCTTATTGAGATTCTCTTTGTTTCAAGAATAGTTTAATATTCTCTACTTAACAAGGCCAACCACCTGATGGTGGAAGCTCATTTGGCCCCTCTCCCCCCCCCACATCACTCTCAATTCCCCATAACTGATCATATAACATTAACATTCATTCATTCATTAATAACATATAACATTCATTCTTTCATCCATTAATACCATATAAAATTCATTATTTCAATTTTTACATATTATAAAAAATATGGTCATCAAAAATATCAGTTTTTAACATCCATTAACATATTATCAAAAATATGGTTGTCATAATATGATTACAATCACTTTTTTTTTTGTTTCTTTTTTACAGCTAAAAAGAGAAGAAGTGGAGTATCGTTTTCTAAATCATCTATCCCCCCTTCAGTTGTTTTTCCCTCTACTCATGATATTAATGTATGCCTAGTTGTGTACTCACGACATGGAGGTCGTTGCAAGGAGGGGTCTTCTGCAATAACAAATAAATGTTAAATTGATATGTTTTATTATTATTGTTACAAGTATTTCATTAATTAAAAGAATGTTAGAGTGGTGCTCTTTACCTAATGGGGCCACATCATGTTCCTGATATTGTCTTATAGCCTCATGCTCAACATGTTGAACACCCTCTAAATCCTCTAGAGTTGAAACATAAAAGGTTACATTAATTAATACACCAATTGTTATTAAATATGTTTAAAAGAACATTAGAGTGGTCATGTTTACCTGATGGGCCCACATCATGTTCCCGATCTTGTCTAGCTTGATCATGCTCAACATGTTGATCATGCTCTACATGCTCTGAATTTGAAACATGAAAGGTTACATTAATTAATACACCAATTGCAACTAAAAATGTTTAATTGTATTAATCCATAATGGGTTTTGTATAGCACATGAATACATCTAGTACTGAGATGCACACTATAACCTTCATCTACATGTTGTGCTCCACCTTCACCAGGCTGCATTCCAATGTCATGTGCAGTATTATCATTGCTTTCCTATTTAAAACAAATAGGAAAATAATTACTTTATGGTGGAGATTAATATTGAATAGATTTCACAAGTATTTAATTTTAAATAAACTTCATTAAGTTTATTTACCTATGTGTCGGATGTAGTGGAAGCTTTTGTTTTCCCAGTCAAGAGTCTTAGGTGTTCAACCACAACTCCATAGCCTTGTTGGAAGGAAATATTCAAGTCCTCTTCTATGGGCACTTTGTTGAATTCAGAGCCCTGTATTTTTGCATAGGATCATGAATTTTGCTTCTATGGTGTGATAAAACAAAAATTGTTTGTAATTTTTTATTTGGATGCAAGATTTCATTTATTGATACTTATAATTCATGTGGCTAATTTCATATAACCACCAGAGCCAATTTTGTACTTCCCATGTTTTTCTAGTCTTACCTTTGTTGCCTTCGATGTGTCGGGCAACCTATGAAAAGTTTGAAATACATTAGATTATGTAAATAAAAAAGAGTAATAGGTATATAATTACATTGTTGATAGTATCACATACCTTCCTTGGCCTGGTGATGTCTTTATTTTTTTCTTTTCAACTTTCTCCTTTCCATATGACACCAGGTCCTTCCACTCCCTTTGTGGAATCATGGGGGGACACTCATACTTTTTTTTCTTCTCTAAATGTTACCTATATTGGTCCCTCACATACTCTGGATAAGTACCAACTTTCTTAAGGACCTTGATCTGGTTGAATGTATTATTACATAATAGCACAACTAAATGGTTAATGAGCTCATATTTTAAATCTTTATTTTGGGCATTCCACCATGTACGTATGGTGGGCCCAAAGATCTCCAATGTAATATCATTTAGATGGTTATAAAAAACATCATTTCCTGCAAAATGATCATGGGATCATTAGTCTAAAAAGAGTGATCAATAAGTAAATTTCAATTGGATTATATATAATAATAATTAAAACATTTTAATGTACCTAGGACCTTCTCTATCTTTCTGGGAACAAAATCCTCAGTCACTACAAATGTGACTGACAATTTTCCTATACTACTAATACGAGAAGATCTAGGAAATGCTGCTAAAACATCACCAATACTAGTGGCCTTTGCATACCTAGGTACATGTCTTGACACATGTTGTGGAATGTGTTCACTGCTAGAGGATGAACTACCTAATGCTTGCATGCTATGTGTTTCTAACATTTCAGTCGAAAATATAGGCATGAATGATGGGGTAAAATGATGTGATGTATATGCAGGAAGATCAGGGTTGAAACTTGTACCAACACCTACTCACCAAGAATCACGTGTAGTACCCTGATCATGACCAACAACATCATGAGGATGCAAAAAATCCTATAAAAACAACACATATTGTAGTTCATGACATAAAATAGTACAAAATAAAAAACCATGAATGAACTTATGTTATAATTAAAGATCCCATGACAACTTACTTGCAAGTTTCATGCTTTCTCAGTCAATATTTTAACCCTTTCTCTTTTCTCATCTATTTGAGGCACTGTGAATAAAAAGTGAAGGATTTCTTCATTGCATTTTTTTGGGTCTTCCTTATCATATCCAGAGGGTTTGTGGAATATGCGATGTCATCATCACATAATAGTTACTACACCTCCCTATGGATGGTCTCCTCTACTGCTAGTGTCTTTTCCCAATCATCCGACTATGACAAGAATATTAAAAATATTATCGAAATGAACCCAATAAACTTATGAAAAAAACATAATAATAATAAATTTTTCTCATATCTAATTTGTAAATTTACAATGAGGTAAACCTATCAGGTAGAAGCGGCTGAAGATGCATCATGATCTATTCTCCTTCCTCCAATGATTAATGTCCTGTTGTGACAAAAATTAAATATAGAAAAACATTATCGAAATGAAACCAATAGACTTACAAAAAAAAACATAATAATAAAATGGTATATTGGAGTCATTAATTGGAGGTTGGGTAAAATGGTATATAGTACATTGGTATGTGTAGGATCATCATGGAAAAAACAGGTCCTTAAGTAGCAATGAAAATTTAGAAAATCAAAGTTGGGCAGCTTGACATAAAAATTTGAATAAGCTATCTATATTATTTCAAAAATATGTAAGAATAGAATATGTGGCAAATTGAATGTAGTTTCTAAACTACTAGGTTAATTTTTGTAAAAAAAAAATCTATTTGGTGAAAATTTGAAATTTCAATGTAGTAGTACTAAAATTTTAGGGAAAAAATAAAAAGTAGGTGTCTATCTGACCACCCGAACCATAATAAAATCATAATATTTTTTTATAAAATTTTAGATATAAGTAGAGGACTCATGTCCAGATGTGTTGCATATTTTTTTAAATTTTTTTTTAAATAAATAATTAATTATTAATTTTTTATTACAACTTTTTAAAAATATAAAAACTCGTATGTCTGACCACCTTAACTTGGTCAAAACTTAATGGAATTCATTTTTATTTTTTTTCCTATAGTATGCAAAGCATAGAATGTGACGCATGTTTTGGATTCAAAAAATGTGATACCGTTTGAAAGCTATAGATGTTTTTCTATCAGACTATCAATCAAGACTTTAGTCGTAATTCTAATAAAAAATAAATAATTATTATTTATTAGATTCTAAAGAAAATATAATTTATATTGGTAGAAAGCTGAGAAGCTCCTTTACAAACCCTTTTTGTTTTATCAATTTTAGGTAAAATAAAAGTCGTCAGCCACATGGGTGAAGTCTGGGAAAACAAGGTAAGTTGTTAAACACGTTTTACGTGTTGACTTTTAGGATTGGCAGGTCCGAACCAAATCCCAAGCCTAATACTGAGCCTAATACCAAGGCATTAAATTTTGTGTTAGAATATCAGATATCGGATTTGAATTCGATATATGATATCTTTTAGTTGAGTTTTAAAACAATTTATACAATCTTTAATATATTATTTAAAAATGCAATTAAGTTTATAATTTAATATATATAATATCCAATAAAGTTTATAATGTAATATATTTAATATACAATTTATGGTAATCTCTTTCCGAATTATGTATTTAATATATAATATATTATTAAATGTATAATATTTAAATATTATTTCAATATTTTAGTTAATCCATAAATAATTAAATATATACATTACCAATTTACAAAATATTTAAATATTATCTCTTTCCCTATCGCTCTCTCCACCTCTATCTCTCTGAAGTCTCTCTCTCTCTCTCTCTCTCTCTCTCTCTCTCTCTCTCTCTCTCTCCCTCCCTCTCTCTCTCCCTCCTCCTCTTCCTCTCCCTCTCCCTCTCTCCCTCAACTCTAAACCCTCTCTCCCTCTCCCACTCTCCCTCCCTCTCACTCCTCACTCTCTTCACCTCCCTCTCCTTCTCATTCATTCCATCTCCTTCTGCCCTCCTCTACCTCTATCCTCCTCTCCATCTATATCCCTCCTCTCACCATCTCACTCTCTCTCCCTCCCTCCCCTCTCCCACCTCCCTCTTCACCCCCTCACCTCCTACCTCCCCTTTCTCAATCACCCTCCCTCCCTCTCCCTCCCTCTCCCTCCCTCTCCCTCTCCCACCTCCTCCTCACTCTCTCTCACTCTCCCACCTAATGGAATGGAAGGAATGGAAGGAAGGAAGGAAGAAGGAAGGAAGGAAGGGCAAATGGAAGGAAGGGAAGGAAGGAATGGAAGGAATGGAAATGGAATGGATCGATCTGATCTGATCTGACTGAGGATGGAAAGGTTTGAAGCCATTCTATTGTGTGCCTCTTAAGATTTGTAATACTTGTTACAAATACCATGTGGAGATTTCAATGTACCATGAACTATTATGCTATATCTGTTCTACTTTGCATACTAATGAAATGTTGCAGGAGTGTGGTGCAATGCATCTTCCGAAATCATCAAGGGACTTTCTAGATCTATTTTTATGTTCTAGGGATGATGGTTCCTTTTTCTATAGAAATAATTGTTTAAATGCGAAGTGCTCACAATGTGGTGGCTTGTCAAAGTTTGTTCAATGTTTTCATGATGGGTCGGAACATGAATTTGGAAAGAATCTTGTTGAGAAAAAGAGATATGAGATAGTCAAATATACTTTGCAGAGTGGAGGTGAAGGTTCTAGATGCGAGTTAGTTACAAAAGAATGCAGTGTTGCTAATTTTATTTTAGATTTTAAGGACAATCTTTTCTACAAATTTTCAAGGCATAGTCATAGGTCTCAGTGGTTAGATCAACAATTCAGGATATGTAAGGACTCTTTTCCGATTGGCACTATTATATCAGTGGTTGATTTTGCTGAAAACTACATATTGCAACCACAAAATGAGGTACAATCTCAGTATTACAATTCTATTCAGATTGCTATTTTTGTCCACATAACGTTTAGACATGCACCTGATAGTACAGAGGAGGATCAAAAGATAATTAGAGAGTATCATTTTTATATGAGTGATGATAGATCTCACTCGTCCGAGTATGTCCAACATTGTTTCAAGAATTCTTTTGAGTTCTTGCAGGAGCATGATATAGCACTGGGCCGACATCTCATTTCGTCATATAACTATACAGGTCAATTCAAGAATGCTCGTATGTTTTATTGGTTGAGTAGAATGCATGTAGAGAGGGGTGTACCTAATATTTGGAGTGTTTTTGAAGCTGGGCATGGGAAAGGGGAGCATGATGGAGCAGGTGCATGTGTAAAAAGAGCTCTAGTTAAGGAGCAATTGAAGATTTCAGGAGAAAAATTCAGTGATGCACATTCTATTGTTGATTGGTGTAGTTTAGCATTGTCATAGGGAGGGACACTTGATTCAACAGTGCATAGATTCTTTTGGCTGGTTGAGGAGGGTACAATGGGAGGCAGATTGGATTGTCATACAATCAAAGATTCTTCAAAGATGCATTCATTTCAAAGCTCAAATGCAAGCACATGGACCATTTGGACATGATAGTTGGCTTGTTTTTGTCAGAGTTGTATTCAGTGTGAGTTGGATCAATGCAAGTCAAGTGAGTGGGTGGATACATGGGTTCCATAGTATCTAACTCCTTTATCTCAAACTATATCCATGACAAATTACACAATGGAGAGTTCACTTGATTACGACTGGTTTTCAGATCTACTACATCTAGGACATGTTTTTGCAGTTGTTGCACTGCAGGGGAATGAAGAGAGATATTGGTTGGCTCGATGTGTGTGGGTAAAGCACAAACTAACACAATCGATGGAAGATGATGATGGGTTCGTGTATCCTATAGGTTTAGTTGTGGTTGCAGGAACTTGGTTGCAAACATACATGATTAGAAAGAATGGCATACCTGCATTTGAAGACTACAAGAAACACAAAACCATTCTCATGTATTCACACCTTGTTATAGCAACAAATGTTAAGTTGTTGAAGCATCATGCCAAACCAAACACAAAACAACTATGGACACTTAGTAATTCTGATCATGAAGCAATATTGGATACTCTTAAGCAAAAAGATGACCCTTCAGGAACACTTGAATAACATATTCAAGAATGGAAAGTACAATGCTTAAGCCTCTTTTTTGTTGTGACAATATACATATATCATTTGACATTGTTTGCAATATTCTTGGCACCATTGATCATGGACCTGCTGCAACAATAGCCAACATTGATCCTTTCAAAGAGGTATGTGACATATTACTTTAATATAGATTGGTTATTCAAAGCATCTTTTATAGTTTGCATTACCAATTCATCATCATTCAGTATGTTTAGATTAATATGGATTTGTTAGTCTAAGCATATTTTTTGTTGTTACAATGTAGATTTATCATTTGACAAATTTTGCGATATTCCTGCCACGATTGCTCATGGACCTGCTGCAACAATAGGCAACTCTGATCCTTTTAGAGAGGTATGTGATAAATTACAATAATATCGATTGGTTATTCTAAGCATATTTTCCATTGTATGTAGTTTAACTGCTACCTTGATGGTTTGTACAGGTGCTTTTCAAATAGGCACTACTTGAAAACGACAACGACAACATACTACTCTTGTGGAAAATTGTGCCTTAAATGCCTCAATAGGCAATTTTTGTAAAAATTGAATTTTGAAATGTGAAACAATGTAAAAAGGTCATAACTGTGTATAGGCATAATCTATATGTTGTGATGTTTTTTGAAATACAGTTCAAATGTCTGCCATTGTACTTAATCGAGCTACAACTGTAGGTTTTCTTCTTGGTTTTTTCCTATCGGTATGCTCATTTGAACCAGGTTTTGTAATATCTCCCATTTATATATAATAAATTATAGTGGCTTGCCACTCATTGTGAATTTCATTTTCCATGTAATTGATTCAAGTTGATTGAGCAAGAGCTAGGACTTGCAGAATCTTGATCCAACCTTAAATATTTTTGTCCCCACATTTCATTGACATTAGCACTTTGGACACTTAAGGGAAAACGCCACTCCGATGCAGCTCGAAGCGAAACGACGTATTTGGGTGCAAGAGAGAACCATACCTAGTGTAAACATACCCATCTAGATGTGTTGGAATAGTCTGTTGGGTCGTATGAGTTTGAGAATGAAAGTTGCACCACTTTGCAACTTTACACTGCTTGCATTTGGCAACTTTTCCCTCAACTAAAAACTCATCACCACGGGAAAACGCCTTCAAGATAGAAAAAACCGAGAGAGGTTATTGTAGATGGTCTCAAAAAAATCCGATATCCTCAGATGAAGAGTCTGTAAGCATCAAGGTTTCCAAGAAATAGTCGGTCAAAGTTTGCGGCCTTTTAGCACTTTGGACTCTTAAGGGAAAATGTCGCTCTGATGCAGCTTAGAGTGAATTGACATATTTGGGTGCAAGAGAGAACCATACCTAGCATAAACATACCCATTCAGATGTGTTGGAATAGTTTGTTGGGTCGTATGAGTTCGAGAATGAAAGTTGCACCACTTTGCAACTTTACAACGCTTGCATTTGGCAACTTTTCCCTCAACTGAAAACTCATCACCATGGGAAAACTCCTTCGAGATAGAAAAAACCGAGAGAGGTTATTGTAGATGGTCTCAACAAGATCCCATATCCTTAGACAAAGAGTTTGTAAGCATCATAGTTTCCAAGAAATAGTCTATCAAAGTTTTCTGCCTTTTAGCACTTTGGACTCTTAAGGGAAAATGTCGCTCCAATGCAACTCAGAGTGAATCGACGTATTTGGGTGCAAGAAAGAACCATACCTAGCATAAATGTACCCATCCAGATGTGTTGGAATATTCCATTGGGTCGTAAGAGTTTGAGAATGAAAATTGCAACACTTTGCAACTTTACACTACTTGCATTTGGCAACTTTTCCATCAACTAAAAACTCATCACCATGGGAAAACACCTTCCAGATAGCAAAAACTGAGAGAGGTTATTGTAGATGGTCTCAACATGTTCCTATATCCTCAGACAAAGATTTTGTAAGCATCACGGTTTCTGAGAAATAGTCTGTCAAAGTTTGTTGTCTTTTAGCACTTTGGACTCTTAAGCGAAAACGTCGCTCCGGTGTAGCTCAGAGCGAATCGACGTATTTGGGTGTAAAAGAGAACCATACCTAGCATAAACGTACCCATCTGGACGTGTTGGAATATTCTATTGGGTCATATGAGTTCAAGAATGAAAATTGCACCACTTTACAACTTTACACTGCTTGCATTTGGCAACTTTTCCCTCAACTAAAAACTCATCACCACGGCAAAATTACTTC